>OV725081.1:54600151-55022651 GCA_928085145.1 Nezara viridula | reverse complement strand
GTTAGCAACCCAATGTAATAGGGCAGCACCATTTTATTTTATGATAAAGTGATTCTCTCTCTCTACAAATAACTTAAATACTACAAAATGATACTATCGATTTTTTAATCTTTAATCTCACTCCTACCTCTCCCAAGTAGTAATGCCATAATCAAGATAAAAATTTGTAAAATGTACAAATTTATACTATAAATTACTTTCTAGATAAATAATGAGCTTGAAAATATAATTTCAAATTATTTTTATGAAATAGAGAAATTTTAATGATTATATGCTAAAATTTAACAAGGTTGTAAATATCATGAATAAACAAAAAAAAAATACCCTAAACGAAAACACTTCGTCGAAGGATCTCTGGATAAGCTTTAATCTACCTTTGAGGGAGAAACGGAGTTCCAGGAATCCATTAAAATTAAAAATAAAATAAAATAAATACTTTCAAAATATTATCACAAGAATCCAAAGTATAAAATATGTAACATATTCTATTATATTTTATTCACCACGTGTGGGTCTACAAAGTATTAGTCTAAAAAAAATACTGTGAACTCTACCAATCCGTCTAAATGCTTATCAGAGGTCAAACTCTCAATAGCAGTGGTTAATATACTCCCAACTTTGTGGACCAATATAGCGTTATTTCATATGTGAAGCAGGCTCTCATCCCGCAGTAGGCATGGTCTCTTTGTTGTTGAACGTTATTGACAAATATATATGTGTGTGTGTCGATGTTTTTTTTTTTTTATTTAATTCATGTATTGCACTTGCTGCTTTTTTCTTAAGAACATCAAATAAGTATTAATCTATAATTCCACTCATTCAGCTTATATGTTCAATTATATTAAATAGTTGTTGTAGGTTTCTTGAAATTTGCTGCACTGATCCGTTTTTGGACATTACATGTATACTAAGGTTTTCGCCTCCTTCAATATGATTTACCTTAGCAGCTCTGCTGTTATCGATTTCTAATACTTCATAAAAATGAAAAAGTGAAAGATGGTCATATAATTTAAGTCCTATCTTACATCGGAGAAGATGTAGATATTTATTTACCTCACAGCGATTAAACATTTACCAGTTGGCTAATTCTCGTGGTTGAATAATTATCTGTGGTGGGGAGGCCAAGCAGACTAACGCATGTATAAAACACGCGTGGCCTGCCACCTAATAAACCGAAGGTACGAGTTCCAATTCCGATGTCGAAGGTACTTTTAAGTCTGGCATCGATTCTCCATCTTCAACCCTGTTCCATGAAAAAACAAAACAAAAAAAACGTATAACCTAAAAGTATAGGAAAGGAAGAAAAAAAAGTTGGATAATTGCTTTATTTGCTTCGAATGTCTAGTTGGAGCTTAGGTTTATGCTGAGTGAATGATTGCATAAAATAGGTTTGTTTTTATTTTATTTAATAATAGTTTTCTTGGTAGGTAAATTGTATTTTAGTAGCTCAGTAGAATTTTCTCGCATAGAAAGATTTCTATAAAAAGGATAAGGTGACACTCTATTAAATTTTCCAGGTGTTCTGTTCCACGAATTTTCCAGAGGTTCATTCGAGAGAAACAATTCTTTCATTCTTGAATGTAACATAATCGTCAATAATAAATAAGGTGATTTTTTTTAATATGGTTCGGTACATTTATAACCCAACTATCAATTACTATACTTTTTTAGTAGGAATATAAATTCATAATTTTTTAATTGGTAAATAATTAATCTTTAGCAATATTAATATTAAACCAAAATGTTGGTCTGTTGGACTGAAAATTGTTATAACTGACATGCGTATCAGGATGTGATTGAAAAGGAGCTGGATGAGAGATTTTTTCTGAATAATGGAGCAAATAAGGACCATGAAAAGGTGTTGCTGGGTGCTATCGTTCATCCTATCTTTAATGTAATTTTTCCAAATTTACTACGACAATACATGAAATTTTTGTCAAATTCATGACATGAGAGGAACAACGTTTAAAGGGAAAAACATGAAAAATTTCTTAAGGATATAGGACTCTAGCAATACTGACATACCTTGGGTACGTTATGACTTATTTATGTATAGTATAAAAAAAAAAAATGTTGGCTGAAAATAGGCGGCCTATATTCTCCACATGCCTTATTCCAAACCATCAGAAGTCCTCCCAGAAGGAGCTCGCTGAAGTACTCCTTTAGGGTACGGTACCCTCCTCCACCATGGCCATTACCTCCTGCAGACCTCTGCTAAGCAGGCAAAGAAGTCCGCTTTTACTGCCTCTGCCAAGCACTCAGCCTCACATACATATTTATTACATGAGTGCCGTAGCTGCATGAAGGATCGCAATCACAGGGCCCCATCAATAATCCCTAAGGTCTCCTTTGTATTCTGGGGCCATGTTGGGAATATAACGCATAGCGTACTACTCTCCTTATGTATCTTACCTGGACTATTCAAGGATTTGATTTGAATTCCAAAATTATATGTATGATCTCAATAATTAATTTATATTCAATCAGCACATCTTCGCTATACACAATACGATTGTATATATCCCATCTAAGACTCTCAGGATCAATGGACATTGGTAAATGAGGTATTGAACGAAAGGAAATTTCATGTAAAAAGCAGGTAATGAATTAAAATCACATCAGATCAAAATTTTTATCTGCAATTTTTAAAAATAATTTAACGATTCTTATTTTTAATCATAACTGAGAAAAGACAAATCCTGATCATTATTTTTTCACAACATTTTGATTATTAACAAATATTATAATTATTAAGTTTTTTTAAGAATAAAGTAAGATATGTAGTCGGAAGTAGTATGTTGAGAATATTGTTATCAACTACTAGCAACAGATCATCTTTATTTCCGGAATTCAATAGAATTTTGTGTTAATTTTTTGTAATATTGCCAAACTATTCAACTGGAAGGATATTTACCAGTGGACAAGCTAATCGTTTATTAACCCTCTAATAGTAATACTTGAGAGTAAAACAGTAACGCTGGGTCAATTTGACTCGGCAATAATTCCCTTTCATTTTTTATGCTATTTTATTGGTTTTGGGGATAAATATCATCATAATATGTATTACTTAAGTAGTTTTCTGAAAACAATAAAAAACTTAAACCTGAACAATAAAAAAATTCTTGAAGTACAACACAAAGTAAAAATTCATATAAAAAAAAAACAATCTGAACTCTTCGCTCATAATATTTTTTTTTAATATTTAAACCACTTACTGATTTCCATTGCATTGAACATGAGACCCTCATACTCAACACTTTAGACATTCTTCTGCAACTTACACTACCACCTCCTTCGTTCACTCCATCTCAAGTCGCATTTCAAATCAAGCATTTTCCTAAAAAAAAAAAAAAGCTCTAGTATTTCTGACAACGATTTACAAATGTATACTAAGGACTTGAAAATTTACATTACAATGGAAATACTCACTCATTAAAATGATACACAAAACAGGCAAAGACATATACAATACTTCATCCTACAGACCAATTAGCCTTCTTCCAATTTGTTCCAAAATATTTGAAAAATTAATATTTAAAAGACTTGTTGACGTATTGACTGACCGAAAAATAATTCCTGATCATCAGTTTGGCTTTCACACATTCCATTCGACAATATATCAGTTACACAGAGTGACAGACTACATCGTTGAAACTTTAGAACAAAAACTGTATGCAACTGTGTAGTTTTGGATGTCGCTCAGGCGTTCGCCAAAGTCTGGTACCAGGTTTAAACTCAAGCCCGTACTACCGCACACATACTTCCTGATTCTTCGATCTTTCCTTTTCGATATATTCTTTTCAGTAAGGAAGGACTCAGAAATTTCTTCTATTCGTCCAGTCTTGGTGGGAGTTCCCCAAGGTTCAGTACTGCCACCACTACTATATATTGTAACACTTAAGACATACCTATTAACAATGAGACATTGACTGCTACTTATGCTTAAGACACAGCAATTCTCACAAAACAGCATGATCCCACACAAGCCTCACTGATGTTACATCATTTATATAAATTACAAGACTTTTATAAATTATGGAAAATTTGACTAAACCACGATAAATCGAAACACATTACATTTGCACTTGCACACTCGGCCTCTATAAAGTGGGTATCAATTTAATAACTAATTATAGCAAAAACCTGGTGGTTAAACGTGATCCTTGCTTAGTCACCTCCCTGCACAAGCGTTGGCCTTGAAACAATATTTCCTAACAACAATACATAATCCAAAATCCTTCATAATTAGTGCGGTTTGTTTTTAATTTAATTTAATTTTAATTTTATTTTTTATTTATTTATTGATTTTGCTCTTTTATAAAACAATTATCTATATTTTGTTTGAGAAAAAAATTACAGTTAATAACTATTTTTTCTAAAAGTATTTAAACAAAATAATTAGTATTGAAAAGAAAAAAAAATTATTAACATAAGATTTTAAAACAAGAACATAAGATCAGCGTCTGTGATAGTGGTGTATTGAAATCGAAGTGTAGTCATCCAAACTGTAGTTACGCACGTTGTTTTACTAAAGGCAATGAACTTTATTACCTCGAAGGTTTGAAGAGCTTCTACCTAAATTGTAGTAGGTGGCGTAAACCTCTATTGCTGAATTACTGCTCGTTCGGCGATAACTGCTACATTATGTCATTGTGTTGTGTTATCTTTAAATGTTATAAGCAATTTTTTTTCTTAATGCTTAGTTTCCATCTTTATGCTTATATAAGTATATATTGTATTTATCCAACTTAATTCGTTCAACCGCTATGTTCAATATTTTACTGATACTTACACAAACAATAGCTGAAATGGATGCCAGGTTTATCAGTCGTTAAAGATATAATACTAATTCTTCGAGATTAGACGAACGGGCGGTGAAATTAATATTAATATGTATACGGTATCTTGCACTCTAGTTTGTTAGATATTATTTTTCATATACATAAACGTGAACTTCTTTTTTTATTTTTATAATTGTACATATATTTACACAATTTCATCAACATGACTAAGGGTCAAGTAGATAAATGGATATAAGTAACATTTTAATTTTACTCTGGACAGTAATTTTTTTTGAACATTTTTATTATTGAAATTTACAACTGTATTAAATGATAAATACAACAAGTAAATATCAAACAAGTAGCATGACATGTACAAAATGAAGAGAAACTACCCATTGGTAGCACTCCAATTATATTTCTATTTTAGAAGGTCCCGACGCCATCTTCTTTTCAGAAGCCTTGAAGGGTTATAAGGAATAGAAGAGGAAGGAAGGTTGGAAACAAGAGGGTTCAGAAGTTTATTGTGATAGGTTAGGTATCTGGATTGAGCTAAATCGGAAAAATGTGGTACAATAAGGTCGTTATGGATGATTTAATTTGTGACAACCTAAGGAGCATTGAGGATTTTGGATTAGAAGGATTGGATACTAAAGGAATTATTAGAGCCCCAAAACTCGATTCCGTAAGTCCAAATAGCCCTTATTATAGTAATATATATGAGTCTTTTGTAAATAGTTGGAAGTTTAGAGCGTTCGTCTAGTAAGTGCTGCAGTAGTCGAAAAAGTAGGGCGGTTTATTGTCGTTTCTGTCTGGTATGGGGAGAGAGGGGGGGGTTCCAAGTGAATCGTTTTTCCAGGTATAGTCTCAGGTATCGGATTTGTTCAATAGGGATAATTGTTCTATTGTTGAAGGATACTGTAAGAAAGGAAGTCATAGGTTTACGACGAAGAATAAAGGTAATTTTATGGGACACCTTTTTACAAGACTTGTGATGTGTGATTGAAGAGTTCGGGATGCAATATATGGATCGGTATTAACTGATAGGATACATGCGTCATCGGCATAGGTGGTGATGAAAGTGTCGGAATGGTTTGGGATGTCAGCTGTATAAACTGTGTATAGGATAGGACCTAGGATACTACCTTGAGGAACATGTTTGAATATAAAGAAGAAATATTAGCAATATATCACTTTAATACTTATTATTAACTGTAGTTCTATTTTCTCTAAAAATAAACTTATCCGTATATTCATTTAATCATTCAATTACTTCAAGTATATTTTATTAGTTTGAATTTATCTAAATAATTGAACTATTAGACCCAGATAAACTATCAGAAAAAAAAAACTGAGTGCGACAAATGGACCACAGGAACCATAAAATCTAGTAGGAAAGAAATCATAGGGTGCGAACTACATATTGGATACTGCTTGTTTACACATGTGTTCCTTCTTGGAGGATTGTAAGCGTCCACTTGATAAATGTGTGAGAACACACCACAGTCAGTAAAACATTTATTACTAGGGTGCCCTCAATTTGAATAAAATAACAGACAAACAATAAAGTTATCCACGACATTAAAAAATATATCGCTACTGTTAGTACAAAAGGTTCTATGTAAAAGTTTAGTTTTTTTTTTACAGAAATCGCTTATTTCATTCCGCTTTATTAGTATAATTTCATATTTTATTTTCCTCTGCAATTTTCTTCTTTAGCAGACTACTTGTAGTAGTAACAAACTACAAAACGTCATTTTCAGTGCAAAAAGAATAAACATGTAAAATTGTTATATATGCCTTTTTGTATTGTAACAGTGGCGATATTGCGAGACAATAAACAGGTTATCGTCACTCTGTTCTAATGCTTAATTGAAACTAAGTATTACAACTTATATTACATTATAGAGAATTTTCGTAAATAAAATATTTGTAGGTTACGATGGGATGAAGCTATTTGCAAATTTGCAGCTGGGTGTTAATAATTAGATAAAAATGGATCTGTACCACGGACTATATATTTTTTATCTGGAATTTATATTTCTCATAAATAGTGAATATATGGTCGGAATTTTAAATTGTACACTTTTATATTTCGTTACGGATTTTCGTCAATTAGACTTGTTTGATACCCGGTATAGATTGGGCATAGTAGTTTCAATTATCAGTACCTTTAAGAAGATTTTATTTCCTTAAAATATTCAGTTAATATTTCATAAACTTTGCCGCTTTTGTATAAATTCTCAATGGAACTTCACTGTTATATTTTATTCAAGCAGCTTCATCAGAAGAGAGAATCGATGAATGCCATTGAAGAGCGAGTTGATTATAAATTCATAAAGCGAAAGATCAATTTCTCGGAAACTATTCATTAACTAAATAGTTTATTTAATCTCAAAGTCGCTTTGTAATGCTACGATTGGAGTCAAATAAAAATATATATTTCGTTATGTACAGAGAACAAAAAAAAAGTAATTTTTTTCAACTATATAGTTAGACAAATAGTTCCATGTCAGGAATAGAATACCTATTTTTGATAATTTTGTTAGTGATTGTACGGATTGATAACCGTATTAATTTTATTAAAATCTTCTTAAGTTCTTCTAATAAGTTCGAATTTTCCGTAACATACTTATATGCCAAAACGGTTCCAATTCATTAAAAAATGGAGAAAGCTTTAAAATTTCCTTTATAAATATTATAAAATAACAATATACTACTTTCATGTGCAAATGTACGTTTTTTTGACACTCTTATATTTCAGACGTCTATCTTTGTAGATTCTTTTTATAACGATTTTATTATTTTGTATACATTTTGAACACGCTTTTCTCCTTGAAATAATGATATTAAGTACTTATATTTTCGGTACATGCGCAATAATAATGGTAAGCAATCTATACTAATCCAATCGGACTGATGTTTATTTTTCTAATAGCTGTGTTCCAAAATAAGATATCAATAAAGAGATCAAATAAGGATTTTTTTTTGCAGAAAAAAATTGATAGTATTATATATATATAATATTGCCAGATGGTGAAGGTAATGTGTTTGCATTTGGATCCGTTTACTTTAATGCACCATTTATTACACTGGTGCTAAATCAGGCAGAGGTGTCTTTACAGAATTAATGATGCTACTTTGGGGTCTGAGTTAGATTATAGGATGGCGGTGTCATCAGCAAATGTTGCCTGGAAGGTATCGGGATGGACAGGGATATCAGCCGTAAAAATGAAATAAAGGACGGGTCCCAAGACGCTATCTTGAGGAGCACCGGCTTCAACTAGGTAGGAATTAGAAAATTCGGTAACATAGCGAGCTCGAAAAGTGCTATCAAAGAGGTGGGAGCGAAGGATTAGGTACAAGGACTATATAGGGGTATATGGGTTTATAGCTTGGAAAGAAGCCCGGCGTGCCATACTCGTTCAAGAATTTGAGCGAGCAATGTACAGAAATGCACACGAGCAATATTTCTTGCTTTCCAGCACTCCGGAAATATGATCGAACACTCGTAGCCCTTGTATGACTGTGGACTGTTGTGAACGAAATCTGAACTGGTGGGAAGGAAGATTATAGGATTCTATAAAGGGTAGGATTTGTTTCAAGGATTTTTGAAAGGGTTGGAAGTAGGCTAATTGGTCTGTAGGACGTCGAGGTGTTGGGAGGTTCGCCTGGTTTTGGAAAGAGGATAATAATGGAATGTTTTCACAAAAGAGGAAAGTGGGTGGTTCTTAAGATGGTATTGTATAGTATTATATTTTAAATTTTTTTTTGAAGTAATGTGGTTAAAACATTTTAAAAAATATTATTAAATAAAAAAATCTTACAATAAATATACTTGGAAAATAACACCTCCAGGAGGCACTGATTTATTTTCTTTTTCCTTTTTAATATATAAACAGCGGAAGTTTATATTTATATAATTTCTTGATCTCTTTGAATTACTATATTTTGAAAATGGATAGGCAAAGCATGTTTATTAACTGTTTTTTTAAATATTTCTAATCCATTAATATCATGCTGAAAACATTAGATCTGGTCATAGTAATGGTAATGATAATCTGGTTATTCGCCAACAAAAAATACATAAAAGTTTTTATAAGCTCTTTCTAAATAACAGTTCATAATGATTTTTTTAATTAGGAAATTGTGAATTTTTGAAGTAAAATGTATTATAAAGGAGTCACAAATTGTTTTCTATTTCCTATTGAAAGACAGTAATGATCAATCACTTACGTCACAGCGATAAGCGATATCTATATAATATGACGAAGAATGATCTTAAGGAGTGACGACAATTTTCCACGAATCTCAGGAATTTTCCATTTTCAGAGAAATGTTGGAATTTCAAATATTTCTGCGGAAAATGAAGCCTTCTCTTACCCTCTTGAGGGAAATTTCCTCAACTGGCTGTATTAGGAAAGAAAACTCACAGCAAATAAACTGTCGATGATTGCAATTCATTAGTCCAAAAAGAAACGTTGGTCCGTTTAAACGTACGTGTTTGCCACACGATATATACACATATACAATATATACACAAGATCATTATTCTTCCATATAGTATTATATTTTTTTAAACATCAATAAGATAAGAAACATAACTTCATTGATTATGATTAAAAATTATAATTATAATTTTAATATTCTAAAAAATATTTCTCTTCAAAATATAGATAGAATTTCAATTTTAATATGAATATTAATATAGACAACTCAAGTTTTAAGCTATTTTGGTGGCAACCCATTAACAAACTTACAAGCAATATTTATATGACTTATTTCTACATTGATCAAATTTCTTAATTCATTGAACTTAACTTGATGATTCTTCCGAATAAACAGAGAATTGTAGTCTACACATTGGATTTTTTATTATCAAAGGTTGAACCTCTGAATAATCTTCAGGTTTTTTGAGTTAGACCTAACGAGAATTCAAACATTGGAAAGCTACAAGATTCGCATCAGAAAGTTTTAACTTTCTCAAGTTGTCTAACGATCTTTAAATATCTGAAATAAGTACAACATCCACCAACATTTTTCTAAAAGATTAATTATTGCCTGTAAACAGTTTATTATATTAACATATAGTTTATTATATTTCAAGTATAGTTTCACATATTTTTATTCGAATTATTTATACACCTTCTTATTCATTCTTATTAGTTTTTTGTTTTTAGTAGACTTGTTTTTATCTTATTTAATTCATGTATATTATCTGTATACATACTGCGAATGAACATTTTTCAACCAGTGTCGCGGTTGTGAGAGTAGCGCAGGGATGGTGAAGTTCTGCTTTTCTCACCATAGTTGAAGGTACATTTTTGCAGGAGTTATCTCGCCTGATTGTAAGTGATGTATATAGGTATGTATATGTGTTTTTTTTTTAATTTATTTATCTTCAAGTTATTTAATTTTGTTTATTGTGTATACTTTTTGATTATTACTTAGTAATAAAGCGGTATAGCTAAAAAGATCCACTTACGAAAATTTCAAACTTTCCAATCAAAAGTATTACGACTTATAAATAAAGCACTGTGCTTCCTGATTAACAAAACCTTACCTTAAATCAATTTCCTATTGCTTAGTTGACCAACACATAAGAACACTTTACAAGCTATTCCACAATAATTTACACGGAAATACTAAAATGCTAATCAGAGATACGGCTTCAGCTGAAATGTCCATCAATACGAGGATACCAAAAATACTCTGGATGAGAGACCTCCTTCCGTGATAAACCGTATATTTGATCCAAGGCAGGGAATAATTTCTGTTGGGTGCGATCCTTTTCCATGCCAGACATGTCAGATTCATTATTTTAATCAGACCATCTTCTGATTGTTAACAGCCGTCGACAGGTGCAGACTAATGTTGAAAAATAAGAAAAAAAAATTAGTTTTTATTTTACTTCTGTCTATTGTATATTTTTTTGTACATATGTTGCGAATCTGATATAACCTCCTTTTAACCATTCTGCAATTGACAGAATGTTATATTATTCAATAAATAAATAGAATAATATTGAAAATATTGTCATTCGTTGTGATACAATGTAATACACCTTTAAAGAAATACATCTTGACTAAAAAAAAAAATTATCTTGACAGAAATATTTACCTGCATCTACATTTACAAATAATATGACTGTTAGTTTTGTTTTCGTTTTTTTTCCACTCAATTCTATTAATTTATTATCATTAATATTAATTTAATTTTTCTCCTCATTTTTTTCCTTATGAATTTTCTTTATTATGTCACTATAAGCTATATTTTTTTTTTGTTTTTATTACAGTTTCTATTTGTGTTATATATACATTTATATGTCTATTTTTATGTATTTCATTTTTTTTATTTTATTATATTGTAGGAATGTGCCTTACAGCTTTGATACTCAGTACCCTTAAGCGTGGTAAAATGTTTTATACCTCAATAAAATGACTAAAAGCAAAAAAAAAAATACAAATATTTGGCTTGATAATAAAGAATGTAAAATAATAAAAAAATATTCATTATCGAGTGTAGTTCATTGATCTCCAGGAATGAAAAACAATTCCTATGATGGCTCGCGTAATATTTGGCTAAAAAGATAATTAAATGACGGATAACATATGTTACAACATTGATATGACTTTTTAATTTCACTTCTAAACAGTCTAGCTCATAAACGAAAAGTAGTACGAAACTGATATTAAGTATTTAAGGTTTTTATATGGGATGTGACAGTTGCCGGATGTGACAGCAACTTTTTCGTTAAAATCGGATAACCGGAAGTGCCACTTTATATAAACGCTGAAACACATTTTTACAATTTTCTACAAAAAACAGCTCTAACGATTTTGATCAAACTTGGTGTATCATTGTATAATTAAGTGGTCTTTAATATCATATAGGTCTTATCAACGTTGATGCCACTTAACAGGGCTTGAATGTCCAATGTTCACATATGTCTTCTTCTAAAGTTTTAAAAAGCTAATCATTTCTTATTATTCAGAGTAACGACAAAATGCTACATATAACTTTTGAAATAATTTGATAAGTTAATAGAGGAGTAAAAAAAAAAATGCAGACAAATCTGCATTGATATAGACTGTAGCGCCTAAACGAATGTACCGTTTCAATGAAACTTCGCTAAAGTCATTTTGTCGACACCCTTTAAATTTATCTATATAACACACTTCAACGAAAAGAAGCTGGAAAAAATGTTACGAGGGATGGTAAAATTAAATTCCGAATAACTCAAAAAGTATACACTTTTTTGTCTATATTGTGATAAGATCTTTCAAAGGTTATTAAATTTCCTAAAAAATGAAAGAAGTTTCATCGAAATCGAAACACTATTAGTAGGAATATCGCGATTTTTTTTAAATCTTATCCAACTTATTTTAGTTTGTTTGTTTAGAAATCCTAAAAGAAATATATATATATATATATATATATATACATTGCTATCAGTGGTTTGTTTCATTACCTTCAACAAAGAAGCTTTCCATTACATTCTGGAATCAGTTGGCGTGTCAAGAGCACTTTACATGTTTGATACTACCGATTGGGTACAGCGTGAGGAGGGGAGCACTCTGCGAAGCCACCATTACCCTTCTGAATAATTAAGCCTCCCTTAAGCTGCTTTCTGTACTTGAGATAATAAAGTTTTAACTGAAAAATAGGTGAGGTTACCTCTAAACTGGTTAAATGAGTTTATATTTAAGCCCAAGGGAGGAAAGACCGCTGAGATATTTTCTAAAAATTTTATTCACAAACTTCTCATATATCGTTTTGAAGAAAAATAACAAAATTTTCACTTTAAATTACAAAAATATCACAGGAATCGATAACTTTGAATATTCATGTACTGGTATTTTTTTTTAACTTTATATCTTCACACACACCTGCCATAAGTAATGGCAATTAGTGGGTCTGCTGTGATTACTGGTACTGGCTTGATCGGAGTGATGGAGAGGAGTGCCCAGCGGCATCCCTTCCTGTCTTGAACTTAGCAAATTTTTAAAAAGGAAATCCCTTCTCCAACTTCTTTTGAGCCTCCTGAGTGTGTTTTCGGGAATGTTAAATGTAGCCGTACTTTGTATAAGTGATTTGGTATGTCCATGTAAGTTATCGTGAAGTCTTTTGTAGTTTGTCCATATGTGGTAGTTGAATATTGACATTTGACCTTTATGTAAAGTAGTGTTTGTGACGTATCATGGAGCTTTGTTGTGTTTATGTTCCTGAAAGTTTTAGTGAAGTTTGATGTGTTTTTATGTTGATACAAGGACCCCATGTCATTCTTCAGTCGAATGTCAATCCAAGATATATGTTTCAGAAATTTCGGCATTGCCAAGGTAAATAGGGCATGTTTCATGTCGAAGAGTAAAAGCGATGTGTTGTGATTGGTCTTGTTTGAGACCAATTTGCCATAGTTTAAACCAATCGTTTAGATTTGTAAGATTTGTAGCGTTGTTAGGAAAGTCGTGTGTGTATATGATATATAAATGCGGAAACTCTTGTCAAGCTGGTCTTATTGAAGAAAGTTCTGAGCCTTGGCAGACTGAGAAAAATCTGTCAGAAAGAAAATATTGAAGGATAAAATGGCGGGTGAGAGGGAGTATTGTCTTATTTTTGGAGAGAATTAAATTATGCCAGACACTTGAATGTTTGAGCGGCATGCAGAAATACTCCAGTAGCATACAATTTGTGCTCTAGAGTCTTGCAAATGCAATTGCTGTGTAATTTATGGATGGTTGGATGTTGTCGGAATCCAAATTGTTGGTCGGGTATTATTTTGCCGCCCGTCAGTATGTTAATAAGTCTTATGTAGAGTAGTCTTCCAAAGATTTTGGAGTAGTATTCAAAGAATACTACTCTGCAAGTCCATTATTTTAAACTACTTTTATATTTCTGCCATTAATTGGATTATGTGTAATTACCAGTCATTTGGTTTAGAACCTTTTACATAAAATTTTTACCTCCTCTTAACTATCAAAGATCCGATCTTTTAAAAAAGGAGTATTGATCTCAACATAATATGATAGTGCAATACCTGGGCTATACACTGGATGGGGCAAAGTGTTAACTATTTGCAAGTATGTATTGCTATTCACGGAAACGATTTGAGTCCACTCAAAGTCCACCTGCAAGAACAAACTCAAAATACAATATCGCTTTGAAGTTCTAAATGCTTGCATTCTCATCTTTGAAATCCTGAACCAAAGTGCGGCAGTATTTCGACGGATAACTGACTCACCATCTGTGGGACAAAATTCTTTGACGACTGCTTTTGCACCTAGACCATTTTTTAAGCAATGTCTCAAAAGATCGCGAATCACATTTTTTTTTCTTTTGACATTGCACGTGCGTTTTAAAATTTAAACAACCCTAAAAAGCCAACTAAAGCCATAAGAATTTAAGAGATTAATCAAAGTAAACATTGACATAAATAGTAGGAACAAAAATATTCTTATGGGTTTAATTATGGGAGTTATAACTAAGAGTTCTGTTCACGCATAAGAACATTTTTAACAAAGTAGCACTCCACATGTCTCTAATGGACTTATATACCATCGTCATTGATGAGGGAGAATTGCTGTGATCGACAAGAACTTCGTTTTACCTTCTACAAGTAACTAGTTAAGCTTTATAGAAAACTGTAATTTTATCCAAACAAACTATTTTAAATTTTATTTCAATTATTTAAGTCATTCTTGTTATTTTAATTAATTTAATTTGCATAAACTTATTTTGATGCACTTATTAATTTTCTGATGCAGTACCATTAGATACTTCTCACTCCATTGTCCATTATTTTATTTTTATTTCTCTGTTTCGTAGACCGTCAAAAAACATCACTAGATGAAGATTTTAACTACGTAACAGTTATTCGAATACTCCTTTCTATTACCCTTATTTGGCGAAGGTTGAAAAAATAAATACCGTCTTATTTTTTTCAACGGTTAATCTATATATGCTAGTAATCATGATTACCTACTGATTTCGAATTCAACTGATATTGATCCAACTACAAAATTATTCAATACTTTCTCTGAAATGCAATAAAAATAACTTGTTTGTTATTTCTGGAAAACAATTTGATGTTTAGATAGGCTGGAATATTGTCATCCAAACCTCATTTGACATTTATTATATTTATTTTCAAGACAAATAACGCCCTCTCAGATTCCCAGAATAACTTCGAGTATTGCTTTGATGAAAACAAATATGCCAAATAAAAAAAAAATTACAAAAAAAGAGCAAGGAAATTTTTTTTTTTTTTTTTTTTTTTGAACTTGATTCTTCAACTCACACCTGTCAGAAGTTCCGACAATCAGCGAGTGTGATGTCAATATGTAGAGATTGGTCTTGGAATAGGCGTGAGGGAGAGGAGTACCCAGCGGCGTCCTTCCTGTCTTGACCGCAATGTTTATAGTTAGTGGAGGAGATCCCTCATCCAGCTTCTTTTAAGCCTCCTTCGGGTGTTATCGGGCATGTTAGTTGTGGCCATGCCTCGAATCAATGAGTTTGTATGTCCGTGTAAGTTATTATGAAATCGTTTGTAGTATGTTCGTATGTGGTCGTTAACTGTTGGCATCTGTAAGTCTTTATGTAGAGTAATGTTACTGACGTACCAGGGAGCTTTGGTGATAGTCCTGAAAGTTTTAGATTGAAAAGTCTGTAATTTACGTATGTGAGTCTTTTTGGCTGTCCCATATATCTGTAAAGCGTAGGTCCAAATAGGCTTGAGTAGGTAAGTATATGTATTCAATTTCTGTCTAAGTTTTAATTTCGAATTTCTTGCAAGGAGTGAGTACAATAGGCGTAGTCTTAGGTTTAGAGTTTTTGTTTTGTTTTTAATATGTTGGCCCCATGTCATTCTTCTGTCAAAGGTCAGTCCAAGATATTGAACTTTGTCAGTCTGAGGAATTTGGATATTGTCAAGGTAAATAGGGGGGCAAGTTTCACGTCGAAGGGTAAAAGTGATATGTTGTGATTTGTCTAGGTTGAGTCGAATTTTCCAGAGTTTGCACCAGTCGTAGAAATTGTTTAGGTGATATTGTAAAGTCTGTGAGGCGTATGCTGAATTTTGATGCCTTGTCAAGATTGTTGTATCGTCTGCGTAAGTCGCGGTCAGAGTATCGAGAGGATCTGGAATATCATATGTGTAAATAATATACAACAGAGGAGCGAGTACTGACCCCTGAGGCACCCCTGCTAGGGCTGGTTTAATGGTAGATAGTTCTGTACCTTGGCAAACAGAGAAAAATCTGTCAGAAAGAAAAGATTGAAGAATAAGATAGTAGGTTGGAGGGAGTATAGTCTTAAGTTTGAAAAGAAGTCCCTGATGCCAGACTCTATCGAACGCTTGAGCAACATCCAGAAATACTCCTGTTGCATATAATTTGTGCTCTAGTGCTGTCGCAATGTAGTCTGTCACTCGGTGTAGCTGATGAATGGTTGAGTGGTGTGAACGAAATCCAAACTGATGTTCAGGTATTATGTTTTCAGTAGTCAGTATGTCAAAAAGTCGTTTGTAGAGAAGTTTCTCAAAGATTTTAGAACATAATGGGAGCAAGCTGATGGGTCTGTATGATGAAGGAATGTCAGTGTTTTTGTTAGGTTTGTGAATCATTTTTATGAATGAATATTTCCATTGTAAGGGGAATTTAGTCGTTCTGAGTATTGCGTTATAAATTGATGTTAGGTATACTAGAGCTTTCCTTGGCATTTTCTGGAGCACTTGAGCATTTATCAGGTCATGACCGGGAGCTTTCTTTTTAGGTAACTGTCTGATTTGTTCTGCAACTTGAGTTGGAGCGAAGCAAAGTGGAGGTAATGACAGTTGTAAAGGAATGTCTAAAGTGTTTTGTACATGTCTATCGTGATCAGTATTAGAGAAGTCAGTATGTGGTGTGAAAACAGAAGAAAGATGGTTGGCAAAGAGCTCAGATTTTTCAAGGTCTGACACAGCCCAGGAACCATCTACGTTTCGGAGTGGTGCTGACACCTCACGATGCTTTACAAGTTTCTTAGTCTGTCTCCATAAGCTTCCATCGTCAGTCGAAAGATTTTTGAGGTAATTGTCGTAGATCGTTCTTTTAAAATTCTGAATCTGACGTTTAAGTTCATTGTTAAGTCTATTGAAAGTCCGTTTGTCAGATGGGAGTCGACCAGTCTGCCACACTTTGCGCGCTCTTCTCTTTGCTCTGATCAGGTCTCTAATGTACTGCGGATAGATTGGAAGAGACGTATTTCTGCTTGGTCTTGGTACAGATGATGAGCATACAGCCTGTTGTAAGCTGATTGTGAACTTATCAACAGCTTTTTCGAGTTCCTCTTCGGTCTTAAGGGACATTGGGATTGATAGCGTCGAATTTAAGTAGTCGCTGTAAGCTTCCCAATCGATTATCCTATCTGTAAGTGTTGGTTTTGTTGATGCAGTACGAGGCTCATCGCATAGTAACAAACTGAGAAGAGAATGATCAGAACAAAGATCAGAGCTTGCAGTTACAGTATACGGCACTGTCCTGAGTCCTTTAGTAATGAAAAAGTCAAGTAAATCTGGTGTTTTCTGTCTTGAAGTTGGCCAGTAAGTAGGTGTATCAGGTGAGATCGTGTTTAATGAAAGCTGATCGATGGCAGACTTTAGATTTCTTCCTCTAGGAGTACAGAGTCGTGCTCCCCAGGACTGATGTTTGGCATTATAATCACCACCTGCAATAAAACACCGACCGAGATGTTGGAAGAAATTGTAAAACATTGCAGATGTTAGCACGTATCTCGGAGGGCAGTACACTGCAGCGAAGGTAATGGTATGGTGCTGGGTATACAGAGTAATTGCTGTGGATTGTATGTCAGGTGTAATGGGTAATTGTAAAGGGTTGTGTTTTAGTGATTGCTTAATCAGTATTGCCGTACCGCCATGTGCCGTCTTATCAGGGTGGTCAGTTCTATATATTTTGTAGCCTGGAATGTAAAATTTAGAATGTGGAGTCAAGTGTGTTTCAGTGATGAGAGCAATGTCAGTCCGTTTTTCATGTAAGTTCATGTCAAGTTCGGTCCTGTGTTGGTTTATACCATTTGCGTTCCAGAGAAGAACGGACATGGAGCCCACTGTCAGCCGATTAGTAGCCATAACTGGAGGATAAGGCTTGTGCAACGTGAGACAGTTCTTGGAGAAGGCTGAAAAGAGGCTGGATGAGGTTATTCAATCCACTTACCAAGTTGAAGAGCTGAGCTGAAGCCGGGTGATTGTAAGTCGGTGGCGGCGGCTGAGTAAAGCCCTTTTTCATTTCTGAATGCTTTGGCTGGTGAAGGTGATTTTCTGAGACTTCTGTAGGGGAAGTTCGCAGTTTTGGTCCTAGATATTGGGAATCGGGTTTTGAAGAACCTGAATTTGCGGTTTGCTGACTTTGCGGAAGAGAAGGAAACTCGTCTATACCTGGGGGTGCGCTAGTTTGTGCTTTTTGGGGACTTTGTATATTTTTACGGAGATTTCGTACTTCTCTCAGTTGTTTCAGAGTTGCACAACCTCTATAATTTGCTGGATGGGATCCGCTACAATTCGCGCATGTTGCTGCGGTCTCTCTTGTCTTTTGGCAGAGGGTGCTATCATGTCCTTGGCCACATCTAACGCACTTCGGGGAGTGATTGCAGTAAGCCTTCGTGTGGCCATACTGCTGACAACGGGTGCACTGTGGAATCATTCTTTTCTTTCTAGGTTCTTCGATTTTCACTCTAGTATAGTATAAATATTTAATATCAAAAATTTTTTCATTAAATGTGGCTTTAGAGATGTCGATAAAGAACATGGGAAGTGGATTTTTATATCTGGAAATAACGTTCACAATACTTGTGGCATCGTAACCTAGGCATTTTAATTCGTATTTTATAGTTTCAATTGGAGTAGCATGGTGTAAGTTTTTTAATACAATTCTTGGATTTCTATCTTCTATTAACTGATAGGTATGGAAATCGGCACCTACCTGTCTTAAGTTAGCTACTATACGTCTATATGTGTCAGAGTTTTCAGGATATACGGTTACTCCTCTCGATGTGGATTTTAGGTTAAAGCTGTTCAAACCTCCTACATTTTGGAGAAATGTGACCAGTTCGGTGTAGTTCTGTACATCATTCAGGTGGATAGGAGGCGGTTTTACAGAAACCGGTTGCTTAGTGGTAGCATCAGACTCGTCACTAATGTTAGTTAAAACTTCAAAGCTATTTGAGGTTATTGTTGTAACTTCGCTTACCTTTTTAGCTTTTCTTGGGTCTCTGTTATTGTCCATTGAGCGTTTTCTTCCTGTAACGAGTTCCCAATTATTTTCAGTAGTTTGGTTTGAGCTTAAGGCGTCCACATTTTCTGTAGAACTGCCAGATATCGACGTCTCAGACATCGTTTGCGGTGAAACCGCTACGCCGAGGTGTGGAGTTCCTATTTCTTGGAGCTAATTGGTTTCAACAACAGAATGCAACAAAAAGAAAAGTGAAAACTTTTCTTTTTGAGCAAGGAAATTAAATTGCTATTTTTTCCGAATATAACAGCATAAGTTTCATAAAAATAAAAGATACGTCAATTTACGGAAACATTCTTTCCGATATATATATATATATATCGTAAATTGACGTATCTTTTATTTTTATGAAACTTATTTATATATATATATATAAATTATGGTACACTTTCATTTATTTATTGAGTAATATTCTGTCACTTGGTCAATCGTTATAGTGAATAAAACTACATTCACACTATATGTGCAAAAAAATATAAAATAGATAGAAGCAAAATAACCACTAAATAATAATAAAATACACATACAAAAAAAAATCGAGAAGTATTAAATGATAGCTTTTATTTTGACGTATCTCAATAATTTATACACAATGTCAGTTAATAGAGTATTTAGTTTTTCTTTATTACTGGGCATTATAAATATTTTTATATTAAAAATGTTATTATATACATATATACATTTATTTTTAATTTTCTCTTATTCCTGACAAAAAACTAGCCCCTTCATTTTAGTAGGGCATTGACTTTTCATAACCGATCTATCATGCTGGTTTGCATCAGAGCATTACGAAGGCGCACATTCCAATTAAGGTATCTAATGGACGTCGGTTAAAATTAAAACTTTAAAAAGTCTAAAATCACACTTTAAACAAAGTATTATATAATACCAATTAAGCATTTTTATTCATGTTAAAACACTTACAAATAAGCAAAATATTCCTCACAAAAAATTAATTTGGTTTGTATTGCATTTATTAAAGTATTCGCTTTAATCATAGATAAATGACAAAAAATAGAATAATAATTTGTGAATTTCTAAAGTATTAAATTTCGATTTCAGTTAATACTAAAAAGAGGTGGATGATAAATTCCAAATCAATAAGGTGTTGCTCCCCATACTTATTGAAAATCAAATGTGCTAATCATTATTTTTTTTAATAAATACGAGATCAAGGTATGAATTTAAGAAATAAAACTTTTGAGGAAACGTTTTCAAAGAAATACCATTAATTATATTGATGATCTGTTAAGTATAATTTAAGGCAACCTGCAACAATTTCATAAATTACAATAAAATATCTTATTAATTTTTTTTCTAATAATGTATTTACATTCTCCTCATTTAGTTTACTTAAGCCTCTTATATATAAGTGCCTCAGTAGTACAATACTAATTTAGAAAAATAATAATAAATGAGGATGTGAATAAATATAACTTGCATCTCTAAAAATGCTTCAGAGTATAATTTAGAATGTAATTAAACCTATTTGTATGTATGATGCAAATACTAATCGTTACCAAATAGAATCATTAATTAAATCACACTTCATTGATTACCAAAGCGCCCATGAATTACAATTTCGAGTGGTTTCAAACGAAATGAAATACCCATTAATAACCCGTTTAGGAAACTGAAACACACATAAACTTGTAACAGAGACCTTTATAATAGTGTATAACATATTCTTAAAATATGACTGATAAAACTTCTAAGAGACCTATAAATAATGAAAAACATTATTTATAAAAAAAATTATTATCACAGTCATGATCATTAGATTTTGTAAAAAAGTGTATAAATTACTTTTTTTTAGGATTATTTGTTTATTGATAAATATTACAATCTGTCTCTATGAAGGACATTTATAATAGAGTTCTGAGAACACATTCAAACCATTTCACACCACACCTCCAACATTTCACAGACACTACATTATTAAAATTCAATAAATCGATTTTAATTGTAAACTGGAATTCTATTTAATTGATGCTAGACCAATGGTATCTATTTCCTTATTTCTCTTTAACATGGGGTTTAATAAAACGACCCGCTCTTCGAATTCAGCTGATCAAGGAAAATATTTAAATCAAGGAAAATAAGGAAAGAGAAACTATTTTTCAATATAGCGAATGGAATTCGATTTCTTTTCCCACCATCACTAATTTCCGAAACGACTTTGTGCTAAATCTAACATTCTGCTAACGAACGTATCACGTAAAGTATGATAGCCCATTTGTAAGAATAAGTAATGGATAGATCTTTAGATTATGCCTTTGCTAGTTTGGTCCCGATTTTTTTTTTTAATAATGATTCTTATTTTATTGAGAAAAAAAATACATTTTGCCTCAATTAAGGACATCTAGTTTCTAATTTATGTGAGACTCATTCATACCATTTAATCAATAACAAAGACAGTAAAAATTTATAACAAATAAAAATAAAAATTAGTAAAACAGAAGAAATGAAACATGAGACAATATTCAATAAAAATATAAAAAAACATCCATACTTATTTACATTATTTTCTGTCATCCGTGGGAGCTCCGAGTCGGGCTCTTTCCCCCACCTGTGGAGGATAAGCTAAGACTCTAAGCGATCCCAGAGCTTCTCTCTCAGCCGCATCATTGGGATAGAAATCCAGTGTAGACTGAGAGAGGGCACTTAAGCCTCATATGCTCGTGATTTGATTGGAGAAGCTTTCCATGGCCAGGACTCCACTGGGATATATACAAAACATCTTGAGGCCACTGCCATTTCAACCTTTGTGGAGGACTGTAAAGTTGACTGGAATTGAATAATAATTGTGTTAAGGTGTTACGATGACTGATTAGGTTCTGACTAAAATTTGAGGATCGGAGTAGAATAACGTCAAAGAAATAAGGAAAGTTAATGTGGTCTCGAAACGGATAAATAAATAACGTAAATTTTAGTTTCAATAAAATTCAATTGATAATTAGCGTATAAAAGATTGCACTTTTTAAATAATAAGAAAAAGGTTCATATATAGCATAAGAGTTGAAATAACAGTACTTCTCGGAGAAGTGGTGGAGGCTGGTATTATTAAGGCACTTATTGAGTTTAAGTAAACTAATTAAGGATAATTTAAATAAATTATAAGAAAAAAAAGTAATAAGATGTTTTATTTTAATTTAATATCTATAAATTATTGCAGGTTGCCTTAAATTATACATAATTATAATTATTGAGATTTCTTTAAAAAAGTTTTATTTCGTAAATTCATAACATACTCTCGTATTTATTACAATACTAATGACAAGCACATTTGATTCCCATAAAGGATGATGAGAAGTACCTTATTGATTTGAAATTTATCATCCACATCTTGTTAGTTTTAATTGAAATCGAAATTTAATTATTTATAAATGAACTAACTATTATTATATTTTTTTGTCCTTTATCTATGATTAAAGGGAATACTTTAATTAATTCAATATAAACCAAATTAATTTTTCGTGAAAAATATTTGTATTTTTATTAATTTTGCTTATTTGTACGTGTTTTAACTTGAATAAAAATGCTTAATTGGTATTAGATAATACTTTATTTAAAGTGTGATTTTAGTCTCTTTAAAGTTCTAATTTTAACTGGCGTTCGTTCATTAGATACATTAGTTGTAATGTGCGCCTTTCTAATTCTCTGCTGCAAACCCGCATGAAAGATCGGTTATGAAAAATCAATGCCTTACTAAAATGTAGGGGCTACTTTTTTCCCCCTACTTTTATGGGGGTATGGCTTTTGTAAAGTTTAGTGTGTCAAATCTTATTTATTAACACACATTTATAAAAACTAATACAATGCATTTCAAACTATATATTTTTGTTCAGAGATGGAAGGTAGAGAGAGAGAAAAAAAAAACAGAAAAATATTCATTAGGTGAAAATATTGAAGCTGAAGATGCTATTCAAAATTAAATGATCTTACTCTTCAAATACGAATGAAAATTTAAAATTCTTACTTGTCCTTTGAGACAGATGGCGATATTTTTCAATAAATAAGTAAAAAAAAAATTGTTACTATATAGAGTTTAATACTGAATCTTTTTCTAAGACTGATCTATCAATTAACTATTTATATATTATTCATTTAACAGCTTAAGGATCTTGAAGCTCGGTTACTGCATTGCGTAAAACTTAAACCTCTGAATCTCATTAACTTCCCCTGTTCCTCCTAGCCATTGATGTTAACTAATTGCCAGGTATCGGTCTTGTCAACTAAAGTGAATGGATGGATGAAAGGCCCCGACGGCGGTACAAATTATTGTAGTTTCTACGTGAGAGGCACTAACCGTGATTAAGGGATGAAGTGGCTGAGCCGGATCAGGTGTGGGGTTAATTAACCCCGGGGCAGCCAATAGAATCAGCTGATTTACATCCTCTTAGCGGGGCCCTTAGCAAATCTATCCTCTCGGGGCTGATCATCCATCTATTAAATCTCCTTCCTCTAACCCACCTCATTAGCGTACTGGCTTCTCAAGTCTTGGCTAACTTTTTAATGCGACATCAACCCTCCGGCTCTACTTCGTATTTCTATTTTTAAAAGTTATCCAAATTGATAGGGAATATGAATAATCCTCCCTAATTATCTATATCAGTTGAAAAAAAATGTATTTATCCGTATTTTTTTTAATTACATGTTGTTTTTCTGAACTTTTAGGAAGATTAAAAAGCTAAATGAAAAAAAAAACATTTAAAAATATTTATAACTAAATAAAAATCAAATTGATTTTATTTGGATTATATCACAAAGCCTCTACACAACGATATATGCCAAAAAGCGTGAACGCACCAGTTATGGACATGGGGCCAAATGATGGACAGGTTGGACTTTAAATGTAAATAATAAGTTCCCTTGCTGATTAAAAGGTTTCAGTTTTTTTTCTAGATTGAAGAGCAATGCCCGCTATTGACAACTGTACGATCAAAGTCCCAAAAAGAAAATAATAAAATGTCTATAAGTTGTTTCTATTGTTCTCTTGAGATCATTTTGATTCATACCTTCCTACTAACATTTTGGCTAAGAGTAAGTTAAACATTTATCTTATCTTATCTTTATAGTTAAATAAAAATTAAGAATTTTTCTGAGGTATGTCTATTACTGGTAAAATTGAAGTTTTAAGTGTCCATCACTAGTGCAAAAAGGTCAATTTTAAAATGCTCAATAGAAATATGAGACCCTGGAGATCCTAACTGTCTTACGGAGAGGTTTATAGCTATAATAATTACGGCGGGATAAGCCAAAAAAATACAAAAATGTCCTCAGCTATGTCCATCACTAGCGCACCAGTAGACCAAAACCAGATAAATAAATCGAATCTATAAAGATGTTGTAGAACTCCATGCACAAAACTGAAACCGAATAGCCAAAGATAAGCATGGATGGAACAGGCTGTAAAGCGGAAAAAGATCTAAAAGTTATGTAAAGCCAACAGAAAAAAAAGAATATATTGTTTCTCATTCTTCGTACACGAACGAAATATGTATGTGTAAAATTACGTTCTAACCGCAAAAGTTTCTTACTTTTTTTAGTGCCAAATTTTGAAGATCATATTGGGACCATCTGTGGTATTTATAAAAACATAATTTATACATATATTGACTCTGGAAAGGAACAAAGCCACAATGGGCATTATTTCATCGATGTTGCAAAAGTATGTATCTTTAAACGCAAACCTTAAAATTTTAGATGATTTTTTTTTCATAATTACAAAGGTTTATTAATGAAAAAAATAAACCTAACTATCTACTACTATCAGTAGTTTTTAATTAGTACGTTTAAATTTACTCTTAGAAAAAATACCTGCCCTCCAGTTTAGATTGAAACCCGAATTCCTCAAATGGGCGTAGTACTTTATCATAGACTAAACTTCGATAGAAGACCCGCATGTCTTGATTGTGAACGGAAGACCCTTCACAAACCACTCAAATTACATTACCTATTTTTTTGGAAATCTTCATAGCTGAAATAGAAATTAATAGATATAAATACTTATTTAAACACAAATGAACAAGGGCATCACAAATATATGCTACCGTAAAAAAGACCCACCTACAAAAACTTCAAATCTTTCAATCAAAATTATTAAAATTCATAACAAAAGCAGATTGGTGCGTGACTAACAGAGCTCTATATATCCAGGAACTATTTATTCAGAAATATATATATACCTATATATATTTACGAAACAAGAAAAGATTCAGCATTTAACAATCTATTGACTGGAACCAGATAATATAATTTTACTAAATGAGTATTAAATTTTTTTTTTAACTCAATTTATTTACCCCAACCAGTTAGAAGTCCTGACAATCAGCGAGTCTGATGTCGGTAACCATGTTAATAATGGCTTGATCGGTGTTGGGAAGAGGAGTTCCCAGCAGCATCCCTCCCTGTTTTGATTTTGAGCTATTTCTAAGCGAGGAAATCCCATATCCAGCTCTTTTTGAGCCTCCTAAGTATGTTTTCGGACATTTTAAATGTAGCTATACTTTGTAATAGTGTGTTAGTATGTCCAATATAAGTTATTGTTGAAATATTTTGTAGTGATTGCGTATGTGGTCGTTAACTATTGGCATTTGAATTTCGTTATGTGAAGTAAATGTTTGTATACCATGGAGCTTTAGTTATAACCCTGAAGAATTTTGACTGAAAGGTTTGTAGTTATAGTATGCTGGTCGTTTTGGATGTCCCATAAATTTATGAAGTGTAGGTCCATATGAGCTTAAGTACGTAAATATAAGTGTTCAGTTTTCGTTTTAGGTTTAATTTTGGGCATCTTGAGAGAAGTGAGTATAAAAGTCGTAATCTGATGTATAACGTTTCTATTTTTTTGTTGATATATGGGCACCATGTAATTCTTCTGTTGGTTTTCAGTCCAAGACATTGTATTTTATTTTTACCTTAACCTTAGAGAAATATGTAAAAAGAAGCTTCCTAAAAAAATAAAAATAAGAAGAGAATTGTGTTTTATCTGATTGAGAAATTTCGGAGTTGTCAAGGTAAATAGGAGTGCATGTTTAAGTATCCAGGTTTTATTTTAAGCTTAATTTTGAGCGTCTTGCGAGAAGTGAGTTCGACAGTCGTAGTCTGAGGTTTAATGTGTTTCTATGTTGATATAAATGCCCCATGTCAATCTTCAGTCGAATGTCAAAGATACTCAGAAATTTTGTCATTGTCAAGATAAATAGGGCATGTTTCATGTCGAAGAATAAAAGTGATGTGTTGCGATTTGTCTTGGGTGAGTCAAATTTTCCAAAGTTAGCACCAATCGTTTAGTTTTGTAAGATGCAGCGCTGTTAGGAATGCCGTGTGTGTAAGTGATGTATAAAAGCGAAGCGATCCCTGAGGAATTTCTGCTAAGGCTGGTGTTATTAAAGAAAGTTCTGAGCTTTGGCAGACAGTGAAAAATCTGTCAGAACCAAAGTAATGAACGATAAGATAGTAGGTGGGAGGGAGTATCGTCTTAACTTTGGATAGAAGTCCCTTATGCCAGTCTCTATCGAATGCTTGAATGACATCCAGAAATAATCCTGTAGCATACAATGTTTGGTCCAGTGCCGTTGCAATGTAGTCAGTCACCCTATGTAATTGATGGATGGTTAAATGTCGTTGTCGGAATCCAAATTGGTGGTCGGGTGGTTTTTTTTCCGTCAGTCAGTATGTTAATAAGTCAGTTGTAGAGTAGTAGTCCATGGTACAGACCCCTTTTTATCAAATTATTATTATCCGCCGGAAACTTCTGAAATAGTATCATGTCAGCGTAATCTACAAATATTTTATTTACGAAAACATTTGGAATTGGGGCGTTTTAAATCTGGAGGGGGACGAACTTTGTCTATTTTATTTGGTACTAAAAACTCGTAAATAACTGTTTGCTTTCAACTTGGATCATAAGATAATTTGATCACGAAATCGATAAAAAAAGTTCGCCTACAGAAATATTGGGACGTTTGTCCTACATAACTTCTTTATTTGTAAAAGTCAGGGATGTATTTCTAGCCAAACGGATCAATATTTTTAAAGGCCACATTTTTTTTCTCGATTTTATGATCAAATTATGTTACGATCCAAGTATAAAGAAAATGGGTATTTACGAGTTATTTTGACTCCCTCCAGATTGAAAACGCCCCAATTCCAAGAGTTTTCGAAAATAAAATAGTTGTAGGTTACGATGCCATGAAACTATTCCCGAAGTTTCAGATGGATGTTATTAATTCTATAAAAGGTGTCTGTACCACGGACTATAGTTTTTCAAAGACATTAGAACTTAATGGGAGTAGACCAATTGACCTATGTCATGAAAGTCCTTGTTCGGTTTATGGATCACTTTAATGTATGTGAATTTCCATTGCACAAGAAATTCGGTCGTTCTGAGTATCGCATAGCAAATAGACGTAAAGTAAATTAGAGCTTTTCTGGGCACACAACTTAAATCTACTTTCTTAAGACAAAATATATTTATATGATATATTAATCTGTATATTTTAATCCACTGCAGTTTAGATTATACATTGTGTTTATATTTTTTTCCCAAGCCAGACAGTCTCCACTCATGTCGGCTTCTTAAAAAAAATCTGATTTGTTCGCGGCAATATGGATCCTATGCAAATTTGGTAGGAAGTACAGTGGCGGAAACATGCAACCCCTTCGCTTCTTTCCAGATCTATTGGCAAACGACCAGTGTCTAGTAAGCATATCTATTTTTGTTCACATGCCCTAATTTTTTTTTCCTTTCGTTCTTTCTAAGTTTATGGAAAGGGCTTGATTTTCATAAGATAGAGTTCTAGCCCTAAATAATAAGTAATTCTTTCTTGGAAACTGGGGAGGATGTGACAATAATTCGTTATTTCTGCATGATATCCCCTTTCGTTTTATAGCACATCCATCAAAATCCATAGATCCTGAAAACCAGAAAAGAGATCTGCACTATGAAAAACTAGCGTATTTTACATAAAAGTAAATATGTATATACATATATACTTATTTATGTATCTATGAAAAACTAGCATATTTTATATAAATATATATATACTGTGTATCTCAATACCGAACGTCCTCAGTTGATTCTTAGGTTTTACGTCATTCTATAATATTTTGTTAAGGATTGCTTTATATTTATTATGTCCTATTTTTTTTTTATTGATAGTTAACACAATTATTATTTCAGCATTGTAGAGGTAACACCTATGGTAGTAGTATCCTCTCCGATGAGGCCTAGAATAGAATGCTAAGCAGCGGAGATAAAAGGTTAGGGTTGGTAATATATCGTCAGAGACCGACCACGGTCGACCACGATATTTAATAAGGGTGCCCAGGAAGTTGAGAATTATTATAGTACCAGGGCTGGCTACTTTGCATATTTACTGCCTCAAATGGCCAACATTTCAGAGTTTTTTTTTTTTTTTTTTATAAACTGTTCCAGTTTACTTTCCTATTTGACACAATCCTTCTGCTCTCTTTCCTCTTTACTTAACTGTTATATTATAATGTTGAATTATTCACTACTTCAATTTTAATATATTTCCTACATTGGATTGTTGATATATAATTGATGAACGCCTTGCTTTATATATATATATATATATATATATATATATATATATATATATATATATTCTTCTCTGTCCACGGAGGCACAGAACTTTCTACCAGTAAACCAGCTTAGCAGTTGAGTGCCTCAGAGGTCAATAGTTGCTGCACCGTTTTATATAATTTATGAACATGATATTCCATACATGTTTAAAACTATGAACTACAACTATGCTACAACTATATCAAAACCCAAAACACTCCTCACAGACTATAATCACGCCTTAAAAAATTCCACATGTGCAAAATAATAAATTCCTGATATTTTCCTCGAGAATCCCCAAACCTCTCAGATAATTAAAGTTCAGTATTTTGGACTGACATTTGGCAGAAGTATGACATAGGCCCCACTGGTTCTGACCGTTGACATAGGCGACATTGAGAACAAAGAAAACACACGGCTACGAATATTATATTAACTCCTCTGAAGTAATATACAAAATAAAACTTAGAAATAAAATTAACTATTGTACTTGCTAAAGCTCATATGGAAATATGCTTCACAGATAAATGAAACAGCAAAAAATAATCACATTTCCATATTGCATACTTATCAATAAAAAAAAAAAATAACAAAAAAACCTGTGCCACTACATGAAGGATCTTGGGTTCAGTACTATTTAGGGAAAGCACTGTTTCTAGCTCAACGGTTGTGCAAGGTGGTGATTTGAACGAGATCATGCTCAACCGCCATGTTTTTCTCCTTAATCGATTATTTAATTAAGGGTACCAACTTTATAGAGGCTGGTTGTGCCCCAGGAGGGTCTACCTACCCAGAGTAACCTCACGGCCAATGAAACAGATATATAAATTTTCTGCCACGAGCCGGGGTTCAAACCTGGGACATTTAGCATTGGAAGCTCAGTACCTCACCACTGAGCTACTCCACTTCTATCAATCAAAACCTTCCGGAATATAACTAAAGCTCCCTTGTATGTCAGCAACATTACTTTACATTAAGGACCTTCTGGCAATGGCCAGATTCTCCACTCAAACCATGAGTGTCCGTGGTTGTAGCGCCCTTACTCAATCTCCGCTGGCTTTCAATGCCAGTGAAATGGTTGAGGAAGAAGCGCACTGATCTCCTGAAGCCTTGCTTTCCCTCCACATGTGGGGGGATAAGTATGGTTCGGAGTTCCTATGGCCGACTGTAAATAGTGTAATAGGTATGCCTGCGTCTAAGATGTTTATTTTCATTACTTTTTTTTTTTTTTCTTTTCTCACTATGATATTTTATTTTGTTTTTTTTTGTAGCTTTATATTATTTGAAGTTAGCTTATTTTTTTTTATTTATTTATTTTTTTAATTTGTAAATATGGTGTGAATGTGCTCTCAGAACTCTATTAAAAATGTCCTTTATTGAGACAGATTGTAATATTTATCAATAAAAAAATAAAATAAATAAATTAATAACATTAAGGACCAACACATGCCAATAACCACGTACGAAATCATTACAAACGTCTTCACAATAACTTGTACGGACAAACTCATTGATTCAGCGTATGGCCAAAATCAGCATGCCCGGTAATATCCGTAGGAGACTGAAAAAAGAAGAATGAGGGATCCACTCGCTTAGCTGTAAAATAAAAAACCAAGATAGCGAGGGATGACGCATTCAGGGAATTCCTCCCCTACACGCCAATCAATTTCTTACGATATCCATCTTTTCTACAATATAGTCTGTATTTTGACAAGTGTGAATGAAAAATTGAAGATAACAAAAACTACATGTTAATGTTCTACAATAATGAAAATATTTATAAATACAGTTGATGATTGGGATTCGATTTGCCACCTTTATCTAACGCAAACTGCTTTAACTGTCCCTTCGGAATAAGCTATCTCAACTTTTATATCTTTTTAATTATCAATGGCGATCTTTATATCGATAAAGGTTGCCCCAATCGATACCCCAGCTCTAATAACCCCCACTTCATCCTCGCATTAGCTCTACTCCACCGACCGCACTCTCATTGACGCTCAATAATCCGTTAAATGTTCCCAGATGTAGTGGAAAGCAATAACTCAACGGATTCGCGGTTCTTACAAACTTCTAAATAAATAAAATTGTCTCATTCATTTACAGTCGTTTCGTAGTTTTTATAATATATTTTCTTATACATAACTGCAATTTTTCACTGAAGTATTCATCTTGATTTATCGGATGTTTAAATTTTTTCTACAGCCTTCCATACGACTTCAACAAATTTCAAACACTTCCTGTATTTGTTGACCTGTTCTTTCAGTATGATCTAAATATGCCTCTTTTGCTTGATGTGAGAGATACATAACATTTCGGTACTTATTATTATCTCACATTATCCATGACGAGGGATGATGATGCTCATACGTGAATGGCTTGAGAATCAAGGATCAACCAACCAGATATTCCTCTGAGCATAGATTCAGAAAAGAATAATAATAAAAGGGATCCTCCAAAGTATACTATTGGAAAAATATGCCAAAAATTGAAGTAATAAGATAGAGTTGGTAGAGTAATAATATAGAGTAATAATAAGATAGAGTAATAGTATAGAGAGATTGGCAAAATTCTTAAAGATTTCCCAAGAGGACAATCTGTTGTTCGTTTTCGGATGCTTAACAGACCTATCTTCCTCCAGAAGTTCCTCCACCGCATCGGCATAACCTGACTTGTTCTCTATGATCCTTAGAATTGAGAACATCTCGAAGTATGACCTGCATTACAGGACATAAGGTATGCTTTCATTGAAATTGGCAATCCCTTTGCTAGAAGAGCGAAATTATTTTGAGCTGTAAGATTTCGCATGGCTAAGCAAGCAGACATTATCCTGGCGTAGGAAAAAAACTAAGGGCATTATTAAAGCACCATAGTTTTTTTTTATATTATAAATAATATTTATTTATAAATCTAGCTGCTTACCTGATTTTGTTATTTGAAAGACTAGTGAAGATTTGGATGTTCACACGCTGAGAAGAATATTGGTGTAGTTGTCAAATTGGTCAATGCACTAAGATTTCCGGACTTCAGCCAGATCGTTTTAGTAGGGGTACTCCTACCATTCTCCAAGTAGCTTATTAATAAACATTTTTATTTTTACACCTTGTATATTTTACTTACAATGATCTTACAGTAAACTTTTACTGATCAATGGTAAATTGTTAAAATCAATTAAACTAATATAGTGGTTAATAGAAATAATTCTCCATATATTCTCGTATACGCTTTTATTTTTATTTGTGACTATTGAAGAAGAAGAAGAAAATTAAATGTTATTGTTGGACATTTAGTATCCTAAAAATATTTATAATGAACAAAAATGTGACATTTTTCTGGCATTGTAGGAAAAAAAAAATAGTTAACATCATAGTCTAACCATAAAATTAAAATAAAAAAAACACAAGTAAACAGATTAATTTGTACATAGATATATATGAGTGTGTTCACATATTTTTACTGATTTAAAAAACAGTAAGATAACAGTCGAATGAAGGTGACAGCTCTTAAATACGAAAATTTGATTTTTACATGTATTCGGAAGATTGATTACTGAGGAGGTGGAGAATGAATTATGTTAAGGAAGAGGATTAGCGTATAGAGGTAGGCAGGGAATTAAAAAAAAAAAAAAAAGGTAGCATGCATGAAAAAGGATTTTTCAAAGGAAACGGTATTATGAGAGGGAACAAATAGGTTTAGGGACTGAGAACTCGTGTTAAACAAAGGAACAGAAGAACATGGAGTAAACAAATCAAGAAGGTATAATGGCTTTTTTGTTGTAAAGGTTCGGAATAGGAATACACCTATGAAATATTGCATCCGGAAAACTGGATAGAATATCAACTCGGCACTTCAACTCGGCACAACAACTGTAGACGTCTCACCTGGGGACTCCGAAGATAAATCAAATGAAACAATTCATTACCCTCTTCAATCTCAAGCTCACCAGATAGACCAACGTATACAAGGCATCCATAATCAAAGTAACGAAACTAGAAGCTGACTGGTTTTTAGGGTCACAGAATTGCGGAAACTGAAGAACTGTTTTAGATGGAGAAAAGAGTAGATTTTTTTTTTAACCAGTAATTAAGGGTGCATTTGTGGCTGAAACAACTTAATTATAAGGACTGAATAAGAAATTATTGTCAATTCTAATACAATATTTTTGTTCTTGTTCTTACGTTTTTCTATTAGTATATATAAGTTTGCAAGTTATTATTTACAGCAATTCTTTAAATGTAATCCTATTACTATAAATAATTTACTGTAATTCTATTTCTATCAACTCCAATTTCAAATACTTTATATCCACTCTACAGTTTCTCATGTCAAAAATATATTGCTGTAATTAATTTTTCTTCTAAGCATTTCTTGTGTTCTTTCTATTATTTCTTTAATCGTTTTTCCCTTTCCTTCAATAATTAAGGGTGCAAAAGTAATAAATAATGAAAACTGTAGAATCGACAAACAAGTAATTGACTTACTGACATTGAGGTAAAGTAAAGTATGACATATTTGACCGTAGATTGGTTATGAATAGAACACCAAAACATAATACCAACAACATAATAACGTAATGAGAAATGTATTAAATATGAGATCTTGCTAACACTAAAACCACAACAGTAAGAAAACAATCCAAATATTGGCATGCCCATGGAACTGGAAGGAAAAGAAAAGGTTTGAGCGCAAAGAAAAGTATGAAAGTCAATAAGCCAGCACAAATCCAATTCTTGTACTCCAATCTTAGGGTCACCCGAAATAGCAGAGTTTCCAAAGGTTAGATGTTTTTATAAACAACAATCCTAAGCATTTAAAATGCTTTTTTAATTATTATTTTTTTCTGATGTCTGTACTTAAATAATGAATTGAATATATTTAATAATGTTTACTTTTTTTCGATCAATGAGGTTATTGATACCCATATTACATAATTAAGAATGTAAACAAAAATATAGGTAGCGGCAACATGTTTCTTATGTAAAATATGAATATACTTATTACTTACTAGCAATCCCAACTGTTGCATCTAACTATATTCTTATTTTATATTTTACTATTTCATAGTATATAAATATTTTTTGAAATTAGCTACTGCTTCGATATCTTTCCTTAACTATTTCTACAAATCCGAAGTGTTATATTTTGGTCCTAGAGCTAATACAGTCACTACGTAACTGTGCGCATTATAGTGGTCAGTCTGCAGCAACAACTTGTACATTATGTGTCAATACTTACTATGGAGTATCCTTAATCGAAAAATCACAATCCTTCAACCTTGCTTTTTATCTTCTTTTTTTCACAGTTATAGTATATTCATTTTATTAATTTCTGTGTTAGCCCCATACACACTGCTATTCTACCTATCTAATATTAGTAAACCTTGATATTACGTCTATCCCTCATTTCACCCCCAGTTGATCACAAAAATGCCTATTGTCTTTTATAGCAAGAAAACCACAAAGTGTAAACTTGGTTACTATTAAATTTGTTATTGAATGATTGTATAAGAATTCTTAAGCACATTCTGAACTGTGGTAGTATGGATGGACCTTTCAAACTGATTCCAAAAATGTATCGAACGTATATGATTTCCAGAGTTTTCTTTTTTTTTTTTTTGTTTTGAGGGTCATCTGTGAAAATGATGTTCAACTAATGTTAGAAGTTGATAAATTCTTTAACTTTATACAGCATTCAGTAGGAGGAACGTTCTTATGTCTTTTTACGATATGATGATTCTCTATTACAGAAAACAAGAACGTACAAATATTTTATCCATTTATTCTGTAATATCTACACATAAGGAATCAATAACCAGTTTAGTTTTGACCATGAAACTTTATTAAATTCACTATTTGACTATGAAATTCAGTTAATTATTTTTTTTTAAATCTGCTCTCTTTTCAGAATTTTCATTTTCCAATATAATTTTATCATTTAATTATATAAAAAAATATTGCATAATCTATAACATTATTCAATTGACAACATACCTGTAAAATTTTCAGTGCGACTTCCATATCTTCATAAAGGCAAATATGATGATATGATAGAATAAAGCAGACGGGCAGACACAAACTGTCATCTCTGAAAGCAGAGCTGTTAATTTAATTATGTGATCAACTCTCTTTAATATTTTGCATTTGAAACTAAAACAATAATTATTGATTTACGAAAAAAGTAAGAAAAAAAAGTTAAATTTAGAGAAATAATTACACACATACATCCCGTTGTAGGAATAAAATAAAAGATATAAAGATACAAACACCCAACCCGGCAATTGGACGACATTTATCGGATGAGTAACAATCCATATTTTTCTGCATACTCAAGTAAAAGTTAAATAGCTTTGGAAATTTCAAATAATTATACTTTTTTTTTAACAAACCTAAATTTATTCTACATTTTATTCAACACAAAATAGTGATCCGCCAACACGGATTTTTTTTATTCAATATACCTCATACCACGCCAGGGCAACCTTTTTCCTCACTCAATTTATACCTAAAATATTTCTCCACTGCTGAGACTATAGGCTCCGAATTTTTCGTAATCATTACTGCGTGAAGTACTCGAAATCCTACTTCACCTGAGCTTTTAGAACTTCAGTACATCCATACATCCATTGGCTTGACTCTTATTGATTCCACTGCCTTTTATCGCACGTGAAAAAATAAAACAAATTATGAAATATTACATTATACGCCAAACGCCAAAACCAAATACAACAAAAAGCAATGTCAAATAACTAAATATAAATGATAAAAATAATATTCAGCAATAATGCAATATTCATCGATTGATAAATATATTTATGTTTATTGCCAACTTACCTGAATCAACACTGTGAACAGATATTTAATTACAGTCAACCATGTTTATACATAATTTTATCGTCACGTTACTACATTGACAACTATTTTACTAAAGAAGTTCATAGAAGTCCTGAATGATCTTAATGTTTTAATCTGAATATGGCTGGTTGTTTTTAATCATACGTCGTTGCAAGAAACCAATTTTCCACTACGATAGCACTAGGATATTTTTAAAATAAACCTAATAGTATAAACCCTTTTCAAATTAAAATCCTGTCTGCAGTCAAGTTCAGTTGGTGAAATTTTCAAGATATATTTAAAATCCAATCTTCTTAAATCCGCTCTCTGGAGGCTTTAGTATGCATAGTAAGTTTGTTACCTATCCTTTTATCCTATCATCCCATCTCTATTCCTCCCTATTAGTACATAACCTTCGGACCTACCATGTTTTTAAATTTAAAACTCTCATTTATTTTTTTCTTGATTTCAGTATTCTTAATTTGAGTAACGTTATTCCAAGCCTGAATACTACTAAATAGAACTATAATTTATTAACTCAGTTCGTCAGAAAAATAAAATGATAAATAAAACAGATTATATATATATATATATATGTTTTCTAGATGAAATTTCAATTAACATCACACTAAAACTGATACCTAATAAACCTGTTACTAAAATTGGGCTTATCCTAACTGAAGCTTCCAGTATCAACAGATTAAATGTCTCTGGATAGTAGATCATGAAACATTGGCAAAAACAAGAGATGCTCAATCTTATTTGAGCTCGCCTCATTTCAGCCATTCTTTCAGAAAAATATATCTCCTCCTTATAGTCCCTTCCCTGAAAACTTTTTAGTTCTAACAAAATTAACTTTGAAAAATAGTGCATTTGCCTTATGTAATCTCATCGAAAATAAGTTAAAACTTTTGGTTAGTTGGTCGTTTTAATATTTTAAGCGCAAACATCCAGGTCATCTGGGTCCGATCAACAAAATAATACTAGTATTAATCTATGAAGTTGGTAGAATTAAGTAGAAAAAACAATAAAAATTGAAGTTAAAAAAAAGGATATACTATATGAAAAATAAATACATTAATCAATATTTAAGAATTGATAAATAAATAAGCTTAAAATAAAAAATAATACTATATATAAGTAATTATTTTTAAAAAAAAGATTTTTAAAAAATGATAATTTTGTTTAACCATGTCAATAAAATATGACAATTCTTCTAAAAGGAAAAAATTGGCCAATATCTGAATCGTGCCATAATTTTCGACAATATCTCACAAAATCAATAGTCTACATTATGACCATGTAACAAAAAAAATAGGAAATGTTAAGCATTTCAGATAAGGTCGTCTATAATTTTCTATAATATATCAATTTCTAAAGCTTATAAAGAAAATGTACAACTTATATTCACTGCTTTACAGCTTTTGTAATATACAGATACTCTGTTCCCTTAATTTTGTATCTTCATTCTTCTTTATGTTTATTTTAGTTACGTTTATACTAACTATTAAGTTTGAATTGAATTATGTTTCTAATTAATTAATGTTAATGTTTTTTTATAAAATGTTATAAATAAGCTGTATAATATACATTTGTGTGGAATGTACCAAAATTAACGATTCTTTCAAAGAGAAACAAACATTAAAAGGAAAAAAAAAAAAGCTATTGTCAAACTTCACAATAAATTCCATGAATAAATTTCATTAAGATACTCATGCATTTCTGAATTGGTAAACAAAAACTATTTTGATACAAAATTATGTTTAAGTGCTTACAATATTATGTAGGTATATTAAAAAGTTTAGATTACATGTGATGGATGATCTTCCACTTTCTTTTTTAAGAAGTATGTCAAGTTGATATAATAGGAAATCTTTTATAGTTGGTTCATTGCAAAATGTCACAAGATGGCATTTCTTAACTTTAAATCATTAAGACATTTCATGAATTTTCCCTTAGTCAAATCAGAAAAATGTATGCTTGTTGTAACTTTATTTGGTATACAAAAGGATTTCTGATGCGACAGTTCGCTCTTTTTTTGTTAATAGATTAATAGAAATTTCAAAAAAACTTTCCTAGTTTAAAGTTTAATAAAGTTCAACTTTATCAAATATGTACTAAAAGACTCTCTGCAAGTAAACATAAACAAAAAAATGTACCTAATTAACTTTATGATCACGGTAACCCCCACGTCATGTAAGTTTATCTCTTGGAGTTCTGTTTATTTATATATATATATTGGAGTTCTGTTTTATTTATATAGTCGGAGCCTGGCATGGGGTTCCCTGCCTGATTGTATATGTTGTATTTAAGAATTACTGTGTTTTTATGTTTTAATTCACTTATCTTTAGGTTATTTTATTTTTTAGTGTATATAGTTTTTGATTATTATTTTACTTTTGTTAATTTTATGTTCTATGTATATATGGTGTGAATTTGTTCATATATCTCTATATTTACTGTCCACTTGACATATTACTTTATGTCTAAATACATTTTGTTTGCTATTACTTATTTATTGAGAGATATTACAATCTGTCACAATGAAAGGCATTTATAATAGTGTTCAAAGAGAACATTCACACTCCATTAATTACATTAAGTAAATGTATGTAAACTAAACTAAACAAAAAGGAACTAAGCCAATGAAAGTAACAACTCAAATACATAAATGCTTCTATAAATCATATTAAAAAAAAAAAAAAAAAAAAAGATCTTTAGCCAAGCCTTTCTCACCACTCCTCGAAGGAAAGGCAGGACTTCTAGGAGGTCCCACCGCACCTCACTCAGCCACGCTACTGGTAAATAAATAAATTTTCTAAACTATAACCAATTTCAACAAAATAATTTAAATCATTAATTTACAAATTTCATACATATTCCACTAGATTATCCTCAAATCCTAAAACATAAATAATTCTGTTTTCAAGAAAATTCCTACTAATGTCTAAAGTAATTCTGACATTAATGTCATCGATAAATCGAATCAACCCTATACATAAATAAATATATCGCTATTTCCGGCTATAAAAGTAAGATACGAATTGGATTGGCTCAATAAATGTTTAAAATTTATGACTTTATCTAGATGTCATAAAAAGTTTATATATTTACGATTCTGTTCGCCTTCCGCTCCGCTGACAAACTCACTGTAAGTCGATATCCTGCGAGGCGCTGGATATTCTTTATTATTAACATCTATACCAATAAATATTATAATTTATAATTTATTAGCCATTATTATTAAATAAATATCTACAGCCACACTGCAAAAGCACAATTTGATTATAATGTGGGATCTTGACTTCGGAAGTATTCATAAAAGAGAGAAATACTTTATTTTCATATAAAACAGTAATGCCCAATTTTATTGGATTGCTACCTACATACACAGAGCATGCTAGTTAAGCGCCATAGACAATCAATAAAATTTATTTGTTAACGCACAGTATTATTTGAATAAATATGAGTGCAATAGATATATATCATCTTTTTTTTCATAATTTTTTTTTCGCTTTTCCTTTTTTATTTTCACTTACCTATATATGTTGTATATACCAAGGAAATGTATTGTGATCATGAAAATTTTTAAATCTCAGTTTTCGATGGAAATACACGTTTTGAGGTTCCCTGAGTCTAAATAATCAAGTCTCGCAAAACTGTCTGTATATGTGGATGGGTGTGTGTGTATGTGGTAGGTCTAGCTCAAAAACGCAAAGTCGTACGAAACTAATATACATATTTAATATTGATGTATGCCTCGGATGTGACATCAACTTTTTCGTTAAAATCGACTACCCGGAAGTGACAATTTAAATCAACGCTGAAACACATTTTTTACAATTTCTCGGCTCTAACGATTTTGATTAAACTCGGTGTACCATTGTATAATTACGTGGTCTTTAATATCGTTTAGGTCTTATCCCCGTTGATGTCACTTTACAGGGTTTAAATGCCCAATGATCATATACGTCTTTATTACCTTTAATTTGTTTGTTTTTTTAAATAATCAACTATTGCCCATTATTAAGAGTTACGAAAAAATGCTAAATATAACATTTGAAAGTATGTGATAATTTAAAAATGGAGAACAACGGGAAAATGTGTATTGAGGTCAAAAATGAATTTCCGGAAATAGTCGTCAGAAAGTATATGTATAATATATCGTTGGAAAGTGGGGAATTTTAGAAAAATCAATATCTAATATATATAGAAAAGCGTATAAAGCAATGCAGAGTGACGAAAAATTATAAATAATAATTTGTGAAAACTAATATTATTTAACGGAAATCACATGTTTTCAAGGAAATTCAATGAAATTTACTAACTTAATTAAAACTTTTTTCAAGTTTGAAAAAATTATTTAAAATTTATCTAATCAAGGCAATGCCATTGTTAAAAAAACTATTTCGTAGAACTAATGTGAAGTTACATAGTTAGTTAGGTACATAGGTTCATTGGAGTCCTGGCAATGGCCAGCTTCTCCACTCAAGTCATGAGCGTATGTGGCTTTAGTGCCCTCTCTTAGTCTCCACTGGATTCCTAACCTAGCGATGCGGCTGAGAGAGAAGCGCTGGGATCTCTTGGAGTCTTGCCTTATCCTCCACAGGTGGGGATAAGGACTCCGAGCTCCCTCGGCTTACTGTAAATATTGTAAATAAGTTTGAATGTGTTTTTATTTATTTATTTAATGTTGTCTTATGTTTGATTTATTCTGTTTTTCCAAGTTTTCTTTTGTTATAATCTTGTTTTTCTTTTATTTTATGTATGGTATGTTTGTATTTCATGCATCCTAAATACTCAATGCCCTTAATTGAGGCAAAATGTTATTCAATAAAATATTATTAGTAAAAAAAAAGATACATAGATAGTTACAAAGATACAAACAAACTTAATTCTATTGAATAATATTGAAGCAAGTTAAAATCTAAGAAAGGAAAAACTCCCCCTCTACTAAATTCTTTATATCCTTCAACTGAGAAGGAAATATCTCACCTTCTTTCGGAAAGATTTCGGTTGACGAATTAATTTAATCCCAGCAATTCCACTCTGGTTAGCAGGTATTGTTCTCAGATTGCGGATTTCCTTCACTGAGTTGAACAATATCTTTATTATATTCTTCAATCAAATTCTCACGAAATTCCGGGCGAATCATATTTGAAGATTAGCAAAGGGTATGATTGTACCCAAACTATGTACAATTACAATCTTATACTCTCTTAAAAGAATCTTTTATATTTCCTCTGTGACATGCTCCAAAAACCTATCTGATGCCCCGAGAGGTTTTGGAGACTTTAATAACTCAAAAATAATAATTGCCATCATTTTTTATTATCTTCTGAAAAAATACTCAATTTTGACATACAAGCTATTACACTAACACTGATACATCAATTTACACATCAATTTTAAATTGTAATAATTAATATTAATTGCAAACTTATTAAGGAGTTCATTGTCTGTTATTTTAAGTATTAGATTTTCTCGTAAGTACATTCCTTTTTCTTTATTTGTTGTTTAAGGTTAATTTACTGTGTTATATACATATATATATATAAAATTAGACTAATAGTTTTTTATCAACGAAATTTCTCAGAAATGGGGAGTTACTTAAAATTCATTAATATCAGTTTTTTTCCAATCGAATCACATTGAAATTTTTATTATGAATAAATAATAAAATCACAAAATAGTGAGCTACAAATATTACATAGTTTGGTATTTATAACCTCGTTATTTAAACAAATTAGAGGATTGGATGAAGGTAGAGGTCCCGCCAAACGGCCAAATATTTTTGTATTCCATCTTTTTTCTCGATATTTTGACCAAATTATCTCACAATTCAAGTTGAAAAAAATTAATGTTCATGAGTTTGCATAGAAAAAGTTAATCGATCTTCAGATTAAAAAAGTCCCATTTTCTAGAATTTTCGTACATAAGAATGCTTAAAAGGTTACGATAAGATGAAACTATTCATGGAGTGTTAGAGGGATGTTAATAATTTGATAAGAAGGATGTCTGTAGCGCGGGCTATTTTCTAAACCAAGGGGCGATCATTGGTGAAGAAACAGACATTTGTTTTATTTATACATATTTTCTTTCTTTCCAAATAAATTATAATTCGTTTTATCAATTTTTTTCGCTCAATATTTCTTAAAACTTTACCTAGCAGCTAATGCACTAATATCTTTAAATGGTTCGTTCTTCGAAAAAAAATTCTTTCTCGAATTTTTTTCGGGCCTTACCATATTTTATTTTGACTAATAAAAACACAATACGTTATTTTTTTTATTTTTTTTTTTGCATATGAATTGACCAGCAGTATGAATAATAGCATTTATGAAAAATTATAAGTCTGCATAAATGAATGTATAAGATATTATTAAAAAATCATAAAAATAAAATGAGCGCTCATTTTTATTCATGTATTTTTTGTGTATATTGTATCATCATGAATGTCCTTTTGGAGTTATCTTTTTTATTATATGATGATAAAACAAAAACTAAAGTGTTGTAGTTCTAAAATAGAACGGGGTTTTCTCCTTAGTTGAGGAACATAAATCAATCTCATAAAGAGGGTTATAAACTATTTTATATACATTTACGTTGATGTCCGATAAGAATTGATTTCCACAAGATAGAGCAAAAATAATATATTAATATTATGTATTTATTTTAAATACAATATAATCAACCTTTCTTTTTTATTTATTCTTATTTTTTTGTCATTTAATTTAGCAATGTAAATTTTATCATTACAAAAATTATTGATTTAGGGATTTATTTAATATTTGTATTGGGTGGGCAAATAAGTCCTTTCGGTTTTTCAGGGTAAAATAAAACTCAATGTACTATAGATATAAAATTTATTTTAATCTACAATATATTGACCATTACTTTTCCCCATTTTTCAACAAACTGCATTATGCCTTGTTCATAGAATGTCTGGAGTTTATTGTTAAAAAACTGATCCAAATGGTAGTTGATGTCCTCTTTCTCTTGAAATTTCTTTTCATTCATGGAGTTCTGCAGAGACCGTAATAAGTGGTAGTCACTTGGAGCAAGATCTTGTGAATAGGGAGAGTGAGACAAAAGGTCCCATCCAAGGCTCGATAATTTATTGAAAGTGACCAATGAGGTGTTGGTGGGACACAACACTCTTCAGGATGTTCTCCAAATTCGATGTTTATGTTATTCTTTATCTCCATTCATAGTTTGTTTACTAGGGTCCTGTTGATGTCATTTTTTGTAGTTTTTGTGTCCCTAAATTCCTTTTCAATTTCTTGTAGATAGCTAAAGTCGTATTGAACATTTTTTGTGATTTTCGTGAAAAAAAAACATGTGAGGGACCCAAACATTAAGCCTGGAAACAAAGCCGAGCTTGTGCAAATGGTTTTCTACGCATGAGTGTGACACATTTAGGGCCTTATCAATCTCTCGAACTAATTGGGTGGGATTTTGATCAACAATGTCCTTAACATTGCTCGTTTTAATTTCATGTGGGTGACTAGACAGTTTAGCATCATTGATGTCCAAATTTCCTGATTGAATAGAATTAGGCAAACATAAACATTAGGCAAAGGATTAATTCATCACATAAGAAGTGTATTATAGTGACATAAAATAAACAGAAAACCAATAGGACGTATTTGCCAGTACAATACAATATTAAATTTTATAAACATTTGTAAAATCGATTTTTTTTTTTTAGATATTCCATATATTTTTCCTATGATTTCAGATAAATATAAATTCTATTAATTTCATTTAATATGTTTTTTTTTATAATTTTACTTAGTACTGATCTTGTTACTGGTACTAGTGGAGTAACTAGTGAGCTAAGTGCCAAAGCCCTAAGCCTCCGCGTACTTACTAACGTGAAAGTGTCATGATTCATTTCACGTGGCCGTCGAGAAACAAAAATTAAACGACCCCGGTGGGAATCGAACCCACAACGTTCAGTACCGGACACTCAGAGACAGAGGCACCTACGTGCTCGGCCATAATTTCCTCTCAGCTTATTGTTACAATTTTTTGTTAAATATGTAATTATGTAGGTGTAAATAATAATAAATTTAGAAGAGCGAAATTGCGTTGGACTGATGTGGCGACTGACGCAAGATCCATCCTTAATACAAGAGATTAGAAATCGGCTGCTTTGAATAAAAATTACTGGCGACTGCTGTTAAAGGAGGCTTTGACTTCAAGTGGGTTGTAGCTCCACAGAAGAAGACCGATAAATAATAATAAATCTGATAAATTTTATATATAGTTTATTTTTCTCATTCCAATCATACTTTTATATTATTGAAAAAAAAACAAGAATGGATCATAGAAAAAATCGATGTTTTACTCACAATATTTTATCTGCTTTAGAAATATAGCAGAAAGAATGTTTTGATAAGCAACTAGGAGACAAGTATATACCTTTCATAATATTATTTTTCAAATATTTTGTCCATTTGGAGGTTGAGTAACCATCTACAAAACAGAAAAGTTATCATATTGAGAAATTCTTCTAGCTTGTATTTTATATTTTGCAACCAAATCCATAAAGAAAAAAAAAGATTTAGGTATATAACATATAGTATGTGCATCGGTAGAGGACTTTTATTTTTTCATGCAGTGTGAAATTTAAACAACTTTAAAAATAACACATAAAAAAATGGTAAAAATAGATCGAAAGCCAATAAAATATAGTGCAAGTATTTATTGAAAATAAATTAACATTTCAAATTAATTATGCATGAAATATCAAATGATCCAACAAAATTAATCACTAACGAAATATATTTACAAAACAACTTATTAATAACCTTCACTATATTTATTAATATTTAATATTTATTAATAACATTTCCAACAAAATCGTTTTATAAATAACGATGTGCAGTAACTCTGATACACGAGTTTTCTGAAACACATGTTATAACAAATATATATATATTGACTTCAACAACATCATTATCATATTATTTACAATTATTACATTTATTATTTACATATAATATTTATATATATCTTAATAGTAAAACTTATATATACACCGATACATAAACACCAAAATACTTTCATTATGTTTCTTTATATAGTACTTTTATTTACAATGACCATGTTTAATTCGGCTCAAAAACTACTAATGTAAATTTATCTTTTAATATTGCAAACAGGAATAAAACACATTTACTATTCAACAATATATTTATAAGTTTTCTTATATATGACATCAAATAGAATAAAAGAATATAAATGGAATGATATGTAAAGAACATGAAATAAAGAAATTTCTCCTTAAATGTATTTTTTTTTTCATCTACTTCAAATATCATTAATATTTATAGTTATGCAACAACAAGCAGAATTTTTTTATTTGAGAACATTTAAGAAATTCGTCATCACATTAACAGTTTATTGGTTACTACATAGATTAATACACAGATATAAATATGTATATACAGTTTAATATAATTTATTATTAGTTTTCTTAGTCATAACTGTGACGGAAAGAATTACGATATACTGTAAATAAACGATGTTATAGGTATATTTACTCAGAATTTGAAAAAATAAAATAAATGTTAAATTTACAAAGGCATTGAGTAATCTTGTGTGTAATAACAGTAAATTTTTCCAGACTGGAAAAATTCAAATTAATAAAAAAAATGTACCTTATCTCGTGAACTTCAGCATTATTATTATAATAACACAAGTAAAAAAATATCATAATAAATAAAAATCTCACACTTCCGTCAAAGAATTCACATCTAATAAAACGTAATTTCAGCAAAATGAGGAAACTCTTGGACATAAAACCCACTTTTATTTACCTTACAATGCCCAAATTCCTACTGATAAATTACGATACTATGGACTGACATTTGAGAAAAAGGTTTAACAGCTCATACTTAAAAAAAATAAATAAAAATGCTAAAACTAAGCTTACGATTGTAATAATCACTTCTTTCAAAATGTTTAAATGAAATATTAGACAGAAATCGATCACATACACTTACTCACTTAATACTTAATAGTCCATTTAAACCTTCTATTGATAGATATATGAGGCAGCCTAATATATGTAAACTACAAAATTTTCAACAAAAAACTTTATGGACTAAAACCAAAGCTCCTTTCACATAGCAACAGTTGACGACTACAGAAGGTTACACTACGCCGTTAAAAAATATAAATATTTCACGATAACTTACAAGCGGTTGCAATACAATCGACCTCATTCAACGCATGCTCGATACCACTCCTTTAAGGCTGAAAAGAATTCAGCTTCTTTAGAAGAAGCTGAATGAGGGATCTCTTCGCGTATCCATAACATAACCTGCCAGATATCAGAAAAGATATCTTTTAATACTGGAAATCGGAAGATATAAGTTGTCTTCTAGATTCGATAGGATATATTTTTGATCCCAGTATCCATAAAATTAAAGTATAGCTTAGCCCTTCAATTAAAAGAGCATAACAAAATTAAAAATAAACTATTACGTTTATACGTTCATAAATAATTGTCTTGAAAATAAACAGAGCATACTAACTTAGAACAAACGTATTTTTGTTACCTTTGTCTGTTTCCTCTAAATAAATAGTTTATTCTGGAATAGATATTACATATGCATACTACTACCGAAATTTTAGGTTCGGCATCCACACACTGGCATTCCACACACCAAAAGAAAAAAGTTAGGAAACTTTGGGTTTAAGTTAAAAAAGTCAATTAAAAAAAAATAAAATAAAGTATGCCTCCTTAAATACTCACCCTAAACAGAAACAGAGAACACTAAGTGATTGATTTTGCTCTTTAAAATACAGTACATCATTTTTGATGACTCGAACCTAACTTTAAGTCAATAATTTTAGTCACCTGCATAAATTATTATTCAATATGTAATGAACAATGCTGCGAAATGTTTGAGGGTAAACTCTATTTTTTTTTAAATCAAACCTGTCTAGTCCGTGTAGAAACCAAAACATTGTTTATTAATTTCTAGACCAACAATTCGTTAACAAAAAAATAGAAATCAATTTAAAAAAAAATGCATTTAGATCATTATTTGTTTACTCAGTAAAAATATTTTTTCTGAATTGGATATTACTTGTGCAAATTTTTCACACGGCGATTTCATCGGCAACAAAAAAAAAATTAAGTTTAAGTATTCCTGTTAAGTTCGGGAGTATTTCTGGATGGTGCTCGACTACAGCTCCATGGTACGTCACAAACATCACTTTACATAAAGATCTAAATATGCCAACAACTAACAAAAAAAAAAATCAAAATAACTTAAATGGACATACTAACACACTGATACAAGCCATGGCCTCGATTAACATACCCGAAAACAAGCTTCAGAGGCTGAAAAGAAGCTTAATGAGGGATTTCCTCATCTAAGTCAAGTCAGGAAGGATGCCGCTGGGTACTCCTTTCCGTCAGGCAGATCAAGCCACTATAAGTATTTTCCCGACAGTAGACTCACTAAGTACTTCTGACAGGTGTGTGTAAAAAAGAAGTCAATAAATTTCATTAAAAGGATATAAAAAAATAAAATAAAATACGTGTTTAAAGATCTGAAAGGAATAGACCATACTAACTATTTACCCTTACTCTTCAAAATACAGTACATCATTTTTGATGACTCGAACAAATCTTTAAGCGAACAATTGTCTGCGAATCCAGAATGATGGATCGAATTTTTTTAGCGTTTTGTCTCTTTTTTGGAAATGAAAATAACCAAATCCCTGTAGGAGCATAATAACAATTCTGAATTTTTTTAAAATTAATTTTTAGTCCAATAATTTATTTTTAAAAAAGTGGAATAAATGTAATTTTTTTTTTGTTTATACACATATATGTCTCCTCCAAACAAATAATGTATTTCTGAATGGATATTACTTATTCGATTCCATATACACACAAAAAAAAGGTTAGAAATCTTTGGGTTCAAGGAAATAAAAGGGTAATCTTAACCGGAAAATACTACACTTCCGAATCGTTTAGGCTTAAAAAGGATCAAACATTGTTTCATTACAGAATTGTAACTAGGTTACTAAGTTTATTAACTAAGTTAGTTAAACTAACCAACTGTTCTCAGTTCAAAACAAGAGAGGAATTGCCAGTCTGGGTGTGAATAAATCAAAGTTTAAAACGTATAAACAATACTTAATTACATATATAAACGGAGAACCATTCTAAACTGTAAGCTACATTTCTCTATAAGATTTCTCGTAAAAATTTACGATTCTGGTACAGAGTGAATTTGTGTCTCGAACTCCTCATTTATATTTATTTTGTAATAGTTATTATTAAATATAAAACTTGTTTTTGAACAAGAATGATTTATTTTATCGAATATCGAATATTCTTTATTCAAGCTAACAGAAAAGGTCGTCGTAATTGTTTAGTTGAGTTATACTTCAAATCCTTTCAGACCGAAGTTATTGAAAAACTTGGGAAACTATTCTTGTTAAGTTAAAAGTTTTCAATCGGGTCGAATTCCATTGAATCTTGGTTAAACAAAACGGTAGTTTATTCAAATTATTTCAACTATATAATCCAGCGAGATTGTTTTTTTTTTTTTCAATTTAATTCAGCTTTTAAGTAATCAAGTCTGCTAGTTCCGCCAAACAAAAATGGAAATTCTGAGAAATCCATATTGCAAATTGAAATTTTCTTTAACGATTTTAATCATAGAAATAGTTTTTTTTTTCTTTGTTGTTTTTCGTTAAAGTCTCGCCTGTGTTTCTAAAACGTATACCTTAACCTTGGGAAACATTGGTGAAATTTGCTCAGTATTTTATTTGTCTGAAAAAATATATTGCCTCCCTTTTAGGGCAGAAATTTCGAAAAAGGTTTTATTCTTCAATGTTACGTTCCAGGAAACATAATATTTTCAGGTTGATAATTTTTAAACTAGTATACGATGCAGTAAACAATATCTCATTGTTATCATAAGTAATATTATATATTAAGTAACTCCTTAACCAAAATTAAATGTCAACCACTATCCAAAATTACAAATTAACAAATTTGTGAATCATAGTATAAAAAAAAAATAAAATGTAGGAAATGAAAAAAAAAAAACTTTTTTATTGAGGTTTTCTTAAAAAAACAAAAAATAAACGAACAAGAAATTAAGACTAATAAATACATTATGATGAAATTTCCTTCTTTTCTTTTAAAAAATAAAATATAGTACCTAGTTTAGTATTTCTTGCTAAAGATTATATGAACCAGTATATATTTAAAAATAATTTAGAAAACAAGAGATAGAAAAAAAGTAAATGAATCGTCCTTATAATTTATGAATAATTTAGGAATTTCGAAAGAAGTAAATTATGCAATAATTAACAAAGATCATGAAAGCTCAACCTTTAGTAGGACTTTATTCCTTTATTTATTTATTTTTTTTTATCATTACGTGCGAAGAGAGGATGGCTCCATTAATCCTTCAATGCTATAGACTGTATCGTTTACAGTTATTTATCTATTTCTTACAAATAAATAAATGTATCATTCCTGTCCTCGTGATCGGAATACAGGAAGAGATTATTTCATAAGATACTTATTCGTTGATGTCCCAATAAAAATTGGTAACTTTGTTCAAGAATTACTAAATTAACTCGCTAGCTATAGTGTAAGATTTCTCATTAAATTTAATTGAATAAATACAGTAAATTTTAGAAAATACAATTTATTCGTTTCATATGTAAAAGTTGCAAGAATAGAAAAAAAAAGAATTATTTTAACTAAAAATTAAACAGTGAACTTTGAACACCGTGCGCTTATTTACGTGAAAGAAAATGGCTGACTTGAAAGGTTTATCTAAATTGTAATAATTCCAGTCAGAAATCATTCATCCACTAATAAACATAATAACAACCTCAAAAAACGTATAATTGAGAGTATTAAAATTTATTGAAAATAGGTAAAAATTAAAATACACCCATATGCCAACTTGAATATTTTTTGTTGGTTTATTTATAAGGACATACAGCATCACCTATGTTGGATATCTCTTGACAGTTTTGCACTTAATAAAAAAGTTATATTCCGTGGTACAGACACCTCTTTTGTAGAATTATTAACATCCGACTGAAACTTCGTAAATAGTTTCATCTCATCGTAACTTACAACCATTTTATGTACGAAAACTTTTGGAATTGGAGCGTTTTCAATATGGAAGGGGACAAACTTTGTCTATTTAATTAGGTACTGAAAACTTGTGAATATCCAATTGATATCTACTTTGATCATAAGATAATTTGATCACAAAATCGAAAAAAAAGGTGGCCTTTAAAAATTTAGAGCCGTTTGGCGTGAACTGTACCCCCAAATTTTCAAAATAAAGAGGTTATGTAGGATATACAGTCCAATATTTTTGTAGGTCACCGTTTTTATCGATTTAATGATCACATTATCTTACGATCAAGGTAGAAAGCAAATGGGTATTTACGAGTTTTTAGTACCAAATTAAATAGACAAAGTTTGCCCCCCTCCAAATTGAAAGCGCCCCAATTCCAAGAGTTTTCGTAAATAAAATAGTTGTAGGTTACGATGAGATGAAAATATTTACGAAGTTTCAGTTGGATGTTAATAATTCGATAAAAAGGGGTCTGTACCACATACTGTTCACCATGCTTTAATACTTTATAAAGTGTACTCAGCGCTCAGAATAAAACATACAAAAGCTGGTTTAAGCATTCATTGAAAACTCTCTCTCAATAATTTTGTAATGGGGTCGTTCTATTACAAATAATATTTACCAAGTACAATATCGATATTATATATATATATATATATATATATATATATATATATATATATATATATATATATATATATATATATATTCCGATTTAATGAAAGAAGGATTAAGAGGTTGCACGTTCAGATCACGAACAAATTTCAGAAAAATGTCGAATATTGTAAGTTAAAAAGATATGTAAATTTAAAAATAAGTTAACGAAAATAAAAATAACTTTCGCGTGACGTTAAAATTAAATTCCAAGAAGATGGAATGGTAAAAGCGGAAAGTTGTCTTCAGTCCCTTGGCGCAAAAGTATAAATCTTCCGGCGTCTATCACATCTTCCACACAAATTTAGGTAATTGAAATTATCGAGCGAGCCATTCCATTTAGGACTATACAACCAAAAAATGAATAGTTTAAGACTAACTTTGCAAATATATTCACCACTATTTAATTCTTAAACTTAAAAATTATAAAATAAATTGCTTTTGATGAACATCAAATGGTTATTCCAGCAAAACTAGCCATGTGTTTTTTAAAACAGTAGCCCAATAAATATGATGAAATTTTATTTTAAATATTCTAACAAATAATAAAACAGATTCTTATTTAATAATTAAGTAAATTTTGATCTTTCATGGAATCAGTGTTGCCAATATAACATAAATACTTACTCATGAAATGTAATCACACATTACAAATTAATATTAAGAATAATCTTTCATTCTTTTTTTTTTTTTTTGCTTTCATTATTTATTCTTAACCGATTGTTTATTCAAATCGTTTAAAATAATCACATATTGATGTTTCTATTAAATTTAGCTCCTATTTTATATATTTTAAAATAAGCATTGCTTAAAGAATAATATACATGTCTTATTAAAAATTACATGTCTGCTACATTTTATTATTATTTCTTTATTTTTATTATATTGGACCAAAAAGTAATTCCCGATTTGTTTCCAATTTGTTTTCCTTTCATTATATTCAACAACACACAAATTACCCACTACATGTTTCTAGATGTTGCCCAGGCATTTGACAAAGTCTGGCACCAGGGACTTCTCTTTTAACTCAAAAGTTCGACAAGGCTTAGAAATATCCTCAATCCGACCAGTGTTTGCGGGAGTACCTCAAAGAGCAATAATGGCTCGATTACTGTATATTATACATAAGAATGAAATAATTGACAACTTCACAACAGTGACTGCTACCTTCGCTGACGATACAGTGACTGAAAATATAAAGGCTTTGGAAAAATGGCAGAGTCTCTGGTATGTGTTAAGAGACAATAAGTTGAGAGTGATCGAGCCCTCTGTAGTTCCCAATCGAGCGGACCTTCAGTTAAAAAGAAGAGAAGAAATAATACTGATAAGGCTCCGAATCGGCCACTCACGGCTAACTCATGAGCACCTTATGACAAAGGGGACGCCCCCTCAGTGTCTCTGCTGCGGGGTCAATTTAACAATCAGGCACATTTTGACTGAATGTTATGGATATGAAAAACAACGTAATGAAGTTGAATTGGAGAACGATATAACTGAAATTCTAAAAAGTACTACCAAATTGGCAAAAAAGTCTTTACATTTCTTCAAATAACGCACCTTTTAAACAAAATTTAAAATTTGCTGACTCTTTTTTTGTTTTAAATATTTCAATTTATTGTTGAATTTAATTACATCTGATGTAAAATAAATATTATGTAAGGGCTCAAATGCCCCGGAAGAGGTTGAGGAGCCCCGCTATTGTTGTAAATAAATAAATATTTCATCAACACACTAACATGTTAATGTATAATCTGTATTTATAATTTGTTTTAAAGTGACACTAGTTCCAGAATAATAAAATTGTTTTCATTCATTCATTTGTACTACGCTAAATAGGGCTGAATATTCATTTTATAGGTTGGTTTATTTTTCCCGTTATCCCTGATGTATCGCTAAACTGATACTCTGATGTATTTATATGAAAAGGGAAGAATTTTTTATTTCAGTTTCAGATTCAGATCATCAAGAACCATGAACGATGTTTTGTTTTGGTTTTTTTTTAGCAATTGTTGAGGAAGTTTGAAACACGGTCTATTCACATATGATTCACAGTTATAAATGAAGTATGTGGAACTATAGTGGCCAGGGGCAAGTATTTGTTGAAGCCATAACAGTTAAACAAGCCTGTATTTCTGTTAACGACAGAAAGCCGTACAAATGAAAACTGAGGCCGTCGCTGAGTGAGTGGACTTTGAGCACAACCGCAGCCCTTTGTCACCTCCGCCCTAACAAGGCTTTCATCACCGGAAGGGCCAGGCGTCCTCACCCTTCATTTTCAACAACAATTTCACATGACATTAAAGGGCCTACCTCAAAATATTTCTCTTTGACTCAGTTATGCTAACACACCCCTTTGAGAACCTACAATTCACTGCAGAAAATTAATAAGCAATGCACACCCATATAAAAAACAAACATAATAATACAATAAACAATAATCTTAAAAATGAAGATCATCGCTATGATAATAGGCAAAAGCAATGAGGGACAGAATAATAACAAATTTAAAAATGTACTGGCATGCGCTTGATTTGAATACCCACATTTCACGTCGTGTCCCACAGTTTTACTATTTTTTAGTAGAATAAGTGCTCAATTTTACTTTTTTTAAAAAAAAACTAGTTAAGCAGACATCAAAACAACAACAATGGACTAACACCACAGTGAGTAGTGTTGTTATTTACTGTGTACTATTACAGACAGTGAATTTAGTGATTTAGCGTCTATAGGCTTAATCTCTATAGCCATAACAGCTGACGGCTCCCCTCTCCAGTTGTGGCTCTGCCACGTAACTGGCTGTTTCTCAGCCGGTGGTTCATCCATTGTAATAACACGCAGACGTAGTTTTATTTATTTATTTATTTTTTTTCCCTTTATTTTTTTTATATGCGATATTATCACCAAGTAATGTCAACTAAGAGGTCCCATTCAGTTGGCTCTACCCCACGTAATTCACCGCCTAAACAGAAAACACGTCGTAGTAAGCGATTTACACCCCCCGGAACTCCTCCAGCGAACACTCAAGAATCTGTGTCTCAACCACTGCCAAGTACGTCTTCACAAGAAATGGAATCTCCATTTTTTACACCTAATCCATACCAGGTGCTTGAAAATGACAGGGAAGAAATGGAAGATGCACCTATACCTCGAGAACCACGCCCACCTCCTATCTTTGTCAAAAATTTGAGAAATTTCCAGTTGTTGTGTACTCAACTTAATAAAATCTGCCCAGGTAGCTATACATGCCTAAACAGAATAAACGATACAAAAATAATACCGGCCACACCTGAAGCGTACCGAAAAATCGTAAAATATTTAACAGACACAAATGCGGACTTTCACACATACCAGTTGAAACAGGAAAGAGCACTACGAGTTGTAATAAGAAATTTACACTCCTCAACCCCAATAGAAGTGATTAAAGAAGAGTTAACGGCGTTAGGGTTCAAAATACGTCAGATAACCAATGTTTAAAAGAAAATAAAGAACAACCAGGTGTAAAGAATAAAATCCCATTGCCCTTATTTTTCGTCGATCTAGAGCCATCGCCTGGGATCGAAAAAATATACGATGTGAATAGAATTTTCTACACCAGCGTAAAGGTCGAAAAACCGTACCCAAAAAAGAGTTCATCCAGTGCCATAATTGCCAAGCATATGGCCACACCAAGTCTTATTGCCACCACTTACCACGCTGCGTGAAAAATGTGGTAAAACACACAAGTCTGGCGAGTGTAATAAACCAATTACAGAACCAGCAGTCTGTGCCCTATGCCTGGAAGGCCATCCAGCCAACTACAAAGGCTGCCAAATTTATAAAAATCTTAAAGCGAGATATATGAAACCCAGGGACCCTGATGATACACCTAAACCAAGAAGAGGACCCGCTAAAATTGTGAACTCTAAGGTTTCTTTTGCCAAGCTACTTGGGGGTAGAGACCCGACTAATGTATGTGAGGCGCTGCCGCAAGAACAAACTCAACCCCAATCTCAATATCCTATCCCACCTAATGTACCTAATCAACAACAACCTCACCAACATCAAATCCAATATGTTCCTCCACCGCCTAATGCTACAGATCTAACCAGCTTATTGACATCCTTTCTTTCAGAATTTAAATCCCTTGTTACCCCACTGATATCACTTCTCACTAACCTAGTATCTCACCTTATCCCTCCTTTAAAAAATCCTTAAATGACTTCCATCAAACCCATATCCATTCTCCTTTGGAATGCGAATGGTGTTAGAAATCACATACACGAACTAACAGCCTTACTACAAGACAAGAACGTAGACGTAGCCCTAATAACGGAAACTCGACTGACTAAAAAACAGCTCCTAAAAATACCACAATACATAACTTACCGTACCGACCATCCTGACGGTAGAGCACATGCCGGTACTGCAGTCATTGTGCACCAATCCCTCTCCCATCACCTACTCCCACTGCCTACACACGATTTCCTACAATCCACCGCAGTCGTAATCAAAACCTTCTCCTTTCCTATTACCGTTGCATCAGCGTATTGCCCTCCAAACCAATCCATCTCCAATATCCAATTTAGTTCCTTCCTCATTTCCTTAGGACATCATTTCATCTTGGGTGCAGACTTAAACGCCAAGCATCAACAATGGGGTTCAAGAACCACGAATTCTCGTGGTCGAACATTGCTGTCTGTACTCAATTCCCAAAATTTTACCCTTCTTCCACCCAACTCACCTACCTACTGGCCCACTGATCCTAACCGTAATCCCGATATCCTCGATTTCTTTATCCATAATGGTTTAGGTGCTCTCAACCATTCCGTTGCCCGTCTTGACGAGCTTTCCTCAGACCACAGCCCATTAATACTCCAAGTATCACTAGCTCCTATTCCTAAACCCTCTCCTCCGTCCTTCATCAGAGGCCCAGTTAACTGGAAACTCTTTCATCAAATCCTCTCCGATAAAATTGACCTCAGAGTAACCCTGAAAACCTCTGAAGACCTGGACAATGCAGTACATTCCTTCACTACCAAAATTCAAGAAGCAGTCTGGACTGCTTCCTCCCCTGATCACTCCTCAAAAATCCTTAAGAAACATAATTTACCTCAACACCTCCTTGACCTAATCCACATAAAACGCCGTGCCAGATTATTATGGCAACGTACCAGACATCCAGCCGACCGCCACTCCTACAATTATCACTGTAAAAAATTAAAAAAAGAATTAGCCACCTTCAGATCCCAATCATTCAATTCCTACCTCACCACACTCTCTGCTCATGATAATTCCCTTTGGAATATCACCAGAAAAATCCTCAAATCCCATCATATTTCCCACCCTCTTCGACGAGATGATGGCTCCTGGGCAGCATCTGATGAAGATAAAGCCGAGGAATTTGCCAAACACCTTTCCTATACTTTCGCTCCTCATCCAGAATCCCATCCCAGCCACACAGTAAAAGTAGAAGAATCCCTCTCAATACCTATCCCACTCTCCTTACCACCTAAAGCTGTTAATCCCTCTGAGGTCAAATACCTTTTACGGAAAATCACACCTCGCAAATCTCCTGGATATGACCTTCTAACCCCACAGATCCTTCGACAACTTCCATCTAAAGCCATCACATTTCTTACATATATATACAATTGCATCCTACGAACTACCCACTTCCCTCTTTTATGGAAACATTCCACCATCGTCCTCTTCTTGAAACCAGGCAAACCTTCCAACAATACAGCATCCTATAGACCAATTAGCCTACTCCCAATCCTCTCAAAAATTTTTGAAAAGATCCTACTGAAACGAATCCTACCTATAATTGAATCCTATAACCTTCCTACTCATCAATTCGGATTTCGTTCCCAACATTCCACTGTCCAGCAAGGACTCCGAGTTGTTGACCATATATCCTCAACCCTAGAAAGCAAGCAGTATTGCTCGGGTGCATTTCTGGACATAGCGCAAGCTTTTGACCGGGTATGGCACGCCGGATTACTCTTCAAGCTTAAAATCCATCTACCACAGTCCTTATACCTAGTACTCCGATCCTATCTTTCCGACCGCTCCTTCCGAGTTCGCTGTGGCACCGAATTCTCCGACTGTTACTCAATTGAGGCTGGCGTTCCTCAAGGCAGCGTCTTGGGCCCCATCCTTTACATTCTCTTTACCGCTGATATTCCTGTCCATCCCGATACCCTCCTGGCAACTTTCGCTGATGACACTGCTATCCTTTCTTCCAACTCAGATCCTGAAACAGCGTCCGCAAACTTACAAAGGCACCTCTTCCTGATTGAACACTGGTGTAAGAAATGGCGCATTAAGGTAAACGAATCTAAATGTAAACACATTACCTTCACCCTTCGGCGTAATACCTGCCCACCAGTTTATTTTAACTCCATCCAGCTTCCTTTCTCAGATACAGTCCGGTATCTTGGCTTTCTCTTAGACAGACGACTAACATGGAATCCACATACTCGACTTAAAAGACAGGAACTTAACAGACGATATGGCCAGCTATATAGACTACTGAATAGAAAATCTAAACTTTCTGGTGAAAACAAATTACTGATCTACAAGACAATACTGAAACCCATCTGGACTTACGGACTAGAACTATGGGGAACAGCCAAATTTTCTAACATCAAACGCATTCAATCCTTTCAGTCTAAAGTCCTCCGTACAATAGTCAATGCTCCCTTCTATGTAACCAATAAAACCCTACATCATGACCTTAATATCCCATTTATTCTTGATCTTATCCCAGCCAAATTTTCCAAATTTCACCAGAACCTTTCTCATCACCCAAATCCCGTTGTACAATCCCTATCAAGCACCACCCATCCCTACAATCCCCTTCGTAGGTTAAAGCGGCAGTGGCCACGAGACCTTTTGTAAATATGGATATTTTGGAGTTCTAGCAATGGCCAGATTCTCCACTCAAGTCATGAGTGTCTGTGGCTGTAGCGCTCTTACTCATCCTCCGCTGGTTTAAAATACCAGTGAAGTGGCTGAGGGAGAAGCGTAGGGATCTCCTATTCCCTTTTCCCTCCACATGTGGAGGGGACAGGATTGGTTCGGAGATCACCTGGCAAATTGTAAATAATGTATGTTTTATATAAGGTGTTTGTTTTACTTTTATTTCTATTTTTATTTACTTATGTGTATATATATTTTTTTTTTCTTTACTCTTTTGTTCTTTCTTCTTATTCTTTTGTTATTACTTTATTTATTTATATTTTTGTATATACGGTATGAATGCAATCTCTGAACTCTATTATAAGTGTCCTTAACTGTGACAAATTGTAATATTTCTGAATAAAGTGTTTTAATAAAAAAAAAAAAAAAAAAAAAAATGTACTTTTTTCTTCTTCCCCCGTTTTTTATGCTATATGCTATTTTTTTCCGGCCCAAGAGAGAGGACGAAGAATTAATGTTAGAGTTATTAAAAGTTCCCATGGAACCAGGATTCGATATCGTGATATTCCGTTAATCAGGGTGGCGGACAACGTTTGTATTACACGTCCTACCCCCGTATAAAAATCACAACAAAAAAATGAACTTATCAGAAAAATAATAATATAGAGTGAATTAAATTTTAACGTCTACCACTAGAAGATATTAACATACCTATATAATGTAATACAACTTATTTTTGTATAGTAAAGATATGAGAAGGAGTTAGTCGAGGGTGCGGTCAAATAAATAAAAAATTAAAATATATTAATTATTTTAATTTTTGCCGACGTTTCGACAAACTTTGCAGGTCGTCTTCAGGGCTACAAAAGATACAAAACATGTTGAAAATAAAAAATAAATATAAGTATATATAAAATAAGAAGAAGTTATCAGATACAGAAATAAAAGATGGTATCAGAGATATAGATATATACCCACTATACCTCTGATACCATCTTATTATCATATTTTATATATACTTATATTTATTTTTTATTTTCACCATGTTTTGTATCTTTTGTAGCCCTGAAGACGACCAGCAAAGTGGGTCGAAACGTCGGCCAAAATTAAAATAATTAATATATTATAATTTTTATTTATTTGACCGCACCCTCGACTAACTCCTTCTCATATTATATCAACGGTCAACCATCTCTACATCATTATAGTAAAGATAATTTAAACAATTGCCTAATTCTTTATTGAAATTGAAATCATTAAAAAAGTTTTCTGTTTTTTTTTAAATATTAAAATCCCATTTTTATAGTTCGATTTATTTGTATGTTTTTAATACCTATCTTTCTCTAAATAGAAAATATTACAATAAATATTTACTACAAATAATATGCATTTTCGTACGTATTTTAAAATAAAAAGTTGGTGGCTGCCAGAAGGATGTAAATTTAATTTGTGTCTAGATTTATTTTTCATGATATGTTTAGATGTTTATAAAGGTAGCTTTTACGAAAAGAAATAAGATAATATCAGCTGTTCATTTCTAACACTAAACCATGACCATTAGCAGGAAGCTTAAAATATTTACAAAGACGGAGTTGTCTGGTTTTGGAATTCCACGCATTTAATAAAAAAATGTCTAAATTTATTTGACCATTTAAAAAGAATACTTGAGTGAATACTAAAAAAGAAAAGAGGGCAAAAAAACAGACAAAAAATTAAAGAATATACAATGGGTGTGGTCTGTAAGAGAAATGTGCCTGGACGCAGTACTTCATTAAACAATCCTTCACAAGTTTTCAAGTCAGCAGAATAAATATCTGTAAATGAAGAACAACCACTATAAAAACAGCGTTAGAATTTAAAATTAGGAATGCAAAGGTACTTTAGGCAAACTAAACATTTTTTAAACAATTGAAAAACTAATGTTACTTTTTACATTTTAGAACATCCGCTTGTTTGATAAACTTTTATTGCACGTAATCCATCTATTAAAAAAAATCATTCTGTGATGCATTCCTCAAGGATCAGTCGTATGTCTAGTATTATCTATCTTATACCGCAATTAGCTCATGCGTTGACAATATTGTAGTAAAGCTAAAAATATTTTTATAGATATTAATCATTTCAATCGTTTCATCAGTTGAAAAAACCAATGGGTTTAAACTTATGTGTTGGAACAATGAAGAGATTTATTATCTCGGAATACTTTTAGATTCTGACTTTTCTCGTATTGTATAGAATAGAAATAAGAAGAAAATGTACTCTTAAATTAATTTGAGCAACCATGTTTAAATGGGGATACTCCTTAAGCAGTAATACCTATTGCCCTTTGGTATGTCAGAATGTATTATTAATCAACAAATAAATACATATATTTAAAAAAAATCGGAATAATAATGTACTAACGGTTTTTAATACGTTGCAATTTTCTACAAATATTTGATATCAAATTCCATTTAGGCCTAATTTGTAGGTTGTCTATCCGAAACTTTTTAAAATAAAACATTTTTATTTTGAATATATATATCCAGCTGTTTTCTTATCCAGGTGGCTTTTACTTTATATATAACGTTTTTTGTTTTATATTTCTCAGTATTGTTAAATCTGGTTTTGAAGAAAGAAAAAAATCTTGATATAGTTGGACCGTAAAGCAAATCTCAGCAAATTATTACTGCAAGCATACGCAAAATATTTATCTTATAGGTTTTCCAAAGATAAACATGATTACTTTGTCTAATTTTTAGTTGCTTACCTTGTAAATGTATTTAAAAATAAGTACGCTGATTTTATAAATTTTAAAATATATATTGAAGTAAATCGCTATTATTATTCAATATTGTCATACTCAAAATTATAATCCATCACCAAATAATCCATATTGTTTTTTATTTTGACTCCAAATAATATTTAATCATTATAATATAAAGGAAAAAACATCTTTAACGAAGTAGTTTGATCGTTTTTTATCAACAGTTATACCTTAGCAGTATGGATCATCTAGATAATATTTTAAAATGATATTTCGATGTCAATAAAAATGACTAAGTTACAAAGCATGTTGAAATGCACCCATCTCTTTAAGTCAAGGCGCGAAGTCAATATACGGAAAAATATTAAAAATACAACTCATATTATTCTTTCTGTTTTAGATATATTACATATATTACTATGTTTTAATTTGTTCAAGAAATTTTTAAAATTCAACAATGATAAACTTTATAATACAACAGTCATTTAAAATAATTTATAAACATATACCATAATATATAATAACGAAAACATGAAAAGAAATATTAATGTGATAGAATGCTATCTATGAAGACTAGTATTGACGATAAACATTAATAATGCTAAAGTACAATTAGACTAGAAATAACATTTATATGTGAAGGTAATTCGTATAATACAGCAATATATACAACTAGATTACTACAACCAACAAATAATGTGTATAATTATCGGTTAATATAATATACGATTTCAATAGGCACTTAAAGGGGTCGTGTCTCTAGGAGCAGTTACTTTTAGATGCTGCTTCTTCAGTAAGTTCCGGTCAGCCGAAGTAATATTGGGAATTGGCAGCTGAAAGGCTCCGAGGAGGAACCGATGCTGGGTACCGCACCACCTGTAGAATAATTTTAACCTCAATAACCTGTTTTTTTAATTTCTGTAACGGGGAATTTGTCGTTCGTGAGTCACGAAAACATGTTATAGGCATATGTTTTTGCTACCTGTAAAACACCTTAATGTATATCACATAATAATTACCTTGGGTTAAAAAATCAAATTCATCCTCAAACGTTACATTAAAAAATGTCAAACATTCAGAGGATTTTATATCATATATTATATGTAAAATCTTAAATATATGAAGCACAAATACATGCATACTCACACACTGATAGACATAACTAATAAAAAACAAGATAATAATCATTAAAATTAATTTTTTAATTTTTTAAAATATACACAGGTTGTTCAGTAAATAGACGGAAATATTGATAAGAGTGATAGCAGACATCAAACAAAAAAGTTTATATAAAAATATATTTTTGAATTGAAGTAATTAATAATTGCTTGCTCTACGGTAAGGTACGCAAAGGTAGTGGTTTTTGCTGAAAACTTTAGGTGGTACATTAAGATGACAGTATATAAAATTACATAATTCCACTTACAAAAGGGAACTTAATTAATATGGACTTAAAGCTAATTAATGGGGAAAGCTTTTTTAAAAATGGATATAGTTGGATGATGATAAAAAAATCGCGAACAATTTATGAGTTTTTAAAAAACAAAACTTCCTCTAGTTTTGTATACAAATAAAACTTTTTATAGTTTACAGTGAAGCAATTGATAATTACTTAAATTGAGTATTTCTTGTACTATCGTTTCCCATTCCACAAAAACACGACTTGTTTCAAAAAACAGAAAACTTGGATTTCCTAATTTTCTGTTGAAAATTTACCCAGTGTTTTTATGAACATTTTTGTAGATCAAGAGTACTGCAATCGTTCCTATAAAATATATACGGAATAGAATATATATATATATATATATATACCCTATGTGGTAAAACCACACAAGGATCGTTTATTTGATTTTCCTTCATGCTCCATGCCTTAAAGACATACTACATGAATTATATTTGTTTACAATTTTTTCTTTTCCAGTTTTACATGATATACTTTTTTAGTTCAAATTTATATATATTAACAAACAAAAATACAAAGAATAAACACACAAAAATAAAACAAAAATTAAATCGGAATATTAAATATTTAACACAGAAAGTCAATCCAACAAAGTCAACAAGAAATCACCCACGCTGCCCATCCCTGGTAAGTAAGTCGAAGTCGATAGATCTAATAAATCTAAGAAAGTCTGTCTTGAATTCAGTAAATAACTTTTGTTCCGTCTCAGGCCAATTTCCACTTTTGATAACTATGCTTTTTATTAACTCAAATCGCTGTCTGTCAAATCGTAAATGATATTTCATATAATTATATATATATATGTTATAAAAAAAACATAAAACTAAAGTTATCATGTTATAAAATAAACAGGATTGTAAACACGTTGCGTTTTCGTTTTGATTACATTACATGCAGCTGTAAACTAGCTTGTTTATGCCACCCCTGAATATTGCATTAATAAATCAGTAGCATAAGGGCATTGCAAACGATTCATTAAATTTGTTTTCAGTCCTCCGTGATTGCGATATGAATAATGCAAACTAACTGACACCGAGTGCCGTCATGCTGTAATATCAGTTTGTTGCTATGTTTAGTTAATGAGATTCGACCTTTTGTATAGGTTCTGTTTGTGTTTTAATGGACGTAGCTAAGGAAATTATTGTATTTTCTGGCTTATGTCACAGTAATTATTATAGTTATAAACTTCTTCGTTTGACGTTTAGAATCTCTAGGGTCTCCTTTTTTTTGTTTTTATAATAAATGAAGAAGTAAAAAAATAGAACGTATAATAAAATTGATGACAACAAATAAATAAATAAGAAAAAAATAAACTCTCTCACATACACATGTTTAATGCTATTACATACCTCACTAGGCTCCGTGGGCAGAGGAGTGGCTATCGTGAGGTCTACATCCCCTTCGAACATCTCCCCTGTGTAAGATGGTACAGACGGTGGAGCAGGAGGCTTGCGGCGAACCCAGGCAAGCCTAGCTGCGACCAAGGCGAGGAGGCAAACCAAACCTCCACCGGCTGAGACAGCTATGTACAGCACCAGTCGTTCGATGTTATCTGAAGTAATAACCATAAAGTAATTTACATTGTGCATACCTTGGCCAGTTACTGATTGGCTGGGGAAGGATGAGGAGAAAGGAATAAGGAGGAAGACTAGAGTTATGAAGACGGACTTGAACAACACGCTAAAGTATATGAGGAAGAAAAAATGTAAGTTAGTGGAATAAGTCTCATTTGGTTCGGCAACAATGGTTATTTATAATGGTATTTTTTCTGGATAGATTGAGGAACAAGCCTGGAATCAAAACCTCTCGTAACACGTAGGAGAGACGATGCGACAATGCGCACAACAGCTCTGCTCTAAGCACTAGTGGATTCAGGATTTAATTTTTTTTTTGGGGGGAGGAGCTTCAGCTCGACAGCTTTTTTTTCGTATAAATAAGGATAATTACTTTGGAAAAAAATAAAGAAACTAACTACCTACATTTAATGGTGTTTAAGTGATTCCTAAAGTCCTTTTAAATGGCATTTCACGAACAATAATACTTTAAGAGATAATGTTTTAATATTTTTTTCTATGAAACATGGTTATATTTTACCATTATATTTTTTAGGGGGAGGGGCTTCAACCCCAAAGCCCCCTCCGCCCGTGGCTCTGAGTAACCGAATCCTATTGAACTGTTGCTCACAAAGGAGTGCAAATTTTATCGGTAGGCGTCGAACTCCTACTGCAAGAAGATAAGACAAATTTTATTTTTAAGAAAGAAGGTTGAACCAGGTTTCCCGATAATATTCAATGAATTATTGCAACTCACACTTGACACCATTTAGCAGTGGAATCGAGTAACTAGTCTTATAGGCTCTACCTTAAGATAATACTTTCCTACCGCCTATTCTCAGTTGGAAGCCAGACTTGTTGTCTGAGATTACTGGGTGTCACAACTCCTCACGGGGCGGAGAAGAGGTGGAGGAGGTTTCACACTAAACCTCTAGCCTTAGAGATATACATTACCCTAAGCTTCTATTGTAGTGTTCCGAAAACTGCCTAGCATGTCGTCATGATCTGCACCGCATTTGAGACGATAAGGGTAAAACTTCCAATAAAAACTAGGCTGTACATCATCATGGAAAACAGTGGCAAGAAGACAAATTTGAAAAACGAATTATTAAAAGAATATAGGTCGAACTGGTAGTTATCCCAGAAATCTGTGTTGCAGAGAGGCAGAAAAGAACGTACATAATTTAATAAATAATCCATTATAGATTATGATATATAAAAAATATATAGTAACTTAAGGAAAAGAGGGAGGATTCCATTAAAGCATTGGCTAGGAACCAGGACGGTTAATGTGCTTGAGTTGAGAAACCTTCATACTGAGAGACATAGTGGAGAAAGAAAATATAAATTTTGGTTTATAAAAGTTTAGGTACTTGTTTTATTGTTTCTCTCCTTTAAAACTAATTAAATGTACCCAGCATTATTTTATCGTGATAAATATTATTAACGACGTCCTTTTTCTCATATTCGGACTTGTTAAAGATGTATAAAAACGAGAATTGGTTCAGCTGAATGTTCTAGAATCTAGAAAAAAAAAATTAATTTCAGGATTAAAGTGAACAAAAAAAGAAAGAAAAAGAAACCATTGTTACAGTAGGAAGCTAGAACCACAATACCACTGTTTTAATCAAGAGATTCCAGAGATCAAACGTAATTTTCACACCCATTTAACAAAAATTTAATTCAAACTATTAACATTTCTTCTTCCACCGGCGATGCACACTTCCCTTCTAGATGAAAAGTCTCCCTTCATTTGAACATTGTTCCTTTCATTAAAGCAAAGTTGCCTCTCTCTCTCTTTCTCAGTCTAATTTGATTAAAGTATTAGCACTGCAAGGCCTCCCACTTCATCAACCTGTCTCTTTCCTTGAAAGTATTTGCTATTAAATTATTGATAAGACTAAAGGAGAATTCTTCAGTAGATTAAAATAGAATGCAGGAATTCGTTTAAAAGTATTTGTGAAGTTTATCAGCTCCTGTGACTTATACATTCTTCAGTAATATAATATGTAACACTTTAATGCATGCGCTAGAATTATTCAGGATAAAGACATCAGCGAGAATCCTTTAGGAAGTGACTTCACAAAATTTGTAACTGAAACTAGTTTATAAATGTTTATATAAGTCATCCTTAACCTTTTATTTAAAAATATATATATGGCCAATACTCAGCGTTTAGTGATTAATCAAAAAATAAAGTTTCATAAAAAATCTTCATTCACCATGGAATAAATGATATGAGTTCAAGTTTTTAGAAACACTTTATTGAAAGAATGAATGAATAAAAATTTATTTCATTATTCTGGGAATACTCCACTTATTCCTGTTGAGCAAATCCGCTACTTAGGACTCCATTTGGATAAACGTCTTACTTGGAATCCTCATAGTAGACTGAAACGACAAGAAACTGCTCGACGTTTCCGACTGCTCCAACACTTACTAGACAAAAGCTCCAAACTTTCTATTAATTACAAAAGACTTATCTACATAACTATAAGAAGACCTATATGGACATACGGAGTTGAGCTTTGGGGCTCCACCAAACCATCGACTTCCTATCGTATCCAATCCTTACAATCCAAAATCCTCCGTAAAATCCTTAATTCTCCATACTTTGTCACAAATAAAACCATTCATAAAGATCTTAATGTATCATATGTCGCTGATTTAGCTCGAGCCAGTTATCTATCCTTTCATGATAAACTTCAGTCCCATCCAAATCCGCTTGTTTCCACTCTTGCTTCTTTCTCGAAACTAAAATAACCTTAATAAATTGAAGTAGTCGCAGAGGGTACTAAGATAGTTCTCTTAGGTATATTTCGTAATCAGTCGGATTGAGAAAGGAATAGGTGTTTAAAAAGGAGAGGTTTGAAAGAGGAATCTGATTGAACGTGTCGAATATCAGCAGGGATGGGAATCCAGAAGGATGCGGCTTGAATTGCAAAGGATTTGTCAAACGCAGCAGTTCGGTGAGGAGGAGGATAGAGGTCGGAAGTACGAGATCTATTGGGACGGGATTGGATGTAGTATTTAAATTTAAGCTGTGAAAGATATAGGAGGGTCGATGGGTTCTAATGATCTGGTACAGAATGGTGGCTAGGAACTACTGACGGCGATAGGATGGATAGAGCCACCTCAACTCCGTGTAATACTGGGTGATATGCGTATCTCTTGAGATTCCGAAAACAAAACGTAATGCGCCATTCATTAGGCGTTTGGTCTCGAAATCTTCCGAGAGTCAACCGTACACCATGCGACCATAGTCGAAGTAGGGAAAAACAAGAGATGAAAGTAGGAGTTGACGGGACTTATATATTTATGAATATATTTCCAAAAGTACTATATATTTTTTCGTAGATTGAATTTTAGCTATCTTTCTATTTCACAAATAGAATTTGAATTGAATTAAAAAAACGATTAGTACAATAAGAATGTTTGTAATAATTGTATACATCTTACAGATCGATCCCTTAATATAACCTTAATTATAGAGAAAAAAACATTAGAAAAATAATAAATATAAGAAAAATATATAAAATATGCTATAATAATAAATAAAATGATATAATAAACATAAGAGATGCTATGATCTATGTTATATTCTCATTGAACTGTGGCTGCTTAAATCTAAAATTTAAAAGTTTTTTCTTCGTTTATTACACACTATTAATAAATCCAAAACGTCAGTAGTAAAATCCTGAAAAGCAACAAAAGTCATACAAATAAAAAAAATAAAATATTAGAAAATATCTTCCTACTGAAAAGTTTCATTGAATAACAAATATAAATATAAATAAAAAGTTAACTGGACATAAGTATCTAAAGTAGTTTGATAAATAACTATTTATAATGAAGTTACATACAGCGGATTCAAATGTCAATGATACTGTTGAATCAATTGTAATTCAATTGATGAATAATGGGACAAGCTCATTTCCATTGACGAGTTGTTAAACGGTTTGGTAAATTCCAGATGCAATTAATGATCTCAGTGATGAGATTAGAAACGTGCCGAATAACAATGTCTAAAATTTAGTATATCTGATATATTGCTTTGATTTGCTGATATATTGCTTACTTTGCTTTCTTAATTAATAAAAATGGACCAAAAGTTTGTAAAATTTGGACGTTATAATAATTTTATCTATTTATCGCGTTGGCACTACAACCTAAGGGTGGGTCTTGGCCTCCTCAAGAAGAAGTCGAGGATATTTAAGTCATTATACAGAGTGTATAAATCCCGGTGTCTTCGTCACCTGCAAACTTCTTCTTTCACAGAGCCGTATATCCGTCGCAAAATTTTTCGTTCGAATATAACGAGAGTATTTCATTCGTCATGTCATTGGTCGATGTCACCGGGGATTCGAGGAAGGTAAACTCCTGTACTCTTTGAAATTTGTAAGGGGTTATTTCTATAAAACTTTCATCATGCATAAATCTGTAGGCCACAAACACCATTTATTTAGTTTTGGCCTCATTTATCTCTAGTGCCAAAAGTGCTCCTGTTTGAGTGCCAGAAAAGCGTTAATGTCTGTTATGTTAAACAACAATGTCTAAAATTTACTATACCAGATAAATTATCTTTGCTTTAATAATTATTAAAAATGCACTTAAGTCATTTTAAAAGTTTGGAAAGTTGGGACGTTATGATAATCTTATATTCGTACTAATTATTTTTAAATAACTAAAAATTCTTTACGAATTTTCCAATGATACTATATTTCTGTAAATTGTACGTTTTTGTGTGCAATTAATTGACAATATAGAAACGGTTAACGTATTATTTATCTTTTTTTTAACGTGCCTAAACATAAAAGCATTAATCTGATATATTCACAATTAAACCGTAATGATAAAATTTTTATTTACATAATTTGGTAATTAAATTTATCACCATTTCCTAATCACTAAATATGGAATAAGTTTGGTAGTCGGATGAAAACAAAGTTTGAGATCTCACGTATTTTCTTAGAAATATTTACCAATTTACATTTTTTCGATATAATTTGTATTATTACACGAATTATGTTTAGGTTAGGAGTGTTTTTTTTTTTTATTATGGCAACGAAAAAAATAAAAATTGCTAAAAGAAAAATATTCACATTTATGAACTTTTTTACTCTTCTTCCAATTACTTCGTCTTCTCCTGGCAGAATTCCGCTTATCCAGGTATACCTCTTACATTCGAAAGTCGCTAAATGTATAGGAAAGTGTAAAATTGTCAGTAAGAACTTTTGGAGATACACAATCGAAAACAACTTCAGATTAGAATGTAAAGACTATGAAAGTGCAGCCAATGGTAATACAGTGACTTTACTCAATCTGAACTAATCTCAAAACACTACAGCTTATCAAGAAATATAAGACCACACATTCTCCAGTTTTCCTCTCAAATTATTTTTCCATAATCATCTTTCGTTTTGCTACCAATTTAGGGTAGCACTATATATATATTTTTTTTTTTTTCTAAATTTATACTGTATAAGATTACTTTCATGTTCTCTTTTATCTTCTTAATTTTTTTTCTTTGATTAATGTAAAGAACCAGCTTCAGATAATTAAAGGATAAATAATTAGGATTCTAATTAATTTTTCTAGGTCAAGTGTGGAATAAATCTAGCGCTGGGAACTAGCGAAAGAGAATACTTGTTTAAAAATAGTGCGACACTTTTTATGAGACCTGATGGTTCGGAATCAGATGATGCTACAGCTTGTTCGTTTGTTACCCATAACTCCACACATAAAATAAAGCTACATAAACTAAGCAGCATATACACAGCGGAACTTCACGCAATGGCCTCAGCCCTCCACTTCTGTATGTCAATAACTCCACCCTCAATAGACTTGATAACCGACTCCTTGAGTTCATTAAAGGGTTTAAATGATATGTACTCAAAACATCCAGTTATAGTTAAAATGCATAAATATCTTCACACTCTTGAAAATTTAGAAAAATCGGTTTGTTTTATATGGGTTCCCAGTCACGTGGGTATAGTTGGTAACGAGCTTGCGGATACGGCAGCCAAACAGGCACTCGCGCTCCCAAAACCGAGGTACTCCTATCCTGACCCCCCCAGAAATGAGTTTTCCTCTCAAGAACGAAATATTGGATAGTTGGCAATCCATGTGGAACGAAAGCCCACCTAGCAAATTAAAAGTTATAAAAAAAATCGGTGAAACCCTGGAGCACATCAAATCGCCCTAATCGTAGAGAGGAAGTCGCCGTGACCAGGCTAAGAATAGGACACACGAACCTAACCCATGTACACCTCATCACTAAGCAGCCACCACCAATTTGTCAGCACTGCAGTAGCCCTCTCACAGTCAATCATATTTTCCAAGAATGCCCTTATTATACTTCAAGTCTCAAACAAGTTCTGCGCATGCGCTTGATTTGAATACCCACATTTCACGTCGTGTCCCACAGTTTTACTATTTTTTAGTAGAATAAGTGCTCAGTTTTACTTTTTTTAAAAAAAACTAGTTAAGCAGACATCAAAACAACAACAATGGACTAACACCACAGTGAGTAGTGTTGTTATTTATTGTGTACTATTACAGACAGTGAATTTAGTGATTTAGCGTCTATAGGCTTAATCTCTATAGCCATAACAGCTGACGGCTCCCCTCTCCAGTTGTGGCTCTGCCACGTAACTGGCTGTTTCTCAGCCGGTGGTTCATCCATTGTAATAACACGCAGACGTAGTTTTATTTATTTATTTTTTTTTTTCCCTTTCTTTTTTTTTTTTATATGCGATATTACACCAAGTAATGTCAACTAAGAGGTCCCATTCAGTTGGCTCTACCCCACGTAATTCACCGCCTAAACAGAAAACACGTCGTAGTAAGCGATTAACACCCCCCGGAACTCCTCCAGCGAACACTCAAGAATCTGTGTCTCAACCACTGCCAAGTACGTCTTCACAAGAAATGGAATCTCCATTTTTTACACCTAATCCATACCAGGTGCTTGAAAATGACAGGGAAGAAATGGAAGATGCACCTATACCTCGAGAACCACGCCCACCTCCTATCTTTGTCAAAAATTTGAGAAATTTCCAGTTGTTGTGTACTCAACTTAATAAAATCTGCCCAGGTAGCTATACATGCCTAAACAGAATAAACGATACAAAAATAATACCGGCCACACCTGAAGCGTACCGAAAAATCGTAAAATATTTAACAGACACAAATGCGGACTTTCACACATACCAGTTGAAACAGGAAAGAGCACTACGAGTTGTAATAAGAAATTTACACTCCTCAACCCCAATAGAAGTGATTAAAGAAGAGTTAACGGCGTTAGGGTTCAAAATACGTCAGATAACCAATGTTTTAAAAGAAAATAAAGAACAACCAGGTGTAAAGAATAAAATCCCATTGCCCTTATTTTTCGTCGATCTAGAGCCATCGCCTGGGATCGAAAAAATATACGATGTGAATAGAATTTTCTACACCAGCGTAAAGGTCGAAAAACCGTACCCAAAAAGAGAGTTCATCCAGTGCCATAATTGCCAAGCATATGGCCACACCAAGTCTTATTGCCACCACTTACCACGCTGCGTGAAATGTGGTAAAACACACAAGTCTGGCGAGTGTAATAAACCAATTACAGAACCAGCAGTCTGTGCCCTATGCCTGGAAGGCCATCCAGCCAACTACAAAGGCTGCCAAATTTATAAAAATCTTAAAGCGAGATATATGAAACCCAGGGACCCTGATGATACACCTAAACCAAGAAGAGGACCCGCTAAAATTGTGAACTCTAAGGTTTCTTTTGCCAAGCTACTTGGGGGTAGAGACCCGACTAATGTATGTGAGGCCCTGCCGCAAGAACAAACTCAACCCCAATCTCAATATCCTATCCCACCTAATGTACCTAATCAACAACAACCTCACCAACATCAAATCCAATATGTTCCTCCACCGCCTAATGCTACAGATCTAACCAGCTTATTGACATCCTTTCTTTCAGAATTTAAATCCCTTGTTACCCCACTGATATCACTTCTCACTAACCTAGTATCTCACCTTATCCCTCCTTTAAAAAATCCTTAAATGACTTCCATCAAACCCATATCCATTCTCCTTTGGAATGCGAATGGTGTTAGAAATCACATACACGAACTAACAGCCTTACTACAAGACAAGAACGTAGACGTAGCCCTAATAACGGAAACTCGACTGACTAAAAAACAGCTCCTAAAAATACCACAATACATAACTTACCGTACCGACCATCCTGACGGTAGAGCACATGCCGGTACTGCAGTCATTGTGCACCAATCCCTCTCCCATCACCTACTCCCACTGCCTACACACGATTTCCTACAATCCACCGCAGTCGTAATCAAAACCTTCTCCTTTCCTATTACCGTTGCATCAGCGTATTGCCCTCCAAACCAATCCATCTCCAATATCCAATTTAGTTCCTTCCTCATTTCCTTAGGACATCATTTCATCTTGGGTGCAGACTTAAACGCCAAGCATCAACAATGGGGTTCAAGAACCACGAATTCTCGTGGTCGAACATTGCTGTCTGTACTCAATTCCCAAAATTTTACCCTTCTTCCACCCAACTCACCTACCTACTGGCCCACTGATCCTAACCGTAATCCCGATATCCTCGATTTCTTTATCCATAATGGTTTAGGTGCTCTCAACCATTCCGTTGCCCGTCTTGACGAGCTTTCCTCAGACCACAGCCCATTAATACTCCAAGTATCACTAGCTCCTATTCCTAAACCCTCTCCTCCGTCCTTCATCAGAGGCCCAGTTAACTGGAAACTCTTTCATCAAATCCTCTCCGATAAAATTGACCTCAGAGTAACCCTGAAAACCTCTGAAGACCTGGACAATGCAGTACATTCCTTCACTACCAAAATTCAAGAAGCAGTCTGGACTGCTTCCTCCCCTGATCACTCCTCAAAAATCCTTAAGAAACATAATTTACCTCAACACCTCCTTGACCTAATCCACATAAAACGCCGTGCCAGATTATTATGGCAACGTACCAGACATCCAGCCGACCGCCACTCCTACAATTATCACTGTAAAAAATTAAAAAAAGAATTAGCCACCTTCAGATCCCAATCATTCAATTCCTACCTCACCACACTCTCTGCTCATGATAATTCCCTTTGGAATATCACCAGAAAAATCCTCAAATCCCATCATATTTCCCACCCTCTTCGACGAGATGATGGCTCCTGGGCAGCATCTGATGAAGATAAAGCCGAGGAATTTGCCAAACACCTTTCCTATACTTTCGCTCCTCATCCAGAATCCCATCCCAGCCACACAGTAAAAGTAGAAGAATCCCTCTCAATACCTATCCCACTCTCCTTACCACCTAAAGCTGTTAATCCCTCTGAGGTCAAATACCTTTTACGGAAAATCACACCTCGCAAATCTCCTGGATATGACCTTCTAACCCCACAGATCCTTCGACAACTTCCATCTAAAGCCATCACATTTCTTACATATATATACAATTGCATCCTACGAACTACCCACTTCCCTCTTTTATGGAAACATTCCACCATCGTCCTCTTCTTGAAACCAGGCAAACCTTCCAACAATACAGCATCCTATAGACCAATTAGCCTACTCCCAATCCTCTCAAAAATTTTTGAAAAGATCCTACTGAAACGAATCCTACCTATAATTGAATCCTATAACCTTCCTACTCATCAATTCGGATTTCGTTCCCAACATTCCACTGTCCAGCAAGGACTCCGAGTTGTTGACCATATATCCTCAACCCTAGAAAGCAAGCAGTATTGCTCGGGTGCATTTCTGGACATAGCGCAAGCTTTTGACCGGGTATGGCACGCCGGATTACTCTTCAAGCTTAAAATCCATCTACCACAGTCCTTATACCTAGTACTCCGATCCTATCTTTCCGACCGCTCCTTCCGAGTTCGCTGTGGCACCGAATTCTCCGACTGTTACTCAATTGAGGCTGGCGTTCCTCAAGGCAGCGTCTTGGGCCCCATCCTTTACATTCTCTTTACCGCTGATATTCCTGTCCATCCCGATACCCTCCTGGCAACTTTCGCTGATGACACTGCTATCCTTTCTTCCAACTCAGATCCTGAAACAGCGTCCGCAAACTTACAAAGGCACCTCTTCCTGATTGAACACTGGTGTAAGAAATGGCGCATTAAGGTAAACGAATCTAAATGTAAACACATTACCTTCACCCTTCGGCGTAATACCTGCCCACCAGTTTATTTTAACTCCATCCAGCTTCCTTTCTCAGATACAGTCCGGTATCTTGGCTTTCTCTTAGACAGACGACTAACATGGAATCCACATACTCGACTTAAAAGACAGGAACTTAACAGACGATATGGCCAGCTATATAGACTACTGAATAGAAAATCTAAACTTTCTGGTGAAAACAAATTACTGATCTACAAGACAATACTGAAACCCATCTGGACTTACGGACTAGAACTATGGGGAACAGCCAAATTTTCTAACATCAAACGCATTCAATCCTTTCAGTCTAAAGTCCTCCGTACAATAGTCAATGCTCCCTTCTATGTAACCAATAAAACCCTACATCATGACCTTAATATCCCATTTATTCTTGATCTTATCCCAGCCAAATTTTCCAAATTTCACCAGAACCTTTCTCATCACCCAAATCCCGTTGTACAATCCCTATCAAGCACCACCCATCCCTACAATCCCCTTCGTAGGTTAAAGCGGCAGTGGCCACGAGACCTTTTGTAAATATGGATATTTTGGAGTTCTAGCAATGGCCAGATTCTCCACTCAAGTCATGAGTGTCTGTGGCTGTAGCGCTCTTACTCATCCTCCGCTGGTTTAAAATACCAGTGAAGTGGCTGAGGGAGAAGCGTAGGGATCTCCTAGCCTCCCTTTTCCCTCCACATGTGGAGGGGACAGGATTGGTTCGGAGATCACCTGGCAAATTGTAAATAATGTATGTTTTATATAAGGTGTTTGTTTTACTTTTATTTCTATTTTTATTTACTTATGTGTATATATATTATTTTTTTTTCTTTACTCTTTTGTTCTTTCTTCTTATTCTTTTGTTATTACTTTATTTATTTATATTTTTGTATATACGGTATGAATGCAATCTCTGAACTCTATTATAAGTGTCCTTAACTGTGACAAATTGTAATATTTCTGAATAAAGTGTTTTTTTTTTAATAATAAAAAGTCTCAAACGATTTGTCTCTAAAACCGGATATATCAGCAGTATTAAGCAACAACGAGTCCGATATAAAAAAAAGTGATAAAGTTTCTTAGAATACATAGGCTATTAAATAGAATATGAAAATAAATATAATTTTTATTTTATTGTTCTGTCTTTTTTATATTTATTTTGATATATTTTATTTTTCATATGTTTTTTAATATCTTTTTAATTTGTTACTCTATATATTAATAATTATTAATTCTCCTCTAAAGAGTTTACAAATATGACCGACTCACAGGCTTTGATGACCCTAGGGTTTTACGCCTTAAAGCCTAAATAAACAAACAAACTTTTTATGAGACTATTATTATTTTAATATCAGCCTAGCTCTGAAATATTACACTTCTCCGGTACTTTTTGGGCTCATTTAACCTTATAACTACATTTATATTCTCGACAACATCGCAACCGGTTGAGATACTTACTTGAGAGGAAGAAATACACTGACATCCATTGAGAGATAAATCCGATCCCTTGGGGCTGAATCCCTTCGACGGTACAGTTGACGGATAGTGAGCTCAGCTTTTTGGTGTCCCTTCGAACTTTACCTAGACAGCAATCGTTCTAACTCATATCAATATCTCTTTCAACTTAACCTCAACCAAAGCTATTAACAGCGCCACCACCAGTGATATATACAATTAAAGCTTTTTTAGTGCGGAAGGAGTTGTTATCGGCATTTTTCAAAATGTATTTACATAAATTCAATGAAAAGTATGTGCAGTCAAGGTTAACATATGATACATCAAGTTCACTAACAAAAAAAATATATATACAAAATCTTCCTAGTATCTTAAGTACAATGCATGTTTGTTTTTTTCTATTTCGTATATATTATTTATTTAACTGTACAACGTTGCGGATTCTTTGTCCTTCTTCAGAGACATTTCTTTCTCTTCTTAATGTTTTTATTACATCCCATATTCTTCTAGTGCATGTTAGTAAACATGATATTATATATTTATTTTACCGTAAGATGAGGTAACTTTGGGAATGGGTTGGTAAGTGTGAGACAGAGGGTAAAATTTAGCTTGTGGCGACACACTGTGTTGGTTTAGTCTAAAAAAAAAAACGTGTTTTGTGTAGTAATGCACTGCGCAACTACCTTGCGGCAGTTTGAGAACAATAGCTCACTACACTTGATGTGCAGTTAGGTTTTATTTATTTCCATGGCTTGTTTTCACGAAACTTACGCATGTGCGTCAAGAGTAGTATGTCGCAACATAGTAGCGCAATACATCCTGACTACAAACTAAATTTTACCCGCTGTCCCTAAGTTACCCACCTAGTCCCAAAGTTACCCCATTTTGCAATAATAATGTTTCTAAAAACTAACCAGTAATGTAACTATGAAAATTTGCCAAGTTATGTATAAAATTATTAAATGAAACATAGAAAGAATACAAATGTTTACTGACATGCATTAAAAGAATGTGAGATAAAAAAATAAAAAAAAACAATGAGAAGAGAAAGAAATGTGTCTGAAGATGGGCATGAGTCCAAAACGTTGGACAGATAAATAAATAATATATACGGTAGAGGAGAATTTTTAAACATTTTACCTAAAATAACATTGAATTCTTCCTAATACCATACAATACTTATACTATTAAAGTCATCAGTTATCTAAATAAATCCTTGAACTTTGGAATATACATATCATATCTTCATCAGATTTGGTTCAAATCTGAAGACAAAGCTTTTTATGTACTCTTAGCAAAGAGAGTAAACGTGTCCCTACAATGAGTCGAGAGTGGTCTAACCGTATGCGTTTCGCTACATACTAATATCTGATAAATGGAATTCAAGTAAATGTCCCAGAGACCTCATATATATACAATTAAATCAGTGTATCATAATAAATGGGATATGTTATTATTAGAATAAATGGGGTTGAATCCAGACCTTTTGAAATGGAACATGTTCGGTGATAATAGGATACAAGTGAAAGAACTAAAATCTTCCTTCAGCCAATTAACTTTGTTACGAATTCAAAATTCAAAATGAGAGGCCTACAATTTCCAGGTCGTGCCGTAATATAAGAATAGAAAGCAATTAATATAAATAGTTCGAGAAAATGCCTCGTTGGCCAACGTAAAACAACTACAGCTGGTGGGATATTACTAATTGATTTGTCACTGATTAATATGAGAAATACTATTGCCTAATAATAAAGAAAATTATTGATAAACAAAAGACATATTTTAACTAAACGTGGAAAAAAGAAATAAACACAGGTATTAAAGGGGAGAAATAGCTTAAATCCTTAGCAGTTCATAAATTTAAAAGACAAAAAACATAAAATTTGCAAAAGGATAACGCACAGAACCGTTTTGGAATTATGGCATTTAAGGCATGCTCATGTCCAAGCTTTATTGTACTCGGATGACATAGGCCTCTCCGCAGAAACAGCAAGCTATGGTTGAATCGTAAGAAGAATCAGAAAGAAAATGCCACTTTACAAATAAAGGTGAAGTACTTCTTATGTAATGACAAGTCACTAGAACAAAATGTTGACTTTACATACCTGAGTTTTATAATAAGCAGGAATGGAAAAATCGATGATGAGCTCAACCACAGGATTAGGAAAGCTAACTATATTTACTTCCAAATCTGCAGCTCTATCGTGGGTAAGAAAGAAGTTGCAAGGAAAGTTAAACTAAAAATAACAAAAAAAAAAAGTACCACTAACAACACATGAAGGGTCCTTGGGTTCAGTTCAATGTAAGAAAGTACAAGGCCAACGGTTGTGCAGGGAAGTGATTGAGTTAATATCACGCTCAACCACCAGTGTTTCCTCTTAATTAATTATTTAATTAAGATTGCCCAATTTATAAAGGCTGGGTGTGCCCATGATGCCGCATGCATTGCTGCCGCAGGTGGGTTCCCCCGACCCCAGGGTCTATCCACGGTTGATGAAAAATTAAAAATTACTACTCATCGGCCGGATTCAAACCTGGGTCCTTGAACTCTGTATGTCAATGCTCACCCACTGACCGACCCCGCTCCTCAAGGTTAAATTAAGGATGTATAAAGCAGTGTACAATCCAATTTTCCTCTACGGTAGTATAAGCAGGTTAACACTAGAGAAAAATAAAAATATAATAACCACAGATGAAATGAGGTATCTCCGAAGAGTGATGAAAAAAACATGACGAGGTGGCATAGAAAAGAGCATGACATCAAGCCACTGGGACAAATACTCGAGAAAAGACAGCTTATGGTCATGTCTGAGGAATGAAGAGAACCCAGAAGCTTCTATGAAGCCGACCAAGAAAAAGAAGGGACTGAATGGAAACAATTTTTCATGAAAATGAGCATTTTCTTTTTATAAGGGGAAAATTGTAAATTTTAGGATTGTAAATACATACAAAATTAAATTATCAAAAATATTTACATTGGTATTCTTTCCACCTCATCCACCAACTAGCAGCTCCACATCCTGACAGGATGCCGCTTATCATGGAGTATACCTCTTTCGAAAGTTAATAAATTGACAACAAAGTGCAAAGTTTTCCGTGAGATTCGTTGAAGATGCACAAAGCTTTGAGAAGCACTATAAAAGTAGTCAGTGTCAAAACAATGACTCAAGTCAATAAAAATTAATCTCATAAGGCAACACAGTGGCCGTAAATTCAAGGCCGTCAATATTTTCATTCCTTCATAAACTAGACAAAGTTTTCATATTTGTGTTCTACATTTTATATATTTATTATTTTCCTGACAATAATAATAAACAGCGGATCAGTTCTTGAGACAAGAAGAACTATATTGCAAATTCGTAGACGGTATTTGTTGGATTTACATTATTTGTGTATATAAATTATTTATATATTGTCCCTAATTTTGAGGATCATTGAAAAAATATTTATTCAAATAATTTAGTTAAAGCTTGTATTTAATTTTATATTTATAAATTATATATCACATAACAAAAAGTGACAATGTTGAAAACTTTGACATTTGAGGGAGCGACACGATAAAAACAAACAGGGCATTTGTTTTATTACACTTCAGCTGCATTTAACATATATGTATGATTTTACTGTTGGTTTTATGTTCATGCTTGTTTTATGTTGTCCATAGAATGATTTGAAATGAACTAAGGGACCATTAAATATTTTCGAATAATTTTTATTATAAGCACTTATATAGACACAAATAGGTCCTACAACTAATGTAGTACTTTAGATCAGTTGATATCTATAGTCTGAGAGATATGACAGTCGTCTGTATTGAAATGTTCATTTCTTGTTATTTTTTTAAAATTTGATCTATATATTGTCGGTGAGATTTCAGTCTAGATATAGTCCAAACTAACGTACGTAATTTTTTTAGGTGATGTTTTTTAATGGCCCAACTGTGGTTTAGTCCATTTTCACACATTTAGAAAAACGTTGTTTGATTTGATGGCATTTATTTGTGTAACCAATTTTCCTCATCAGAGAAATCGTATACATCAATTATATCAATTGAAATCGACAATAATTTTATTAATTAAAAAATTAATTATAATATTATTAAATATGAAAACGAATATTTGATTGAAAAATATGATAAAAAATAAACGCTGAGGGAACATTCATATGCTGAAGGATAGTAAATCCACCTTGGCTCATCCGACTCATGGATTTCTAACGAAAACTCTGGACGTCAAAATATTTCAGAGAAGTTTCTTGGATTTGCTCTAGAAACATCCTCATGTCAGTAAGTCCTACATGATTTGGATGCTGCAATCAGAAATACCATAACATTCTCAAATGATCCAGCCATTTCTTCAAGCACTATGCACAGATGGCCGGTAAAATCTTTCATGTTCTTTATCATCAGGAGGTGTTAATTGAGCCTTCAGAGTTTTGTGAGATGTTAAATATTATATATCGTATTATAACTCGTATAATAGGTAAGATTTGCGTTTCTCCATTGCCGGAGGTAAAAACGATTCAAAAGGGCATTGTACTCAGGCAGAGATAAAAAATTCTATTGTTCTCAGAATAGAAAATTTTCGCGCGTTTTACGTTTTAGATATCAAGAAATAAATTCAGTTCCGTGCTTGTTTGTCCGTACTAAATTTTGTGTATCGAGTATTTCACATACAGCCTTTATTCAATTTTTATGGGATTTTTAAAGAAGAATTTTTATTCCATATTATGATTAAAAGTTAGAAATAACTTGTCCAAACATTAGAGAAAATGATTGTCTATGTATACTTCAAACCTTTTTTTTTTTTTTTACACACACCTATCAGAAGTACTGACAATGAGCGAGTCAGTCCGGAAAATACAAATAATGGCTGGATCGGCTTGAGGGAAAGGATTGCCCAGCGTTATCCCTACTTGAAACTTAATCCCTTAATCCTCAAAACGATTTTTCCATATTACCGTTCTCGACGAATTTATAACTTTTGAAAAGAAAGTAATATAACAAAATTACAATAAATGCTTTTATTTTGGTAGGCTATTATATATATATATATATATATATATATATATATATATATATATATATATATATATATATTAAATTTTAAAAAGTGTTAATTGGGAAGTAAATTACAGCAAATAAATGGGCTGTTTTTCTTTCCGAGTTCATTTAGTTCTATTTGTTACCCACTAAGCGTTATGTGCATCTACAATGTGGAGATTATCAACCGAAATACCCAGTTAATAATCAATGTCGAGAGGATTCTCAGCCTTTAATAACATGTGTGTGTGTACATTAATTATACCCAATTATATCGAATCAGCTCCCATTGACTGCTCTATCTGATTATAATTATAATTGAAATATATACAACATATTTATAGCTTATTTAATGCATGATAAAAAATAAACATCATTCGGTTAAAATTTATTAAAATTTCCCTCATGAAAAAAAAAGTCAGATAATTTCTAACACCCCTTCTATTTTTGTTTTTTTAACATATTATTATTAATTGTATAAATAGACACACAAAACGGGTCAGCCCTTTTTCTTCTCTATTATTAAACCAATTTCCTTCTTTTTTTTGTTTAATAGCTATTGACGAGCTTTAGTGATATCAATAAATACAAATATGAAATAGCATATATCTAAATGGTAGTTTTTTCAAAACAGCTAATCTCCGAAAAATTTTCAACTATTTCTTTGAAATTTTTAAACAACGTCGCAATCAGATTCAGGAGTGTTTTGTATATATTGTATTATTATTCGGCCTTTCCTTTCGAAATGGAGGACGAAAAATGTGATTCGCTTTAGACTGTAGCGCCAAAACGGCTGCAACGATTTTAATGAAACTTGGCTCTTCCCCGTGAAACCTTCAAAATTATATTACAACATACTTTCCCGAAAACAATCTGCATATATTTTTACGATGAATTCAGATTTTTTTTTTGCAAATTACTTAAGAATACGTATTGTTTTATTTACAATGCTCATATTTATTTGAAAGCTTCCTGAATTCCCTAAAAAATAAAATGTCATTGAAATTGATAAGAATTATCATCGAAATTAAACAGTTTTCATAGGCACTAAGAGTAAAGTGGGTACAAATATTTTTTTAATGAGTAATAAATTTGAGAGTTGTATTTCGCACCTCAATAAAAAATCAAACACCAATTTCAATGGAATCTAAAAATAAAAATAATTTCCCTCTAATTTTTATCAAGACGGGAGCTTAGTGTAAATAGTGTACACATAATTTATTAACTTACGATTTTATGTTTGGCAATGCCCCTAAAACTGAGTCGTTTATTTCAAAACGGAACCCTGGTTCATCATTGATTTTTTTTTCAGAAATAACGAAAAACTATATGTTCTATTCCCACTCCAATATCCAAACCAATATTTTTTTTTTTTAAATAAATGTTAGAAATTCTTTATATATACCATATATATCAGAAAATCACTGATATTTCGACAGTAATTAGAAAACATTAAAACTTGAACAGGACCACTTTTATAAAGAATTAAACTTCATACTTGGTTTTAGAAACAATAAAAGGTTTATTGGAGTTAGTTGCAGAGAGAAAAATTGTGCATGATTCGTTGGAAAACTTATATAAAAAATAACTATATATTTAGTTTAGAAAATATAGATTTTTAGTTTATAAAATACAATATCTATACAAAATTAGCTTTTTGTTTACAATAATGGTAGATTAATATATTTTTTTCATTTCAATAAAACGGTTAATAAAGCTTTCAATAAATTATGTTCTAAGAACACTTAAGTTCATCCCTTCCTTGAAAAAAGGCCAGTTTTGGAAATATATATATATATATATTTGGAAATATATATATATAATATATATATATATATATAAATATATATATATATATATATTAAACCGTTTTTTTTTTTAATTTAGGTTCGTTTTCGAAAAAAAAAATAAAAATATTGCACCATTGGATGGATACTTTGGGTGTTTTAACGCGAGAATCGGTACTTATCTCGATTCCCATAAAAATGGATTAAGGTGCACTCACGACGTATGTAATTTTTTTTTCTTTCGTCGGTCCAAGACTCCGACAAAAGTCCTATACTGCCCCTATGTAATTTATGTAACAAATTCGCAGTTTTCTGCCATTGTGTTGTTGCTGTAAGACAATGATTGAATATGTCTTATACTTCTTGGGACCACTTCACTCTTTGTTAACATACTACATCATCTCAAGGGAACTTTTCTAGAGAACAGAATGTAATAAATCAGACTCGGAAACTCTCAGACAAAAACTTTTTCACACGTCTTATGCGCCTACAAAGCACAAGGGAAGCCGTAGTGCTGTTAGATCACTCAGTGTTTCCAGTTGTAATTTTTACGGCGTTACTATAAATTTATTTGTTTGTTCTCCGTTCTATTTGAAAATAAACTGTACTTTAAATATAAAAAAATAAAATTCTATACAGTTTACTTTTACATTTTAAAATGTCAAATTTCAATAGTTATAATACTTGTTGGGAGCGGGGTAGCTCAGTGGGTGAACACTGACTTCCAGAGCTCAAGGTTCTCAAGACCCTGGATTCGAATCCGGCTAATGACTATTACTTTTTCATTAGCCGTGGATTGACACTGAGCTTAGGAGACCCTCCTGGGGCACATCCAACCTCAAAAAAAAAATAATTAAGAGGGTAAACCTTTCGATTGAGCGTGATATCGGCCCCATCACCTCCCCTGCACAACCGTTGGCCTTGAAACAGTACTTCCTCACATAGTAGTGCACCCAAGACCCTTCATGGGTTGTAGTGGTACAGGTTATAATACTTTGTATCAATAAGGGTATTAGAAAGAGGTGGTCAGAATAACAGTAAAAAAATCTGGTGTAATGGGCACATCACACTACTTTCACTTATCACTCTACTAGGAGAATAGGTATTTTCATATATAGCAAAATTAACGTAAAAATTATAAACGGTATAAATTATCAATTTAAAACAATTGATTGCATTGAATCTTTTACATTTTGACTTTTCCGTACCTTTCTATTTTCTTTTACTACTGTTTGTAATATCAAATAAAATTCTTAGTTTTATCGGAAACAGCAAAAAAAAAAAAAAAAAAGGAGTTCATATTAGTATGTAGAATATAATAGAAAAATCAACTTTCATTCTCGGACAAAATCTCTTCAGAATAACAATATTGTTTTTACAAATTAACAGTACATCTGGCCAAAATACCTGTTACAATAAAGAATAACTAAAAAATAAGTAATAAGACAATTATCTACATAGCTATAAAGATGTATTATGAAAAGCAGATGAGCAATAGCGCCACAATACTGCAATATAGCTGCTAAAACGATAAAATAAAAATAAATAAGTAAGATTGGAGAGGAAAGTTAAATTCATTTAATGAGCAAACCATTGTTTGTGTCGATTAGGAACAAAAAAACTAGCTAAATAACTAAAGTAAATAAATAAGATAAATTATTTACATCTGATACTTCAGTAACATCAGTACCATATTGTTTAAGAGTATGTTACGTAAGGGATAAAAGCACGATTTTTTTTTATTATGAGTAAACGTAAACTAACAATATGACAGCCATACGCTCCCGACTGTTTCCATGAATTTAATTCCAACTCTTATTTTTCCTATAATTAATAATCAATTTTATTCATTGATTATATAATCATATTTTACTACTATTATATTTAATATGTGAAATGGTTATTTTTTTGTCGAACGAACTAAATTAAAGGAACCTTAAAAGAATAATATATAAAAATTCGGCATTCGGCCCTGTCATGTTATTTCAATTAAAAAAAAAAATTGCCTGGTATCAAAATAAATGATTTTACGTTAATACAAGTTTTTCCAACAGTTTAATAAAAATTGTTTAAGTCGTTTTCGAGAAACGCGTAGAAATTTGATGTGAATTTGATTTTATATAGAGCCACTTCCGGTTAGTCTATTTTGTCAAAAATGTTCTATAACAACCCAGGCCTAAACCTAACTTGAATACGTTATTTCAGTTTCATATGACTTTTCGTTTTTGAGCGATGTTGTTCAAATATATACACAGACCAGCTCACGAAACCGGTTTTTTTTTTGGGGGGGGAGGATTTAGAGAACTTGAAAACCTGTATTTCCCTTAGAAACTGGGATTGGCACATTTTACAGGGTGTCTCAGTTCAAACCCTGAGGTGCGATTTTTGACAAAATGTCCAACAAAAAATCGTATTTGTTCCATGGGCCGTTGCCGAACAGAAAATAAGTTAATACCAATTTTGCATTACCAAACCAAAAAACAACAATAGAAAATTACTTGAAGCCATACACATCACAAAAAAACAATAGAACAACAGTAAATTATAAAACAGTCACAAAACATTTAGGGACACATTATGTTGACATATTAAACAAAATTAAAATTAAAAAAAAATGAAATTGCAGCCACATAAAAAAATAAACATTTAACAAGAATGGTAAAAAAATAAATAGCCATATCCAAAGGTCAATTGTATTCACCATGGCAGACAACCAATAAATTTTTAAATGCGTGTTGAAGCTCTGGATATTATATAGTTTAATTTGTTACAACATGAATTTAGAACCTGGCAATGGTGCACATTAGTCTTAAGTTAATTACAAACTTAATGTAACAATTCAATTCTGACATGTATTGTAACAAGCATCATATTTAACTCAATTTTTAGCCATGAATCAACAAAAAAACATTGGAATTGTAGTTCTGAAGATAAGAGTAAATATCCCGAAACGCCAACATGTAAACATATAACTTTTTTGTTGGAAATTTTGTCTGAAATCGCCCCCCTCCCTCCCAGAGTTTGGTTATTAAGGACTGAGACACCCTGTTTATGTGAATGAAAATAAAAATTATATAAAAATATTTTAATAGAATTCTGACATTTTGACCCATTTTGAACACTATTCTTTTGTAATAAATAACTTCTCATTGGAGTACTTACTTATCAAATCTGCATTATTAAAGGAATTTCTGTTCCTCTTCCTAATATCTCTTTAGCCATGAAGGACGCCAAAAAAGAAAGTTGATTTTATTTTTTGACCATTCATAAAATAGTTTTATATTATACGTCGTTAACAAACGTTAGTAAAGTATTCATGATGAACCTTTCTTGGGAATGTTCATAAAAGATGCTCTAAATTTAAGAAATACGGCTCTAAATCTTATACATATATAACAAGGGACAGAATTCTCGGAATATAAATTAATTGTATAGTGAATAATTAAATGAAATATCTAGGTGCATTAGTTTCCAAACATATAAAGTTAAGCAACTGTTGTTTGCGTCATGTAAACAATTTAGAGTAAGAGACTCTACTTTAGTTACAGTTAAGTAATTGTTGTAAAGTTTGCTGTAAGTAGCAGAGTTGGGATCCTAGCTGCTAGGGACAACTTGAAAAGTTTAACAACTTGCTTAACATTCAACATATATCGACACTTTTCCTGATAGGTGGAATCTCTATGGTATGAATCAACTATTTGAACTAACTTTATCAACAGGTATAACTAAACACATACTACTGATCTTCTATTTATTTAATGGTCTGAATGGAAAGCCAGGTATCTCCAACATACACGTGAATAGTTAACTCGACAACTTTTCGCCAAGTCAGGAATCATCAGGTTAGAAAAAAAAAGATCACATATATCCACAAAGAAAAAACAGAAAAACAAAATATGAAAAAAAAATATATTGCATTGACATCTTACGAAGCCATCCAAATCCATACCGAAGGAAAGAGAGGGTTCTATTAACACAGCTAAAGAAGGTTATATTGAACAGAAAATTTGAAAGAAAATAAAGAAAAAAATATGCATAGCTAAAATACAATAATACAAAACGTGTTAAATTAAATAAAATAACAAACAAGCCAAATCACCATATTGTTTATTATTTTTCTAAATTTGTGATGTAATATAAAAGAGAGAATGGAAAAATTTCAATGAATGAACGAAAAATTTGGTCAATAGCAGTGCTTTCACATCTATAAATATGAAGTAACGAAATGATGCAATATAATTTAATAATAATGCAGTATAATTTAAAAATTAAACATTATATTGTATATTAGATGTTATTATTATTAATAGGTTTATATTGTATATAACATCAATTAATTTTAAGGTAAAAAAATAACTGGCATCACTTTAAAAGAAAATGGATGATTTATTTCGTAAGAGTCTTAGAGAGAGAGAGCTTAGAGATTTTTGTCTTGAATTCGTGAATTTATTATTTTTTTATTTTATTAAATTTGTTTTATTTAAACGTTTTGTATTACTATGTTTTAGGTATGCTTATTTTCTTTCTTTATATTCTTGCTAATCAGCTGTTGAATATAACCTTCCATTTTCTTCATTATAGATTTGGATGGCTTCGTGAAATGTCAACATCAATATTTTTTTTGTTTTTTTTTATTCTTCATATATGTGTTCTTTTTTTTTCCTGTCCTGATGATACCTTAATTTGCGAAACGTTGACAAGTTAATTATTCACCTGAATGTTGGAAACTCACGGCTTTGTAATTGGGATTTTTTTTCAATTTATACCATAATCACCTCATGCATCTTTTCTATCTTTATCCTTATTTTAGTTTTTGTTAAATGTGAAAATATGTATTTGGGATTTTTATTACATTATTACAATAAAATCTATTAGTGGCAACTAATTAATTAATTTATTCTACCGTTAAATTTATAGAGCATATAAAAATATATCTGTAGCACCTGCGAATAGTGTGTTAAGTGCAATTTTGTGATATTTTATAAGTATTATCAGAAAGCAAATTTGTATCCCTTTCTTTCTTTCTAATGGGCTATGTCATGTCGCTATTTAATATTCCTCAGAAATGAATATTCATTGAATATCCATAGATATAAATATAATTGAATATTCGTATAAGAGTTGAAACATTAAACTTGAACTTGCACCTTAAAATTCCAAACTTTCATTGCGTCATTCCAAAAATATGATTTGATTCACTCAACACATTATTCACATATATTTAAAAATATTACATGTGCATGTTAGTATGAAATTTATTAGTAAATAAAAAGCTAATTACAGTTATTTAATTACAGCTGAAAATTAGAATAAGTGTGATAAAAAATTTTAACAAGTGCAAAGCGTGTTATACCTGATTACCATTATTATAAGCAGTGATTTAAATATAAAATAAAATATTACCTGAAGATTTTTCATCTTTGTTTGGAGGATATGTTGACATCAAATCTGGAAGATAAAGGAAAATATATTACTTTACAATTAAACTATGCCAAAAATTATTATTTGTACCGTTTTTATTTATGTTTAATTCATTTTTATGTTATATAGGGATATTTAATGATCGGCATTTAAATTATTTGAATATTATATAATATATTATATGTAATATAATACACTCGAGGGAGTGGAGAAGCTCAGTGACTTCCAATGCTCAAGGACATTCGGAAGGACATTCGGATCCCGATGATGGAAGATAAATGATTTATTCTGTTTCGTCGGCCATGGACAGACAAAAGGATCAGAAAACGTTCCAGGGGCACACCCAGCCTCAATAAAAGGGGTCCCTTTAATTAACTTATTGAATAAAGGAGAATACCAGGAAACAGCAATTCCTTACAAAGTACTGAATCCAAACCGTTCATGGGTTGTCGTGTTAAAGCATTTTTTTTTTTTATATTCTCATTTTACGATTTTTATTAATAAAAATGAATAAGAGAGAATGAAAATTTTTCTATGAAAGAACAAAAAATTTTGTCAGTAACACTGAATTTACATTTATAAATATACAGTAGCGAAATGATGCAATATAATTTAATAATTACTCAGTATAATTTAAAGAGTAGACATTATATCTTTGTGGAAAGTGGACTTAGACGACATTCAAAGCAATTGTATTTGTAATTTAATTATTTAAGTTTGACTACTTAAACTTGTATAGACATATTGATAAAAGTTTTGAAGAAATTTATTTGTTTACAGACAAAAAAAACTCATAACAGTTTGCATTAAATGATATCATCAAATAATTTTAGGTGAAAAACGAACTTGCATCACCTTAAAAGAAAATGGCTGATTTATTTATTTAGAGTCTTTTATCCTTACTCTTTAATAATTTAATGGAAGCATTCGAAAAACCGTACAAATAAATATATAGGATATGTTAAATTTACGTTTTTACCTTGTCTGGAAGGTTTCAGGAACATTTAATAATTGATAGATTTTTTTTTTTTTACTTTTCAATTCTTTATTATTTATACAATCAATTCGCCTCTTCATTTTTGACATTTTGAGCTCAAGGAGGTGGACCTCATCTTAAGCTAAATTTTTTCCATAATGATCATTTATATTACTTTTTGTACGATTTCGATATATTTAAATATGTGTATTTATTTATACATACATGCTGTGTATAAAGCAGAATAAGCCCAGTTGCGGCAAGAAATGGTATAGAGTGAAGTAGGCTTTATAAAACAAAAAAATGTACCAATACAACCTATGGAGGGATAAGTATTCAGTACTTTGTTAGAAATAGTTGTGCTGAGGGGTGATTAAACAAAGATCACGCTGAACCGCTAGGTTTTCTCCTTATTAATTATTTTATAAAGAGTACTCATTTTATAGAGACTGGGTATGCCTCAGAATGGTCTTCTGAGCCCGTCGTTGATCCACGGCTGATCTAGCAGAATAAATAATTACATGCCGAACTCGAACCTAGGACCTTGAACATTGGAAATCAGAATCTTATTCTCTGAGCTGTCCCAGATAAATATCTAAAAAAATATAAGCTGTGGTAATTTAGGATCTAAACCTCGAAAATTCCTAAATAATTTGATAGATTAGTTATATAATTAAGATACATGAAAAAATGTTAGGAAGTTTAACTGCTGTTCATGATCAGTTGAAAAGTTAAATATTTCTTTTCAAATTTATAGATTAGAGGACACTTTACTAAATAAGAGATCCTGCTTAATTGTATTCTGCTATTAGAATACAACACACTATAAGATTATATAAAAATACAGCATAAATTTTTATATTTCTATATAACTGTTAGTCTGTAACTGAAAAATATCTACCTTACATTCTTTCATACCTAAACTGCAAATAAAGAATGAAATAACCCGTCACTATTTCGCCAATTTAGCCACCACAAGGCCAGAAAAGTAAGATAATTTAAACAAACTCTTTTAAAATGTGGGATTGGACGTCATGGAGTTATGTTACCTTGGGGTATTTTATCCTGATTACTCCTAAATTGATGAAACATTGATGGGCTATTTTATTCTTTACCTATATTTTAGAGATACTAGACTGTGTGATCCTAACTTTTCGATTATTACCTAACATCGGTTTTTATATCTTAGTGAGTTTTTAGAACAAACTCGTTTACATGACAATATATGAATGTCATAAAGCAGCATTATTTATTTGTTTCTCGGTTCATGTTAATATTAAATCAAAATAGTATACCAACCTCCACGGTTATGATGGAGAGTGATGGATTCGTTGGATGCGGTGCTTGAGTTGTGGTGACCGCTAGTGTTGGGGGCAGCTTGACCCTCTTCTTCGTAGTCTAGCCAGTCCTCTGACGGGTCCAAAGGCTCATCCAGTTCTTGCAGCTGTTCTGAATTAGTCAGCAGAACCTGCCTTGGCACTGCGAATTGAAAAATTATAATGAGATCCTCGACTTAAGGAATCCGCTACATTAATAAATAACAACCAAACTCACCACAAGTGTAAACGACTTTCAGGTACATCCTCGATTCTTTTCTGCAAGGGCTGCCAAAGGTACCTGAATCCACAGAAAGAGCACATCGCCTTTTCCCATGACAGAATCTTATAACCGTTTCAGTCGCGTAGCCCGCCAAACAAGCTAGAATATATTATTATTATTTACAATATAATTATTTAATTGCAAAATAATATTTTTAAAAACAGAGCGTACTTTCTTCGGGCACTCCTTGAGTTTGCGGGCACTGGACACTTTCGTATTGGGTTCTTCCATAGGAGGCAGAATATATGGCGATTCTGGAATTGGGCCCACACTGCAGCTGGACAACTTCATTTTCGCAAGCTGTTTTGCTTCTAAATTCATCTGGGAAAAAAATCATGGTATTAATTTTCCCATTAATTTGAATTAGTTTCAATTAGTCTTAAGGTTGATTTGGTGAGGCTCCTCAGAGAAAGCGAATTCGCCTGTTTCGACAAGGTATATTGCATTGTCAAAGAAGGTTCGACTAGGAATGCGAACATTCTTGTATTTCCGAAAACAGGAAAGACGGCTATGATCTTGGATCCAACTGTTTGCTTTGAGAGCAATGATCTCGATCAGGTGGATGAAGTAGAAAGAGAAAAGAAAAACATATACGATAAATGTATCTCTTCCCTAAAAGAGAAGTTCCGTGAGACCTTCGGAGAGAGAGAGTTCACCGTGAGAGGCCTCTGATTTGGCTCTCGCGGAACGACCCCAAAAAGAACAAAGATCTAGGTGTTGATGTTGGGGAGCTTGCGATGTTGGCCGAGAATATTATCCTGGACACCCTAGGGATCATCCACTATCACTTGTATACCAATTGACTCTGAATCTATAATGTCCTTTGTCATTTATCTATTTATTTATTTGATTTTAATTTTTTTAATTTGTCTTACCTTTTTATCTATATTCAAGTAATTGCTTTGAAATATGTGCGCGATTTAGTCTTGTACTTCTAGCATTCGAATATATTTTTTTCATAAAGTACATGTATTGCATAATGTGGTATGGTTAACGATATGGACTAGTGTTGTGAAAAGGGGCAAAAACAAATGATATGTTTATATAATAATGTAATAATATGATGTAAGAGGTATGTCCATATGGATTGATCACTATGCTGTGTAAAAAGCAACCCTATATAGTAGGGCAGCACTACTTTCAATAAAGTATTCCTCTCTCACTTTAAAAAAAAAAAAAAAGATTATTATGGCAAAACAAGAAAATGATTTTAACATTTTCTTAAAATGTATAAGAGAAGTAAGCTATTCATAACTTTCATTAAACTACTTGAAAAGTAGTTTGGCTTAAGAAGGTCGGGCTTAAGTAAAAGTGGCTCAAGGGTAAACAAAAGAATGTGGCCTCGAACGAGCCTCTTGATTATTCTTTACAAACTTTAAAGATCCAATCCGTATATACAAGACATTTGCTATCAAGAATCTGCAATAAAAAGTTATATACATAAATTTCCAAGTTATAATACATAGTAAATATTTAATATCAACATGGATGGTTTTAGATGAGGTCAAACAACGAGAGTGGTTTGCACAAAGGAAAATAATAAAAAACTCATATGATTTTTTACGGTTTTCAATTGAATAACATATATTGGCTAATTATATAACAAATGTGTATTTTTCTTGACAATACACAGATCCCACAGACAGACACCGTTCACTACCTTGGTCTGACATTTGACAGAAAATGACGTGGGGCCCACATATAATCAAGAAACGAAAAACGCTAAATCAAAGATTAAGAATTCTGAACTCACTACTTTCGAAAAATTCAAAATTAAAACTTAGACAGAAATTGAACACATACAATTACTTACTAAAACCTATTTGGACTTACGCATCACAAATATTTGGAACTGCTAAAAAGACTCACTTAAACAAACTTCAAACCTTTCAAGCAAAAACATTCAGGACAATCACAAAAGCACCTTGGTACGTTAGCAACATAACCTTACATACTGACCTCCATATGCCGACTGTTAACGAACACATACGAACTCATTACAAACGATTCTATGACAACTTACAAGGACATCCTAATACTCTTATAAATGACATGGCCACTACGAATATGCCAGGTAACGTCTGTAGGAGAATGAAGAGGAGCTGGATGAGGGACCTCCTCGCCTAACGTAGATATCACGCCGAGTGAGGTGCCGCTGGGCACTGATCCTCGTAATGCCTTTCATGACATTATTTTTTCGAATCAACTTCACATTCACTGGTTGTGATTACCATTATGACAGGTGTGAATAAAAAAAATAAAGCAAAAAAAAATATAACAAATAATTAATAATTCATATATGTATTAGTATTTCGGTTATCTAAGTCTTGTTTTATAAAATATTGGAGAAACCACCATTGAATTTCAACATGTTCCGATTATTGGTCTCATATTTTAAGGACGCCTGCAGCATTTTCAATGCGTCAAAGAAGTAAACTTCAATTGTCTACTTTTACTTTTGTATACTTCAACTTTGAACCAGCCTCGTAAGCACCAATACTATGAGGACTGGGTATCGTGGAGGACAGCCGATTTTGTATACTTGCGAACTTTTTTTTTTTTAAATTAACCAATGAAATTTAAACAAATAAAAATAGAATAAGAACTTTCTTTAAACGCGAACAGGAGTTTTTAAAAGTTATTTTGTTTTGCGCAACCCTCTCCTGGAGAATGACTCGTTCCTGGGACTCATCCAGGATATAATAAATTAAACAAGAAATGAGGTTTGAGATGTACAAGCATCACGCCCAACCGGTCACGACGTTTCAAGCAATTTTAATCAGCAACCAAATCCTATGAAAACATATTCAAACTAGTACATTTGATACAATTGTTATTTACACGTAAAAAATCGCCTTTTATGTTTAGTTAAAAGTTTTTTCTCAGTTCAAAAGGGTCGAGATTATTCCATTAAAAAATAGACTAAAGAGAAATTTCCGAAAAGTAAGTTAAATCTTTCTTATAAATTTGTTTTATCTTTATTTCATCATTCGCAAATATCACGCTTCCATTTAAATCAGGATCTGATTAAAAAATATTTCTCAGAATTTGATACATTCGAGTACCAAATTGACTTATCCGAACCTATTAATTAAACTACTGTTATTCATTTTTTTTTAATATTGCATCAATGGTTCTTATAATTGATGTATACCAAATTATACTAATCTACATTCTATTAAAGTACATTGTAAATAATGTACATATATTGTTACAGTCGCGGGTCTAGAAATCACTTACTTCTATTGATTCTTATGTTTATAATGTTGATTCCAATGGATTTTCTTTTATTTACTTATTGTGTTACAAGAAAACCTGTTTGTTACAAGAAAAATGTTTTCCGGTTCAGTTTTAACTCATAATCAGGATAAAAGCTGAAATAATGAACTGTTTCTAAAACTGTCCTAGTCAGAAAATATTAAAACTTTGACGTTACATGAAGTCAAAGAATTCGCACGAGAATTAGTAACGAGGATAGGGTACCACCAATCAACGGTAGTCCTAGTTTTGAAAGAATAAATAAAATAAAATAAAAATAAAAAGCACCATAGATTGGAAGAAAGAAACTAGTAGAGAAAAAAAAAACCCAACTATTTGACTGCTTAATATTACGGTTTTTTTAGAACATCTTTCAAAGAAATATCCGGAGCTCTTGCAGATAGCAATATGGTAAATGAAATAAAATTTAATAACATTTTTACCGGGTGATGCAATTTCTATGATCGCGACTATACTTAATTCTTAATTTCTTTCCATCATATTTAGTTATTTGTTTATTCTATTTTACTAACTCTTCTTTTATTGATTATAATTTCAATTATTTTCTTTTTTTCATAATTTTATCTGTTGAAATTCATATGTATTATGTTCCTTTAAAGTAACTATTTATTTAAATCAGTGTTATATTGCTAACATGGTACACGTATAAAATATATGCACACATTGCAGGATTACTGTATGTGTAAAAATGGAATTGTCACATTAAATCAAATGATGACAATTAGTGGATATGCTGTAGAATACTCTAATATGATCAATAAGTTGAATTTTTTTTCTCTAACTTAAAAAATACATTCGATTGAAAACTGGGAAATTTGCATATAATTTTGTTGCTAACATAGTTTAGTATTTATTTCATAAATCTCTTATAATATAAAAAAAAACATATATTCAATATCTCTACACCATCGCTCACAGATATTGGATTCCTAGATCACTGAAAGGATATTAAATAAACACTGAAATATATCAGCGAGTCAATCTCAGGAAACGTCTGACAGAATCGTTTTGGACTAACTTGACGTATGAAAAAATAAATCTCCCCGGCGTTGGAGTGGTTATGCAAACCCGCATAGCTGATAGGTATTGAAGTGTTATTTAAAGTATCGTTTAAGGCGCCTCGCAACCAGATTTTATTTTATTTTATTTCCTTGGCAACATTACAATTACCAATTAATTATATTGTTGATAATTAAAATAAAGTATAAGAATCATTGAGTCTATGGGAGTATTACTATTATATTTTGGTATCAATAATTTTCTTTTTTTACTTCCATATTTTGTTCTAATGTTTTCTTTTTTATCTCTATTATATAAAAAAGAATTTAGTGTCCGTGCCATATTTTATTTTGCATATACAAAACGGGAGGGACTCTTCGTTCCGGTACTTCTTATTCCCGGAATTATTTCTCCTTTGTTATGGTTACAAATTGGAAATAAGCTTAATTATAGTGAGATAATAATATGGGTTCAAAATAATGTGCGATGTATAATGTAGAAATTTAAAATTTTCCGAAATATTTCGTTCCCTTTATCTTATGTTGGTAAAAAATAATACAATCTGTACAACAGAATATTTGTAAATTAATGGTATGCATTTAGAGCAACGAGTAGTACACTTAAATAAATAGATGTATAATTTACAAAATGACAGTTAGTTTTTGTTTATTGATAAATATTAAAATCTGTCTCAATAAAGGACACTTATAATAGAGTTCAGAGAGCACATTGATGCCATAATTACAAAATCAAAAAATAAAAAAGGTAATTTCAAAATAATATACAGCGAAATAAGAAAAAAAATATCATAATAAAAATCAGGGAAGGAAATATAAATAATAGTAATAGTAAAATAAAAATAAATAAATAAAATAGTATTAATATGCTCTTTAAAAAAAGTAATAAAAATAAACATCTTAGACGCAGGCATACCTATTTACAGTATTTACAATCGGCCGTGGTTGTACCTCCGTACCAGACTTGTCTCCCCACTTGTGGAGGGAAAAGCAAGGCTTTAGGAGATCGCTGCGCTTCTCCCTCAACCACTTCACTGGCATTAAATGCCAGCGGAGGCAATTTACAAAATGAAGAAGAACCAATAATTTAAATATTTTATCTTTGTTAAGATATTTTCAGAGCGTACCGTCAGCGTTAGTAGCTGTTAATGTCTTATTGTCAAAACGCAATGTGGTAAGTTTATAAAATATAAAATAAAGGGACCAGTATTAAACCTTGTGGAACTTCTGCCATGATCGAACGAATCGATTTTCGAACTTTACATGACTCGTGAACTCTTTTGATGTGAAATGATTGAATGACAAGCCTACCAAGTACTTAATTTCGATATTTTAACTGTTGATTTCTATTATTTATTTATTTTTTCGAAATCTACTTACATTCGATTGTACTGTCAATTATGTATTTTTGTAAATTAATTTAAGTAATATATTAATACTTTCAAGTAAACTACTCACAGGGCCTGCAGTTGTAGACTATCTGCATGTGCTTGGCGACCCCAGGGCAAGGGTCGGTTGTGAACCCGTTAGTCGATGGCTGAAGTCTGCAGTGCCTCTTCTTCTGGCACCGCTCCACGGCGGTCTGTAACAGAGAGTACTGCTCTCCCGTTAGACCCCAATTCTTTATCATACTAAATATCTTATATATTGATACAAAATAATAGAATTCAGCTGTAATATACAAAAATATAAACTTATAAACTCTTATCTTATTGTTATTACAATGGGTATTTAAAAATAGTACACAATTAACACTATTGAATAAGTAGTAGAACATCTCTACTTAGAATTGCAGCTTTAACATTATAATTTACATTTTTAATTCAACTTCAAATTCAACTCCATGACAGAAAACACCAGACCTACTTAATTTTTTCTTCACTGAAGGACTAAGGACTAAGTCTTTACATGAAGTCCTCAAGGAATAATCTAGCTATGCATGAATATGTTCAAATTAATCAGCACCTCTTTCCAATGGGAACAGAGTTCAAATACCTCGGAATAATAGTCACTGAGCAGAACAAAATGCAGGCTGAAATAAAGGCCAGAATTACAGCAAGTGTTTTTTTGCCCTGGCAAAAATACTGAAATCCAAGGAACTGAGCTGGAATATAAAAGTAACGATTTATAAAGCCATTGTAAGGCCAGTCATCACCTACGGGTGTGAAACGTGGGAAAATGAAAGGTTGTTGATAATATGGGAGAGAAAAGTTCTAAGGAAAATATACGGTACGAAGAAAACAAATGACCAGTGGCGAATACGGAAAAATGACGAGCTCTTTGAGCTGTTTAAAAATGATGGTATTGTAGCCACTGTCAATTGGCCAGCTCCCAATAAGTCCTAAAATCTTTGAAAGACTACTATAAAATATACTTATTAACATAGTGACGGAAAGCCAACCATTAATATGGATTCAGAACACAGCATTCAACCATCCATCAATTACTCAGAGTGACTGACTACATTACGACGGCACTAGAGCAACTGGAGTATACCTGGATGCTGCTCAAGCATTTGACAGAGTCAGGCATAAGGGGCATCTCTTCAAACTGAAGATGATGCTCCCTCCTACCTTCTATCATACCCTCCAATCCTTTTTATCTGACAGAGTTTTCTCTGTCTGCAAAGACTCAGAATTTTCGTCAATAATGCTAGCGTTAGCAGGAGTTCCTCAGGGGTCAGTACTCGCTCCACTTCTATACATCATATACACACACGGCATTCCTAACAGCGCCGGAACTATTACAGTGACTTACGCAGACGATACAGCAATTGTGATAAAACTTAAAAATCCTACCCACGCCTCACAGATTTTACAACAGCATTTAACAAAACTAAAAGATTAGTACAAACTTTGGAAAATTCGACTCAACCGAGACAAATCACAACACATTACGTTTATTCTTAGGCGTGAAACATGCCCTCCTATGTATCTTGACAATGCTGAAATTCCCCGAATAGATCAAATACAATACTTTGTACTTACATTCGACAGAAGAATGATATGGGGTCCACATATCAACAAAAAAATAAAAAACGTTAAACCTCAGACTACGACTATTATACTTTGAGTACCAATTATTAGAATTCTTTAGCCACAGAGGAGTGGTTCCCGTGGTAGTTGATACTGCGTAATAATGAATAAGGGCATTTATCTGTTTCATGTTTATCCGAACATATTCTACAACTCATTATTGTACTTTTGCACTGCGTAGTGTAATGGCCGTATAGTAAACATGAGTAGCATTGCATTTTGGATAGGGTGAATGGTAGGACTTCGCATCTCAAATGATGTATCGTGATATATCGAGGAAGAATTTGATATCTGAACGATTTTTTTTTAATTGAATAAATAAGTTAAATGCTATTTTTTTATTATTATTGTGGTTATTATTACTTCATTATCTATTTTTAAATAATTCCAAGGCCCCAAAACCCACTATTTCATTATTATGTTATATTCTAAAGAGACTTGCCCCAGAATAATGCATATTATTAATATAACTTTTCATTATAAGCTAAGGCGTTTATTCAAGCTTCAATCGACAATTTTTACTAAATAAATTAGTCATACTTAGTTTAAAAATAGCTAAAGATAAAGTTACACAAAGCTGAATATGTCAACACAGACTCGTTAAAGATCCAAGTCGAAATATAAAAATTATGAAACCTCTGGAAACAGCAGTCCAGAATGAAACAAATATTAGCATGAAACCAATATTGCTGTCCATGATGAGCAAGGAGAAACCCTTTGACGGTTTCCGAAGGTAATCATACCTCCAATCTGCAACTGACAGATAATTATCAATGGTACCTAGAATAGTGGTCAGCTAGCCTTGTGGCTTTGTTGCAATGGAAATCATTATCTTGGTCACTAGATGTAGATTTCGTGATTTTAAATATATATAATAATTACTTATAAAATGTATTACTTCATGGTACAGACCCCTTTTTATCCAATTATTAACATCCGCCTAAACCTTCGTAAATAGTTTTATTTCATCGTAACCTACAACTATTTTATTTACAAAAAATGTTGGAATTGGGGCGTTTTCAATCTAGAGGGGGCAAACTTTTTTTATTTTAATGGGTACTAAAAACCCATTTGCGTAAATACCCATTTGCTATCTGCTTTGATTGTAAGATAATTTGATCACAAAATCAATAAAAAAAGGTGACCTTTCAAAAATATTGGGCCGTTTGGCCTACATAACCTCGTTATTTCGACAATTTGGGGTTTTAAGTCACGCTAAACAGTTAAATATTTTTAAAGGCCACATTTTATCTCGACTTTTTCTTCAAGTTATCTTACGATTCAAGTGGAAAGCAAATGGGAATTTACGAGTTTTTAGTACCTAATTAATTTTTTTTTTTTTTTTTTTATTGAATAATAATACAATCAGCCACTGTTGGAGGGCTATAAGTATTAAGGCTAGAAGTTCTCATTCATACAGTATATACAAGTAATACAGAAGTAACTATAAATATAAGAAGTAAATAAATAATACTTATAAAAAAAAGAAGAGAAAAAAAAGTAATCAATAGGAAAAAAATAAATAAATAAATAAAATTAAAAAAAACATAAATAAACAAACAAAATAAAATAACAACTTCTAAACACATTCGTACCTATATACAATATATACATTCGCCCAGGAATCTCCGAGCCAGGCTTTTCTCCCCACATGTGGAAAGCAAAGCAGGACTCCAGAGATCCCAGTGCCACTTTTCCAGCCGCATCACTAGTATTAAAAGCCAGTGGAGGCTGAAGGAGGGCACTAGAGCCACAGATGCTCAGGACTTGAGTGGAGAAGCTGGCCATTGCCAGGACTCCAGAAGCATATTTACAATAGATCTCGCGGCCACTGCCGTTTTAACCTTCGAGGGGGATTGTAGGGATGGTGGGAGCTGGATAGGGATTGAGCTAGAGGATTTGGATGATGGATAAGGTTCTGGAGAAAGTTTGAGAATCTGGATGGGATGATGTCCAGGACAAATGGGATGTTAAGGTCATGGTGTAGGGTCTTATTTGTGACATAATATGGGGCATTGACTATTGTTCTAAGTACTTTAGACTGGAAGGATTGGATGCGTTTGATATTCGAGTGTTTAGCAGTTCCCCACAGTTCAAGTCCGTAGGTCCAGATAGGTTTCAGTATTGTCATTTTCAATCGAAAGATGAGGTGTCCTGCTTAGTAGTCTATATAGCTGGCCATATCGTTGGTTAAGTTCTTGTCTTTTAAGTCTTGTATGTGGGTTCAAAGTTAGTCTTTTGTCTAGAAAGAAGCCAGGGTAACGGACTGTATCTGAGTAGGGAAGTGGTATTGAATTGAAAAGGATTGTGGGACAGGATCTGCGTCGCAGGGTGAAAGTAATATGTTTGCATTTTGCTTCATTGATTTTGATGCGCCAGTTGTTGCACCACTGTTCAATCAAGGAGAGGTGAGATTGAAGGTTTAGAGATGCTATTTGAGGATCTGAGTGGGAAGATAGAATGGCAGTATCATCAGCAAATGTAGCTAGGAAGGTATCGGGATTTGAAGGGATATCGGCAGTGAAAAGGATGTAGAGAACTGGACCCAAAACACTGCCTTGTGGAACACCAGCCTCAACTGGATAGTAAGTGGAGAATTCGGTGCAGCAACGGACTTGGAAGGAACGATTTGAGAGATAGGATTTGAGGACTAGGTATAAGGATTGGGGTAAATGGGTTTTGAGCTTGAAAAGCAAGCCATCGTGCCACACCCGGTCGAAAGCTTGCGCTACGTCCAGAAAGGCACCAGTGCAATATTGCTTGTTTTCAAGTGCAGAGGATATATGGTCCACAACACGAAGGCCTTGTTGGACAGTGGAATGTCTTGAGCGGAATCCAAATTGATGAGAAGGGATGTTGTGGGATTCGAGTATGGGTAGGATCCGTTTGAGGAGGATTTTCTCAAAGATTTTTGAGAGGATAGGGAGTAAGCTTATCGGTCTGTAGGATGATGTGTTATTAACGGGTTTGCCTGGTTTTGGAAACAGCACAATTATGGAATGTTTCCACACCAAAGGAAAGTTGGTTGTGTGAAGGATGCAGTTGTATAGATAGGTAAGGAATATGATTGTTTTTTTGGGAAGTTGTCTGAGGATTTGTGAAGTGAGGAGATCATATCCAGGGGATTTTCGGGGTTTTAATTTGTTTATGAGGAATTTTACCTCAGAGGGGTTAACAGGTTTTGGAGGTAGAGAGAGAGGAATTGGTGAAGAGAGAAATTCTTTAACTTCAGCAGTGTGGGTGGGATGGAGTTCGGGATGGGGAGTGAATGTGTAGGATAGATGTTTAGCAAACTATTCAGCTCTATTCGCATCTGACGAAGCCCAGGAACCATCATCACGGCGGAGGGGGTGGGAAATGGATTGGAATTTAAGGATTTTTTTAGTTACAGTCCAGAGGGAGTTATCACTAGATGATAATGAGGAAAGGTAGGAATTGTAGGATTGGGTTCTAACGATATCCAGTTTCTTTTTTACCTGTTTGGAATAATAATTATACGATTTCCGGTCATCAGGATGCCTGGTTCTTTGCCAGAGGGCCCTAGAGCATCGTTTGCTATGGATAAGGTCCAATAGGTCTTGGGGTAGAGGATTTATACTGAGGTGTTTTTTGGGACGATCAGGTGAGGATGCAGACCTAATTAAATAGACAAAGTTTGCCGTCCTACAGATTGAAAACGCTCCCAATACCCCTTTGCTTTCTATTTGGATCGTAAGATAATTTGATCACAAAATCGATAAAAAAAAGGTGACCTACAAAAATATTGGGCCGTTTGACCTACATAACCTCGTTATTTTGATAATTTAGGATTTTAGGTCACGCCAAACTCTTAAATATTTTTGATGACATATTTTATCGACTTTTAGAAACCTTATAAAATTTATCTACAGATTGGCATTTTAAAACTGCTAAATTTAATTAGAAAATCTAAGAAGAGACCGCTCCAAAGGGGCAAAGAGGAAGCTTTTAATTTACAACAATAAAACTGTGAATAACATTTACCAGCGATATTTAATATTTTTCAAAACATGTCTGGTTGCTATTAATTATGTCCAACATTATTTCGACTACCTAACATTACTTATGGAGAGAAGAATAGTAGGGGTGATCCGTCAAATAAGAAGGCAAAAATAAATGATACTATTTATTTTGACATTAGCCGACGTTCCGACCTGAATTTCAGGCCATCATCAGGGCTAAGAAAAGAAAAAAGTTCAGGTCGAAACGTCGGCTAATGTCAAAATAAATAGTATCATTTATTAACTCTTTTCAAGCTAACTATGACTAATTTATTTAGTAAAAATTGTCGACTGCAGCTTGAATAAACGCCTTAGCTTATAGTGAAAAGTTACATTAATAATATGCTTTATTTATTCTGGGGCAAGTCTCTTTAGAATACAAAATAATAATGAAATAGTGGGTTTTGGGGCCTTGGAGTTATATAAAACTAGATAATGAAATAATAATAATAATAATAAAATAACATATAACTTATTTATTCAATTAAAAAAAATACTCGAATAGAATTGTTCAGAGATCAAATTATTCCTCGATTTATCACGATACACCATGTGAGATGCGAAGTCCAGCCATACATCCTATCCGAAATACAATGCTACTCATGTTTACGATACGGCTATTACACTACGCAGTACAAAAGTACAATAATACGATGTAGAATATATTCGGATAAACATGAAACCGATAAATGTCCTAATTCATTATTACGCTGTATCAACTAACACGGGAACCACTAAAGAATTCAAATAGACGCTAAAGTATTCTAATAATTGGTACTCAAAGTATAATAGTCGTAGTCTGAGGTTTAACGTTTTTCATTTTTTTGTGGACCCCATATAATTCTTCTGTCGAATGTAAGTACAAAGTATTGTATTTGCCTTCTTATTTGACTGATCACCCCAACTATTCTTCTCTCCATTATTCACGACAGTCAACAATTTACCAATTATTAAGATTACTTATTTTTATAATCTGGCTATAAAATATAACTCAATGGTACCTGCAGAGACGCTGGGAGTTGGCAGGCTTCAGTAGACCCAGGACAAAGCATTCCCTGACTGTACTTTGCCGATAACAAAGATATAGAAGTACCCTGGGGGCAGGAGAGACTCAGCTGTTCGCAGGCCGTCTTTTCCAGCCGCCTCAGGCTGGTACTTAGCAGTTCTGTAACAAAGTGAATAAATAAAACTCACAGCTAGAAATAGATAGAATAATGTTAAATTATTTAGGAAAACGTATTTACAATACAAAATCATAGCCAAACTGTAGCTACCAATAACTTAATTACCCAGTAATGAGTCCTGTCAAGAGAACTATATCTCCCATCTACGTTTCGGTAACATATTAGATAAATTTATCGTTTAAACATTGATTAATTTATCACTGATATTTTCTTTCTAGGCCAACCAACTACGTTCGGTTCAATCGTAGTTGCGTAAAATTCATTTTCTTAATTGATATTTAATATTTATCACAGTTTAAGATTGATTAGTAGTTTACGTCTGTAACATCACATTTTACGATTTTTTTTATCCAATATACAGAGTGGGTCTGGAGTAACTGGCCGAACTCCAGTAGAAGGATGCACGCAGGAAAATAAAAAAATATATCTGATTTTTATATGAACAGTAGGACAACTGTAGCCTTTCAAAGAGGTAATCGAAAATGTTATAAGGCAATGGTGGTATTTTCGAATAATTATTAAAAAAAGACCTCGATACCCGAAATGCTGACACATGCATGAAATATTGTTTACTTGTGTCCAATAAACCTAAAGGAAAAATGTTCTACCGCATTAATATTCAATCCCAATGGAGCCAGAATTAGGAAGTATAATGTTTAACTGTATAAAATATTTTCAAATTCATTATTTACAAATAATTCAGGAAGTATATATTTTTAAGATATGTGTAATGGATTTCTTACATAAAAAATCATTAGGTTAATTACGAATTTCTTAATTTATTTTCGAACGTAAACTGAAATGAAGAGAAGGATGGTTGTGGTGATCAGTCAAAATAAAATAGTAAAAATAAATAATTGTATTAATTTTCACATTTGCCGATGTTTCAGCCCAAAGTTCAGGCCTTCAGGAAAAGAACCGGATAACAATAGGTAATAAAAACTATAGACACTGAATAATAAAGAAAAGGTGAAAGGTATAGACTATTTTTTTTTTTTTTTTGTGTCTATAAAATGCATTTGCGCCTGTCAACTTTTTGTTGACAATCAGCAAATGTGATGTCGAAACATGAAATAATGACATGAAAGTCATGGGGAAGGAAAGCGCTCAGCAGTACCTCCTTCCTAACTTGTTCCAATTACTGAGGTTGCTTAATGTTCTGTGGTATGTCAGCTGTGGCCATGTCTCTTATTAGTCTGTTATTGTGTCCGTTTAAATTTGTGTAAAATCACAAAGAGTTTTGTTAGTCACGTACCAAGGTGCTTTTGTTATGAGTAGCAATAATTTTGATTGGAACGTTTGAAGTTTTTGTAAGTGGGTCTTTTTAGCGATACCGTATATTTGTGATGAGTACGTTCATATGGGTTTAAGTAAGTATGTATACGTATTCAGTTTTTCAGTTTTAGTTTTAGTTTTGAAGATTTAGAAAAAAGAGAGTAAAGTAGTTTGAGTCGTTTGTTAAGTGTCTTACATTTCATTTTAACATGCGGACCCCATGTCATCCTTATGTCGAAGGTGATTCTAAGGTAAAGTACCGTGTCAGTTTGAGGAATTTGATTTTTGTCAATATAAACTGGAGGGCAGGTGTTTTTTTCGAAGAGTAAATGTTGTGTATTCGGATTTGTCATGATTAAGTTGAATTTTCCATAGTGTGGACATAGATTAAAAATTTAGGTTGAAAAATTTAACGTAAAATGAAGTAGACGGAGTGAATTTTATTTTTACTGATCACCTCAACCATCCTTCTCTTCAATTATTCACTATAATCAACCATCAACCCTCAATAAACTGAAATGAGTTGAAATAAATAAAAATATAAACTGTTCTACCTTAATTATTTGTAGGTGTTCCACACGAATAAAAACTAATAAGAAACCAGAATTTAATGAGAAATGCGCTGTTGTATATAGTGATTATTAGAGCATTAAAACTAAACTGATTCATCTACAATATTCATTTTAATTTTTGAAAAAAAAAGAAACATTAATAGTACTCTGTAAGTAAATACTTCTTAAGTGATTTTTTTTAATTTATACTTCCTTTTGATACATACTTGAAAAGTTTAATTCCGAACCACTGAACCGGCAATGATTATTCGGTCAAAACATTTCATTTTTCTATTTTTATAAGAGTTCAATAACAGCTTGAGATTTTTCAATTTATTCTTTCATTCGAATATAAGAGAAACCACTGAAGAGAGAGGAAAGCATATTTATTCAACATTTTTATTCCTAAAATAGTAATAACAGAAATCACTTAAACCCGAGCTTATTACTATTCAAAAGACCTTGAATAAGGTATTAAATTTTGATTGCTTAGGCCAGCTGTATTTTTCTACTCAATCTAGAATTGAGCTCTTATTTTTTTAAATTATTTTTATTTCAATATAGTCTGGTTATTAGTTTTTATCAAGAGGCAAAGTAAACAGAAAAATCTCTGATTTATTTTGTCAAATGATTCTGCAAAACATATGTCCTCGTTTTTATTTTTTTTATTTTTAATTAAAATACATGATCAATAAATTAATTTTACTGTTAGAAATATTACGAATAGCCCCCGTAATGTAAGTTTATTTTTAAAAAATCATGTACCCAATAATCACCATTTACAGTCGTTTATTTCTCAATCATAAATAAAATCCTTTGTTTCTTTGGACTCAAGGTTTATTAAGTAGTGCTTAAGAGACCTGAAAATTCATAGGAAATGACTTCTTAACATTCTGAGGAACGGAAAAAAATCCCTTACAATAAATTTGGATTCCGAACACCACATTCAATCGTTCATCAACTACACTGAGTGACGGACTACCTGACATTAAGGACATATTATGCAAAAGAAGTCTTTCTATATGTCGCTTAAGTTCTTGTGATATTCAAGCATTAGTAGCTTTTCTTCAAACTCCATACTCTTTTCTACATATCATCATATTCATATCATATAACGACCCTTTATCAACGATTTTACATAAATTTAAATGGACATAGTAATAGAGTAATAAGAGACATGGCCACAGCTGACATACCCCAGAACATGAGGAGGAGACTAAAAAGGCGTTGGATGAGAGATATCCTTACTTAAACAACTTAAATAATTGAAACAAGTTAGGGAAGAGGTACTGCTGAGTACTTTCCTTCCCCATGACTGTCATGTCATTATTTCATGCATTGCCATCACATTTGTTGATTGTCAACAATAAGATGACAGGCGCAAATACATCTTTTATAGAAAAAAAAATATGAAAAACGTTAAAAAGTGCAATTCGAATTTAGTGTTTCTTTTTTCTTATTTTTTTATTTATTTAGAAATATAATAATCCGTCACGTGGACTATAATTATAGTGATATATGAACCCGTTCACACCATATATATACAGAATACATAAAATTAACAAAAGTAAAATAATGACTAAATAATAATCAAACAAGTATGTACAATAAAAAATAAAATAACCTAAAGATAAGTAAATTAAAAACAGAATAAACTTAGTGATACCTATATACAATGTATACAGTCGGGTAGGGAACCCCAAGCAAGGCTCGTCCCTCCAACTTTTAAGGAAAAAATAGGACTCCAAGAGATCCCTCCGCTACTCTCACAACCGCGTCACTAGCGCTAAAACCAGTGGAAATTGAGCGAGAGGGATTAAATTAATTAAAGAGTTAAAAATTAAATGATGAAAAATCCAGCCTTAGCAGCAGAGCCTCAGGGCTCTTTAATTTCTGCAATATTAAATATCATATGCTGTATAAAATCCAGGATTTAATTTTGGAGGGCCTGCTATTTAATTTGTTTATGAAACGGCAATTTCTCTGAAAGAAACATTAAAGAAGCTATATAAAATTATTCTTAACTGCTCCTTGTAGGCCTTTTAAAAAAATAAATAAATAAAAAGATGATTAGAGGGAAAAGGGTGCTTTTAGGGGTAATATAATATATTTTTTTTATGCGTGCCTAAATTTAGTATTATGTATATTAGGGAGGACGAAAACTAATGTCGTTTGATTGCATTAAATTCAAACACATAAATCTCACAAGAGTTTTTGTGTTGATTCATTTATGCAATCACCGTAATTATCAGCCTCCTTTTGCGATCTAGTGTGCTAATTTTCAATACAGGATCGATAGAAACCAATTCGTTTTTTAATAAAATATATAGATTTTGGACATCATTAAAATTAATCGTTTGCCACTTAGCAAATGTTAAAACGATCAAAACAAATGGAAATGTGATGGTGGCAAGTATGATAAGTTTGGCGATAAGGCAGTACCTTCCTCCTCAATTCATTAATTTTTCTAGGGTTCTTCTTATGCAGTGCGTTATTGACTAAATATGATACTTATTTGAATAGCATATCGATTGACGATTGAAGTTTGTGGAAGCATATCAACAACTTGTTAAAACATCGATAGGTGTAAGTACTCCTGCGAAAAGAGGTTTGGCTTTGTCGGATAGGGAAACCGGGTACCTTAGTACTGAATACTCTAGATATACCACTACCATTGACACCAACCGTACTGTCGTTCACTTCCCCACAGGTCGCAAAAACAATTATATAAAAGAAAAGCACCAGGTTATGACTTAATAACTGCCTAGAGGTTCCCGTAAATGCCAACCGTATCCTGAGGATAAATAAATTCCCACTAAAATGGAAATATTCATATATTAAATTGATACATAAAAGGGACAAAGACATTTCAATCCTTCATTTGTTCCAAAGTCTTCGAAAAATGAATATACAAAATATTGGTTGACATACAGACCGACAGATAATACCTGACCATCAGTTAGTCTTTCGAAAATTTCATTCAACTACACACCAATTACACGAAATTACTGACTACATTGCTGGAGCACTAGATCAAAAATAATATACAGCGGAGTGTTTCTGGATGTTTCCATGGCATTTGATAAAGTCTGGCACCAGGGAGTTTTCTTTAAATTCAAAACTATACTATCTCATACATACTATATCATTCTTCAGTCTTTCCTTTTCTCTATCAACTGCTTTTTCAAGCAACGGATTTTTCTCTATCCAACAGACTTTAGAAACTTCCTCAATTCGACCAGTGTCGGCAGGAATGCCTCAAGGATCAATATTGGTTCATTCACTTTACATTTTCTATACTTATGCTGACGATACAACAATTTTAACAAAACATCACGACCCCAGACTAGCCTCACATAATTTACAAAATCGCTTACTGAAATTAAAAAATTGGTATTCACTTTGGAAAATTAGATTAAATCAAAACAAACCACAGCATATATAATTTACGCTTCGACGAGATACATGCTCAGACGTTTATATCGGCGACAACCAAATGCCTTAGGCTGTACACTGTACGTCATTTCGGGCTAATATTCGACATTGTTAAAAATGAAAGCGTGAAAATGAATGCTATGAAAACGAAAGACTTTAAACAAACAACTGAAAGTACTATACTCACTGTTTTCAAAATCAAAATTGGAAATTAGACAAAACTAAACACATACACTTACCTACTTAAGCCCATCTTGACATACGCCTCTCAGATTTAGGTTTGACAAAAAATTTTACGACTTATAAGAGTAGCTTCCTTGTACGTAAACAAAACTTTACATACCGACTTCCGACAACCAACTATCGACCAACACATACGTACCCTCTACTCCCGATTCCATCTAAAACTACACGGCCATCACAAAGACATGGCCACAGCTGAAATACGCATCAGGGGAGGACTAAAGAGGGGCTGGATGAGAAAGACCTCCTTTCCTAAATTAAGGTAGTAAACCAAGACCAGGAAGAGGTGCTGCTATGCACTATTTTTCCTCATACTTAAAATACCAATTTCCTTTACTGTAACATCACATCTTATTGTCAAGACTACCATAGATGCGAATAAAAATATGAGGGGGCAAAAAAGATATATATATATATTTGCAACTAATGAAGTCAATAGAATATCTTAGCAACGACATACTTTACACGATGAGCTTCCAAATAACAATAAAATTGTGACATGCTCAGAAACGACATTATTTACCCGTCCCCTTAAATATATACATATATATACGTTCTAATTTACAATGTAATTTTGATATCATTCTCATTAGTTTACTGCTATTGTTTTGTGTCAGCATTCACAGCATACCTCTTTATTTGTTCCTTGACAAGGACGCCTAAAAGCTAAAGCCTTTATAACAAAAGGTATTCAAAATTAATTAAGTCACTAATTAATTTGATGCTCCTTCATAATATTGTCACTTAACGGTAGAGGTAAAGATGATTTCGGAGACAGAATAATCAAGGTATGCAGAAAACGAAAAAAATTAATAAATTCAATATATCTAATATAATGTATTAATTTTATTATTATATTAAAAAAATGTTAGTGACGTAAAATTATGTAATGTTAAACTCGCAATATGATTAGTGATAACTAAAAAAAAAAGGAAAGAGAATATATAAATATTTCAAATTAAATCAAATAGAAAATGTTGGATTTTTTTTTTTTTTTTTTGCATTTAGTATAGGGTCATAGACTTTTTGTACATCGATATGTTAAAAATCATTAAATTATAAAGTGGCATACGTTTGTAAAATTTACTTCATAAATCTAAACTTTAACATGTCCATTAAAACATATTCAGTAGTTGTACAGGTACTGTTACTTAGGCAGAGAATTATTCTAAAAATTAAGTATTATAGTATTTTTTAAATTTTTGCCAGAATGGGAGTGTCAATATTAATTTCCCCGTGCCGCCGAAAAATAAATATGAACCGTTCCAGGTGGGAATCGAACGCCAAAGTTCAGAGACAGGCATTCTTGGACCACCGCCTTCTGCCATTTTCAGCTATCCTTAAAAATCAAGCGTGCCTCAAGGTAACATTTTAAGCCCTCTATGGTATTTACTATACACTTCTACCTCAGCACTCTTGCACACTATCACCGATTTCGCTCCAAAATCTAACTATCCCTATGAGAGGCCCATTTATTCAATCTTATTAAGTTCCACCGTTAAAGAAAAATTTAAATAACAAAATTAATGCTGGAAGCTTCTTGTCCAATATCGGTGAATTAAAAAAATTGTAAACGATTTAATAGAATATGTTACACTGTGATTCTTTATAACACTTGCTACGACATACATCAGAAGAGGGCATTTCTTTTATCTCGGGGATCAAATAAATGTCGAAATTGTATCAAAACAAATGTTCAATTGTTTTCGATATTCCGAGTTCGATATATATATATATATATATATATATATATATATATATTTTTAAGTTATTAACACCAAATAAATACTGTAAGTCAGTACTTCATTCACAAATAAAATTCCTCATCTATACTATTTTTTTTTCTTAATCGATCACAAAGAATATATACATTATTAATATTGCATATTGTATATTGTATATATGTGTGAATGTGTGTACATATTTTAATTCCATTTAGTTTCTCTCAATTTTTTTTTTTTTTTTTTTTTTACATATGTATGTTAATTTTCTTATTTTACTTTCTACAACTCTTCTTCTTTTATCTCTATATTAGTTATCATTTGCATGTATATATTTTGTGAATGTTTAATATAGCCCTAATATTTTACTATTAAACACTTTATTCAGAAATATTGCAATTTGTCACAGTTAAGGACACTTATAATAGAGTTCAGAGAGTACATTCATACCGTATATACAAAAATATAAATAAATAAAGTAATAACAAAAGAACAAGAAAAAAGAACAAAAGAGAAAAGAAAAAAAAATATATATATATACACATAAGTAAATAAAAATAGAAATAAAAGTAAAACAAACATCTTATATAAAACATACCTATATACATTATTTACAAGTTGCCAGATGATCTCCGAACCAATCCTGTCCCCTCCACATGTGGAGGGAAAAAGCCCTAATATTAATGCCTTCCAATGTGGCAGAATGTATTCATTTTCATATAAAAAAAAATTATATTGCATTATTGAAAAAAATGAGTCAAAATTAAAATATATTCGTGTCCTAGGAAGCGCGAAATAATTTGAATGAAATTAGAAAGCAAACAAATAAGAATAGAGAAAGCTCCATGTTATTTTAATGTTTTTTTATTTATTCCATTCCGTTTTTTTTTTCAAGAACCACCTAATCCGGGGTATTCGGTATTTCTGCTAATCCAAAAAGTGGCTAAAACCTGCAATTGAAAAGGGAAAAAAAACTGATAAAGCTATTGAAGCGGTAGCGCTCAGGGAAGTGTGAAATTGGATTAGGGGGATGCTTCGCTGAGGGGATGAAAACCCCATGTAGATGGGAATAAAGTGTGATTAATGTTATACCACCTCGATCCTGTCATTGAATTTTTATATCGTTTCCATTTATAATGCCGAAGTCAAATTATTCATGTTTGAATATAATTATTTGGGAAAAAAAGACACCTTAAAATATTCAAATCGTTGCGATGAAATGTAACGTTCATGAATGAAATTACATTTTTTTTTCAAACAACAATAAGAAAATTTAGTAAGTGAATTATGATATGAAGTTGAAGGTGAGTAGTCAAAGTGTAGGTAAAGTAATTTTCTCTCTTCAGACCTCTCTATGTGTAGTTATTTATAAGAAATTATTTCAGAGATGGCGAATTAAATTATTGGCTAGAAACTCATCCTTTATTCTTATTTATAGCTTAGGCACAATAGGAAGGAGTTGTATCGTACTAAAAATTGTGATTAGGAATTTCAGAGCTTCCCAAAGTGTTCCGATATCAGCAAAAAGTATGTTACAGAAGCTCTAACCGCAGAAGGTAGAGCCATTGGGACGTTAATTACATATGATATAACTTATATAGATATATATATATATATATATATATATATATATATGAGTATGTAGGTGTGTGTATTATAATAATTAATTTGGAAGAGAAAGAAAGAAACTAACTATCTGTATGAAATGGAGTTTAATTGATTCTTGAGGTGTAATTAAATGTAATCAGAGAGAAAAATATTACTTTTTTAAAATATTTTTTACATAAATCATGATTATATTTTACCATTTTTGGGGGCCTGTGGCCCTAATGCAATATTAGGCTCTTTTCTGTTAAGATTCCTGCAATCGTACTGAAGCAGATACACGTTTAATTGCATGGTTTGGGAAGTTCCAACAATAAATACCTTGGACCAATGTACGCACCTGATTCCATATACTACAACATACCTTCTGGATTAATATTTAATCTTTAAGAAGGGTTTAAAATTTACTCATCCTGTTGCTAAGTCCATTAGCCAACTGAATATCGTAAACATTGAATTTCTTGTGAATAATATCTGCTCGCTCAATTTTTCACAATTCGCTAAGAGAAACAGTGAAACTTCCTCTTTGATTTTTTGATAACTCAATTTATTACAAATTTTAATTTAAAATAACCACTTTTATTGAATTGGGTAGTTTTATTCACTTAATATTTATTGGATGGCAGGTGCATAAAGCTTCCCATGGCACTCTCATCTGCTTATTCTAGTCATTCCATTCAGCTAAGTGTTCCATTATATTTCATCCGTTACTTCTGACTCTGGCTTTCCCATGTACAACACTTCGGCTGCTCGGCCGTCATCCACCCTAATTTGATTTTTAGTGGCATTTGATGCATCGAATTCACGTGGAATGAGAGCATGGAGATGATTGTGAATTCCGTAGATCTATTTACTTTTTCAGCCTATACATGATATTTTTTAACACTGGGGGCGGGATGTCTGAGAAAAGTAACGCGTGAATAAAACACAACAACAGATGATTGATAAACCGAAGTTTACGAGACATAAAACTTCAATAAAAGTTCGCTTAACGGTGCCGAGGGAGCTTTTAAATATTATATTAATACCACGTCCTCTCTCTTGAGCCAGGGAAATCCTCGGATAGCCTAAAAGGCGAGATAAGGGTGGGCAAAAAAAAGTAAATAAAAAATACTTTTTAAAACAATCTCAAATATATGAATTGAATAAGCTCGATTGGGTCGGATGATGGATTTATGCTAATAAATTACTACCTAGTAGAACTACCTAGAAATTTACTACAGTAGATTTCCGTAGAAAGTTCTTATTGGACACTTTTACAGCCACTAAAAGCAGAGAACCTCAGAGAGTAAGGCACTGTGTCCCTTTCCTTTATACATCTCCAGCTAATTCCACATCATTTTGGTATTATTGGTGAAGTCCTGGAGTAAGAAACATCTTAATATTACCTGTCAAAATCGTTTTGCCAAATTTCATTCAGGAAATTTTGACATCACGTTATTTGTTATTATTTATTTATTTTTTAAAATTTATTATTAGGTAGTTTAATCATTGATAATGCTTATTAATTAAATAAATATGCTTAAGAATTTGTTACATATCAGACATTTTTTTTTTAATTTAATATGCCTTCTATTTTTTTTTTCAAGAGGTCTCAAAAATAAATCCGATTCGTGCCATAGATCTACACACCAGTAGTTTTATGTTTTATCCCATGTTATAATTATAATATATTTTATAGGTGATAAATATTCAAATTCATTTTTCATTGGTGCTGACGTTTAGCCCAAGCATGTAAATTATTTCGTAAGCATCATAATTTGTTTTCCAAGGGTCATCCGGGCATGTTTCGAGCACTGAAGTTGTTCGAATACTTAACAAGTTACGAAACATGCCCTGATGATGACCCATGTGCTCGGGTTGAAACGTCGGCACGAAAAAAACCACCTAAAAATGACTTTGTTGCCTGAATATTTATTACCTATCATATGTAGAACAGTCTTCTAACGTACTTCAATAATTCATTATAATGTATGTCAATGATTCCGACATAATTAGTTACCAACATAATGTTCCTTTTTGAGTGTAGAATTTATTGGGCTACCTTGCGCTCATAGCTAGAATTCGACTCTATGAAATTTACAAATGGAAATTTCACTTTGGATCACTGTAGTCTGTCAAAGGAAATATTACCATGTAGACCATATTTAATTAATAGGATATCTTATTTTACTTATTTTAATATCTATGTTATTATATCTTGATATTTTATATTATATATCATAGGTTAGGTTATAATTATCTTATTTTAGGTTTATTCTATTATATCAAAGTCTTCATTATTATGGAGAAAAAAATACCTAAGTTGTCATCGGAGTAGGCAAGGAAGGGGAGGTTGGAGCACAGGATCACAGCTATGGCCAGGAGCATCATTCCATCCTCCTTATCATCCTGAAATGAAATACAATTATAAAATATATTATATATATTTCATTTGTTATATAAATTAGGGCATTATTCACGAACATTTTATTTATTAGCTAATTTATTACAACGTTTCGACCATCACTAGGTCCATTTTCAAGTCTTTTTGAGCCCTCCATTAAATATCCATCCTACGTCATTTCTGGAGGGACTCCAGAAATGACCTAGGGGAAACTCTTAAACATCAGGACAATTTAATTTTCTCTGAAACATTAACACGACACTTAATAATGGATATTTAATGGAGGACTCAACAAGACTTGAAAATGGCCATAGTGATGGTGGGAACATTGCCGTAATAAAATCGATAATAAATAATGTCCTAATTTATATAACAAACAAAACCTCAAGACACCAATTCTAGGAATAATGAACAGAAGAAATATTATATATAATTTTAGAACAGAATGATTTTTTCTTATAATTTCTATAGAATTTTATTGTTAAAAATTAAAAATAGCTGTTGATTTAAAACTACCTTTTGACTTGCATTTTAAATCATACCCTCGCTGAATTATACCTTAATTAACTACTGAAGAGTACTTCATCAGTGATTCAATATTCCCTCTCAACAAAGATCAAATGCCTTCCGTCTTTAATATATAAATAAGATGAATAAACATTCTTTTGATTGAGGGATCTCAAGACTTCAGAAGCTTTAGGAAAATAAGGAAATTACCGATTCATGGAAACTTTCTTTACTTACAGAAAAATTAATTAATAGATTTTAATAATGTTCAAATTGTAAATGTAAACAGTAATAATTACAAAGAAATGACATTAAATCAAGTTAAAACTATTTATATAAAACTATGTATAGATGAATATCTTATATTGACCCCAGGTTGTTATATATTTCATTAATGGAAGTTTTCACATTTCCTTTATTTTCTCATTACTCCGATAAAGGTCTACGCCTTTCGTTGAAATGTTTAACACGTTTTGTATTTTTTCTTAATGTTTGTAGTACCTATTAGGGCGTGGTACGTACAGTGGTCAAAACTTAACTAAGTCGTCGTTTTGTTCTTTCAGGCAAAATTTGTATATATCTTTCATATGAACTTTGACATTAGAGTTTGTAAAGAGGATTTAAATAACCAGCAGTTAAAAAAAAAAATAGGTATTTTCCAAACTATTGAAAATGTCAATCATTTTATACCGTCTCATAAACAATATTTTTTATTTTAGTTTATCCTGCGATCTCGCTCAATTTCCGCTGTCTTTAGCACCAGTGAGGTCGTTGAGAGAGTAGCACAGGGATCTCTTGGAGTCCTGCTTTGCCCTCTATAGTTTGAGTGACAAGCCTGGCTTTGGGTTCCCTACCTGATTGTATTATTATATATAGGTACGACTTTTTTTTTATGATTTTAAATTACTTATATTTAACTTATTTTATTTTTTATTGTAAATAGGTTTTTATTATTATTTAGTTATTATTTTATTTTTGTTACTTTTAAGTTTTCTGTATATATGGTGTGAATGTGTTCATATCTCACTATAATTATTGTCCACGTGACAGATTATTATATATCTAAATAAATAAACAAAAAAGAAACAAATTAGTTCATAAAACAGGTACTAATATGACTCATTTCCAGGGAAGTATTTATAATTTAACTACCTCTAAGAATCAATTAATATACTAAACAAACTGTTAAATTGCAAATTTTAAATAAAAAAAATCAAGACATTCAGCAAAGTATTTTTTAATTAAGTTTTATAATTGTAATTATATCATTTTTACAATAAAGGCCTTCTTAAACGACCTCCGTTTGGGATAAAGGAAGTAACATTACAAAAATATATACATAAATAAATAAAATTATTTACTTTTTTTTTGGACAGTTAAATTATTGCAAAAAAAAATTGTTTTCGTAAAAGTAGACTTTACTGTTATTTTTTATTGGCTAAGACATTTATTTTTGTTTATACTGTTTCATATTTTATTATTTGTTGACTATCCAGCTTTCAAAAAAGGCCAATTATGACGAAATTAAGCCAAATTCTGATTCTCAGTGGCCAAAAAACTAACTTAAATCAAAGTCGTCAGTCCACCATCTTTGGACGCCATTTTGTGGTAGTTCGTACACTTTTTTAGTGGTAACATCGGCTTTTTTTTAATACATTGTTACAAGGAACACAACGATATGCAATTTATAGGGCTGTGGGGGAGGGAGAGGGAGAGGGAGGGAGTGCATTGTAGGGACGGGTATATGTCATGCCAGAGGATGAGCTCACACCAAGGAAGTCAGTCCGTCGAGTCAAGTCTAATCCGCCTAACTCACTGAAGTTTAATATAATCTAGACTCACTAGACGGGACTGGACGGGACCAGATTCTTAATGCTAACCTGCCGGTAGTTATTACTGAATATGTATACCCTAGTATTTCTGATTAAGTTTTTTTGTTATTGAAATTAATAAGTAGGACAAGAGTATAGTCATTATTTATCCACTCCAATATTGTAATTAAGATGCATTTGAAACTTTACCAACTTTCCGGTACCAATATATATAACATTAAAAGTTTTCTATGAGAATAGTTTTAGTTGTTACCTATTTTTTACTGTATTATTTTAAATTGTGCGAGTTTTACTAAAAAAAACTCCATTTCTTTCAAGCGTTATTTCCTTCTAGTTAGAAGAAATGGACCTATGATCTGCTTCATCAGAAACAATATATTAACAATATTAAAATCCTATGAAGAAAAAAACCTAATAAAGGATCTAATAATGATATGATATGCACCAGTAGCCGGGGGCTTTAAACTCTGGCATCCTCAACCTTGGGACGAGAAAACCCCCGTATAGCCTAAAAGATGAGGGAAGGGGGGCCAACAATAAAGCTGTAAATACATTTTAATATTTAAAAATATAGGTATTCTATATTATTTGTCATCGTTGTTAACAGGAATATCACCTGAAAAGTATTCAAATATCTCAATCCACAATAATCGTGACTGTAACACCCAAACATTCCTAGAAGCCCGCAAACACGTGAATATTAACACCTCTCATATCTCATTTAAGTTAGTCAAAACTTATAATATCCAAGCCCAGAGGCAAATTTGTTGCAGTGAGGTTAACAAGGTTGTGAGGCCTGGTAGTTAGTTAATAGCAGTTTGAATATGTTTAGAGATATTGTCTTCAGCGGCAACTTGAAGATGGTTGAGTATGTGATGAAGGATTAAAGCAGTTTGTGATAATCTTATACAACGGAGGCTTTCGGGCAGCATAACGGGGCTTGTACTTATTACAAAGTTTCTGTTTCCAGTTGTTAACAAAGTTAGGCAGTTATCTGCTAAACTGCTTACCGCTTCAGCCCCGACTAATCCTCCGATTTGCTGCTTCTTCGCTGCGGATTTGTGATGAATGTAATCTTCCGTATTACCAGAGTCCAAATGACTTGACGTATTTCAATTTACAGATTAACTTAACAAAGAGGTCCCTTATTCGGATGGAAGTTTCTCATTTCCAGGAGGATCGCGATTTTCCTCCTAATGAAATTTAAATTGTTAACTTCAATCCCCCCTCTCTTTTGTAATTTATATGACAGTACACGGGAACCTCGGAAATTGTTTCATTTAATTAGTACACGTAGATGAAAAAGAAATGTGATTTTTTTTTCAAACCTTCTGTTATCGGAAGCTATCGAATATAGTCTATCGAAATCGGGAAGCAGTTATTTTTCTACCGTGAGCATGAAAGGGGCTAAAATCGTTCCAATATTTATTATTTAGAAAAGTTGTTAATGGAACGGCTATACAAATAAATAAAGCGTTAAAACTCCACCAGGATTTAAAAATATCTGATGTAAATGAATTCATAACTAAAAGATATGCCAAATTTTATAAATCAATAAAAAATGTAACAAACCCTTTATTCAGTCAACTCAAACCTTCTGGAACTCTTCAACGATAGAAAAAGTTGTTTGTAAATTAAATTATAGCTTTAATTTCATTTTTAAATACAAAATAAAGAAAGGTTGTCCTCGTAACCTTATTATTACATAAACATCCAGAAGTGGATAATAATAAAGAAACAGTCCTCCTTAAAATGCAAATATCTAGTAAAAGAGGAATTCGAAGACCAACTGAAAACATATCAGAAAAATGAATAAGGGGCTATAAAAAAAAAAGAAATGTATAAGTATATATCAAATGAGTGGATTATTTTCAACGTGAACTTTTATTGATTTTTATTATTTTTTTTAAATGATGATTTTAGGTTATGGATGAACTACTCTATCACTATTCACTCTCATCTACTACTACGCTACTACTACTCTACTACTACTCTATCACTATTCACTCTCATTATCACTCTATCACTATGGATGAACTACTCTATCACTATACATTTATTTTTTTTTTTCTAAAAGGTGAAAAAATGTTTGAAAAGTCAATCTTTCCGAAACCGGTCATTTCTTAGAAATCAGTTAAGATGAGCTTTATCAATAATAGCTTAATTCATTTCTCATGACTAACGGTCTCCCAAAGTACCGATTTCACAGAAATTTAACAGATGTCAAAGAAACATAAAAAAATACAATAAATCAACAAAAAACACAATAACGAATAATAATAAATAAGGAATAAGGCAAAGTTCTAATCCACTACAACTGACAATTTATGGTTTGACGATTTAAACTACTTTACTCAATTTTTCCAAATATTTAAATCTAGAGCTGAGGTAAATACATATACTTACTTACACCTATATGGACATATCCCTCATATATATGAGGAATAGCTCAAAATAGCCACTTACAAAAATTAAAAATTTTTTACCAATGATATCATGACTCATATTTAAAGCACCTTGGTCCGTGACAAACAAAACGTTCTTTACTGACCTCATCGAGCCTTCAGCTGACATACATATCAATACGTGGAGACTGAAAAGGCGCTGGATGAGAGACCTCCTTCCTTAATAAACCATGGTAATTGTTTCACCAAAAATTCCTGATTCTATCCCTCAAGTCTGAGATGTAAGTTTCGTTACTTTACTCAGATATTTAGCTGATTGTCAACAGTGGACAGGTGCAGATGAATATTGGAAGATAAATAAATAAAAGTCATGTTAACTAAATCTTTGTAAGTTAATTTTCCAATTGTTTTTATACGCTTATTTTACATTTCATTTAATTTACACAAATTATATCAAATAATTTTGCATATTAAAGAATTACCTAGAATACATCTCGCCTCTGGAAGTGTTTAAAGTTTATAAAACGCGAACATTAAGTTAGTGAATAATTTATCAATCAGTCTTACTCTTTGAACTATGTTATTAACAAAAAATAAATGATGTTGATAAATTTCTTGGATTTTTTTTTAATAAAGAAAAGTATAATTGTTTTCTAATATTTCATTAATTAACGGATCATTCGTAATTATTAATTTTAAAACAAGTATAAATATAATTAATTCTAGAAGAAAAAAATGTAGTAATAATATTTAATCATTACAATATGTTAAGACCAATTTTGTGATTTTATAGTTGAGTTATATAATTCAAATAAGAATCTTGTGAATTAATATTGTATTTTCAAAACTTCCAAATGACTCTTCACTCTATTGAAATGGTGGCTCTAACTTCTGAGTCAGTTTATCTTACGCATATAACCACAATTGAATTGAACAATGATAACAAGTTGCATTAACGACTCCGGAAGTGTCTGTTACCTTTTCACTTACAGAGGCACAAGTTCCTGTTAATGTCGTTGTAATCTATCTCTCCAACTTGGTAATTACTCTTAACAAGTTGGCTAAGTTAGTAATAAGCTTCTTAGTACTTAGCCAAAGCAATCAGTATCCAGATCATCAGCACGCTATAGTCATAATGTTGTGCGTTTTATATCTCTTTGTCCATATCAATGTTAATAAAGGGTATGTTTGTCGGATCTAAAACAAACACTTCTTTAAGTTTGTCCGATTCCTTCTAAAGACCAATATAATATTCCTGAGGATTTAATATTTCATATCTAATTAACCGTTGCTATTCTGCGACTGAAATATTAAATTCATTTTCGGGCAAAATTCTTCTCATGCTTTATGTAATTTAAAAATTTTTGTCATCATCCATACATTCTTTTTTTTTATAAAAATATATTCAAAGTGCTTGTAAGAACCAATATTTGCCTCGCATCCGTAATCACTTTACTTATGTATTGCTTCCTCATGACCGAAATTAGGGAAGCATTGTATTCGTGCGAGAGGTTTAAAAAATTGTGCTCAGAATCAAACTTGCCGCTCGTGATTTAGGTTTTAGACATCAACTATCAAATTTGGTTCGGTGTCTGTCTGTCTATCTGTAGTCAAATTGGTGCAGCGGTCATATCACCTACTACCGTTCATCCAATTTTCATGAAATTTTTAAGAGTTGTGCAAATTGGTCTCTAGTTGGTCCCATTTTAATTTTATTAAATTCTAACCAGCACATCTGCTTACTCACGCGCAAACGCATTTTTGTAGATATGCCAATATTTCAGAAATGGCTCGTTCGATTTGACTTAAAATTAGATAATGTAAGTGAAAAAATAATGGAGGGTCAATTTTATTGAATTCTGTCCATTGCTTTCTCTTATATGTGCGCAAACGTTGGTTTCCTTGATACGCCTAGATCTCAACAAAAAAAACCGTTCGATTCGGCTAAAATTGGTAAACAGATAATTAAGTATGTATGAATTTAATCAAATTCTATCCACTATTCCAAAAAAAAAAAAAAAACCTTCTGTTTTTAGGTCGGGAAATTTATTATTTTACACGCCTATAGATTCAAAACTTCGCTTTCAATTTGATCCAAACTTTGAGGAAATTTGGAGAATGTTATAGAAATTACTGAGCTTCAATTTCATTGAATTCCATTTAATAATTAAAATTAATATAAATAATTGTTAACAATATAATGACTGTAATATGTGGGAGGGATTGATCATCTAGAGTGTGGGTTAGGTTAACACAATATTTGTATGCGATTATAAAATTTTAGGTTTTATTCAAAAAGTTAATTTATAATGTATTGTTTGGTCGATTCCAAATGTCACTGGCATGATACTCACTGCAGCTACTTAGATTACGTGTAATTAATTTTTGCTCTGAGTTTCAAAAAAAAAAAAAAGTCTAATTGTAATCGTGTTTATTTGTATTGAAGTTCAACCAACTCATTGTGGTCTCGATTTTCACTTTAAATATCAAAATTGTGTGAACTTCACAAATAATTTTATATTCCAGCTTGATTAGTTTTGTTCTTACTAAAAAAAAGTATTGGTCTCGTTAACACAGAACAAACACAAAGTTGAATTTTTCCTATTTATTTTACATACCAATTAATATATATCACTACTGTTTGTGCAAAGGTCGTGTATCAAAATTATGACCCTTTATTCTGTTTGTGCTAAAGGTGACATTTTATAGTTTCTAACTGATATAAGCAGTCTACAAGGATGAAAAATAGCAGAAGGAAACAAAATATAAACTTAAACTAATAGATCATAAAGAAAAAATTAGTTTTTATACTCTCATGTAAACAGTGTATTTTTATATACCTAAATGTTCTGTATGCACTGGAATTTTTTTAATCACGAATCATCAAATATGTAATCTGCAAATTCGGTACTCTTTCGCATTTTAATATTCGCTGATGAACAAAATCCGTGAAACTCAAATCTCTATATGTTGAGGAATTAATAAATTTCCGAAAACGGCTTCTCCCAGAGATCATACGAAAAATTTTAGATCATGTAACACAGATATTATTTAGCCAATGAAAACGTTGAGGAAGCTATACTGATTTTACTTGTTAGACGTTTTTTTGTATGTATGTAGGTTTTTGAGCGAACGTTTGACACCTGGGAATGCTTATCAAAATCCGTCTATTTATATCTCCTACTTATTTATTATCCATTCCAATCTCAATGAAAAATTATTAAAAGTAAATCACTATGGTAATTTATTTAATTATTTACTTATTTATTTATATTGTCTCCCTCTGTTCGCATTCATCAATACAGCATCCTCGGTTCAATCATCTACATCAAATTCTGAAATATACATCAGTGTGTAGACCGATGACACATACTCCCTATCAGCTAATAGTGACATAATAGTAGCACCCCCAGATTTTCAATCTCATATACAAACCTTGATGAATCTTGCCAAAACTGGAGGTTTAAGATATATCTATAATATCAGCTTTATCCTTTGTCATAACTCTTCCTGTTATACAATTCGTGTTAATTAATTATCTAATTACTCGTGTCGAAAGATACTCCTTTACTCCAAACCTTTACTTCTCTTACTAGAATAAAGGAACTAGAAACTTCTTCACTTTTCCAACTATGTCAGCACATACTAAACAAACTTTTTAGCTTCCAATTACAAAGGACTCATTTTTCATGACTAACAAGGCATTTTTGGACTTTGAGCTTTGGCCATCAAATAAACGATCGAATTCTCACCTATCTAGTGATGCCCAAATGAGAGACCGAGACGTGTCTTGGTCTTGCAGACTCAGTCTTTGTCATGGTCTTGGTCTTGCGCAAGAGTCTTACAGTTACTTATTAGGTTATTATTATAGAGATATTACCGTATTTTTTTAGATAGGAGAAACCTAACTAAGTCGAATGAAAAATTAGAGGAGTTAAATGCAAAAATATATTGAATATTTAGCGAGTTTTGTTTTACCACTATTTAGCCTTTTTATGACCGCAACCCCGGACCATCTCCTTCCTTCAAAAGTATATTGGTTCTACCACTTATTAACATATAGTAACTAAGATTGTCAAGTATTAGTAACTATTATGCCCTAATTATTATTTTAAAAATCGATTTTTTTACCAGTCCTGGTCTTGGTCTTGCAACAGTTAAGCGGCCTTGGCCTTGATCTTGCAAAGTGCCAGATCAAGACAGATTTTGGGCAACGCTGCACCTATCCAAATCTTACTATCTAAAATTCTTCATAAATCATTAATTTGTCAGAAATAAAATCATCATACATAAATTTTAATTTTCTATGTCTCGCGCGAGTTGGCCCAATCCTAGTGCTTATTTTTCCACAATTGGATTGCTATCATCAGTGTTGAGTCCTTTTTTTGTGTGTTGATTACGTTCACATTTGCATGTCTTTTTAGTTCAATTCGTTGTTTTATACAATAGCTATTTACACTGTATAGGAGTTTCGAATTCGGCCCAATGCGAAAACTGTTTTAATCGTGATCATATTGTAATTCAATATGAGGCTTACGAATCACACATAGAAAACTTTTCCAATTCATGAACTATAGCAACTTTACTTATAAGCAAATATAATCTCTGAGCAGTGGTGAACAGATAAGCAGGGTGGTAAAATATTTTAAAGCAATAAGGAAATATATTTAGTTTAATATGACAAAATATTCAGCTAAAATCGTTGTTTTAGATGTATTGTTTGACTCGTCGCTTAAAAAAACATAATAAACAATTTATTTTTTTCGAATCAATTAACCATACTCCAGAAACCATACTCCGATTCATATGAATAGTTATAAGTGTTTTTTTTCTTTTTCTTGTTAAACAGAAAACTTTTTCTAGATGATGTTTTAATATAGTAAACTAAAGACAATATGAGATTTGCCACAACAGAACAACCTTGAGAATTTCTGCGCAGTTATATAACTAACATTATGACAACCGTTAGCGGTTAAGTGTTTCTTCCTCATCATCTTTAGAGAAGGTTATCTACGAAGTCTCCTTATGGATTATTGGGGTAAACAAAATTTTATTTAGATGCTTGAAAAATTAAACAAATTGTAATAACATTTCAGAACAGTGAATGAAACAACCATTAGGTAGACTGATTTAAGACCAAACAAGATAAGTTCGTATTAAAACGCACAGCTATAAAACCTAGGGCTCCTGAGAATTTTTCTAAAGCTCAAAGGCTCCAATTAGCCTCGCGAAAATAAATGAATCGCAAAAATATTGAAGAAAAACAAGTGGAGGTTGGGTTAGTTCATCAATTTTTTTTTTTCATTTTTAATAACTTTTATTTCTTGTTTAATGAATCTGGGTTCAATTTGGAATATAATCTTATCTTGGAATATCTTTTTATTCTGTATATGTGAGAGAGTCTTTCCTCTTTGTTCTGTCCTGATTTTCTAAAAATTAAATTAACACGAACAAACAAGAAGTGATATTTTGTCCCTTACGAATCGGACACTGTGAGTTTTCTCATGGATATCTCCTGCGAGAATTAGAAGTCCTAACTTGCACACATTGCCAAATACCCAAAACAGTGAAGCATATATTGAAAGTAAAGCATACAGGGAACGGAAATAAAAGAAATCCTGCAAGATGAGGAGAACTAAATATGAAAAATGTTAAAATATTTAAAAGAAATAGATGTTTATCAAATAATATAAAATTGAGCAAATTAAGCCAATATCCCTTAAGGCTAAAGGCTAAATAAGTATTAAAAATAATATTATGAAATTTATTAAAATTTTAGATGTAACTATAATGAAAAATATATTATCTTATTAGACATGATATATTATATGCATATATTAACTAATTTTTCAGGAAATATAAATATTTATAACTGAAAAATGGATTGACTACATTGGCTTTAAATTAATTTCAAAAAGGAAGGAAAATATTGAGATTTATTTACATTGTTTTAAAAAATCACTTAATAGTATTTTTATAGTTATTATTATCTTATAATATTCGTATGATGACGTTCGAAACGAAATTCCCCCTTGGCTTTTTATTGAAACAAAAACAAAAAAGAACATTTTGGAAAGAATAATTATTGAACAATAACATTAAATATAGCTGTGAGTATGTATGTGTGTGTGTGTGTGTGTGGGTGTGTGTATATATATATATATATATATATATATATATATATATATATAAACACACACACACAAACACATACTCACAGCTATATTTAATGTTATTGTTGAATAATTATTCTTTCCAAAATGCTTTTTTTTTGTTTTTGTTTCAATAAAAAGCCAAAGGGGAATTTCGTTTCGAACGTCATCATACGAATATTATAAGATAATATAACTATAAAAATACTGCTAAGTGATTTTATAAAACAATGTAAATAAATCTCAATATTTTCCTTCCTTTTTGAAATTAATTTAATATATATATATATATATATATAATATATATATATATATATATATATATATATATATATATATATATATATATATATATATATATATATATATATAGTTTTTTATGTATATAAATTATATTTTGTTTTTTCTTGTAATTTTAAGGATTATAATCTAGTTTTTCATTTATATCTTATGTTGGTTTTTTATGAGGTTTTTCCTAGTGTACAAAATGGATTTCAATCTTCTAAACAGCATTCATAACACTATTATGTCATGTAGAAGGTTACTGCAACCACAAACATGTAATTTATCATTATGACATGATGTAATGTATATATAAATAATTAAATAAAAAATAAATAAATAAATAAAATAAAAAAATAACGTTAAAAATTACAGATAAAATGTATTAATTTTATAAAGCAGGAAATTTCAACTTAAAAGTTGTTTTTTTTTTAAATGTTGAAGACGAAGTGATGAAATACAGAACTCCTCGAATAAAATAATAGCTAAATTTTAGTCAACTTAAACTTTATTGAACCATTTATTGCCAACCATTAAAATTAAGATATAGAAATGAAACAATGTCAAAACTTAAGAAGGATTATGTTACAACATTAATTTCATCATGCAGAACAGATTTCAGAAAGAATATTTCATTTTTTTTTCTTTTATAATTAAGATGCCTATTAACTTAAGAATAATGCTTATCTCGACTTTCAGAAAAAATAGATATAATCGGGCTCATATAATCATTAATTTCTAGTTATTACTAATGCTATTTCAATTTTGATCATAGCTTATTTATTATATCTTTAAATAATATGAGTAATTATATTTAATACTATATAATAATAATATAACTATGTAAATATTATTATAGTTAATATTTAATTATAGTTAATATTTAAAAAAAAGAATAGTCTTTTACAATTTAAATAATAAGATAAGTATATATATTAACCTTATCCATACTCCACCAACCCCCTCCCCACAAAAAAAATATATATATCAAGTAGAAATAAGGAAGAATGGGAGCATTGGTGTGGCTAATACAAGTTACACATCGAGTGGAATTCATCAAGCGGAAAACTATTAGAACACACTTCCCTTTAGTAGTTTGAGAAAGGGTATTAAATTTATTGTGATTTCTTCTCAATTAAGATTTATTTCCTAACCTAAGCTACTTGAGCTCTCCGTTTTAATGTTATCAAATAAAATAAACATTTAATGAAATTATACTTTAAGTAAAAAGCATATTAAACTGTGACCTCGTATAATTTATTGACCTGGCCTTGGAATTGTTTGTACTTTCCCACCAAACTTCTTTTAAACTTTTGAGTCACGTGCGAAATACTGAGTCACTGCACAAAATACTCGTGACGTCAGCTTGGCCTTGTTTAGTAACTAAAGGTAAGAAACACTCTTATTTTCAATTACATGTTTACATAGACAATGTTTAGTGATACATACTGTTATACTGCAAATGTTTATATAGCTGACATCTCAATTCATCCTAAAAACTGTCATCACCACGTATGCCGATGACACGTGTATCCTTTCTGTTAATAATGACCCATCAATTGCATCCCAAACTCTACAATCACACATGACAAACCTTGAAGAATGGTGTGAAAAGTGGAGGATAAAATAAATCCCGTCAAATCATCTTTATCCTTCATCGTAAACTAGACTTCCTGTCCAACATTATCCTTTAATAATACTCCACTTATCCCTGTTGACAAATCCAATACACTGGACTCCACTTGGAAAAACGTCTAACATGGAATCCTCAGACCAGACTGAAACGACAAGACGACGTTTCCGACTACTCTAGCATTTACTAGACAAACGCTCTAAGCTTTCAGTTAATTACAAAAGACTCATATACATTACTACAATTAGATCTATTTGGACTTATGGAGTTGAGATCTGGGGCTCCATAAAGCCATCGCATTCCTCACGTATCCAATCCTTACAATCCAAAATCCTTCGTAAAATCCTCAATGCTCTTTACTTTGTCACAAATAAAATAATCCATAAAGACCACAATATTTCATGTATTTTCGATTTGGCCCAATTCAGATACCTACCCTTCCATAATAAACTTCATAACCATCAGAATCCTCTCGTTTCTAATCTTGCTTCCTCTTCGATCCCTGATAACCCTCCAATGCGTCTGAAAAGAAGATAGCCTCGTGATCTCCTTATGTTTAGATATTATTAGAGTGCTACCAGTAGTATTGTGAGACCAAAAAGAGTCTTGGTCTTGATCACTTAGGCTTGCTCTTGCTCAAGAGTCTCGTAACAGTCTTGTAGTTACCCCAATTAAGCCAGAATTAAAAATTAGAGTTCATATCAATTATTTACATATAGTAACTAAAATTGTCAAGTATTAGTAACTATTTTACCTTAATTTTTATTCGAAAAATCGATTATTTTTTTAGTAGTTTTGATCTTGCAACAGTTAGGCGACATTGGTCTTGGTCTTGCAAAGACCAAGATTGATTATGGGCAACACTAGCTTCCAGTGGGTTGTTTATTCTTATTCTAGGGATATTTCTTGTTCTAGAATAAAAATTTACTGATAATTTAATTCTATATTCTATTAAGAAATTTATTATATTTTTTTCGACTGAAAAATAAATAATTAGGACATTCAGCTTTGAATGTATATCTCTTTGTCAGGATTATAGGCTTAAACAATTTACCACATCACTTAACAAGGAGGTCCGCATATAAGGTTAATACACAATGGCTTATCTCTAGACGAGGATCCCAAATGAGTCACCAGAGCCGGATGTGAAGACCGCAGCCTTGGCTCGGAGCACAAATAACTTTGTGAGTACAAGGTTCGTGGGTGTCGGGATGAAGTTATCCTTCCAAACAAGGTTCGTTACTCCACCCACATAACTCCCAGAAGGAAAACAGAACGCAAGAGAACGTAATGATCCTTAATTAAAGGATTTCACCGTCAACATTACTATACCTCAAATAATTCTGTATCCATGTCCATTTTTGGTTTATTATATCAATAATTGACCATTGCAATGGTCCAAAAATTTAACCACCCTCAAAGTTTTACGTATCACGATACGTAGAATTCGTAAATCGAATAATAATTTTGTTGTCCGTCCGCCTTCCGCGGCTTTTCTCCGAGACTACTCGACCGATTTTTTTCAAATTTGGAATCAAAATCAGAGGTCACCCGAGGATGATCCTTCTACCTCGGCATTACTAACCGCCCCTTTCTTCCAAGATGGCAGCCGAAAAACCTGTGTTAGACTGTAGTGCCTAACTGAATGTACTAATTTAAATGAAACTTGGTTCTTCTCCTCTAAGTCTCCTCTTCGATGACATTTAAATTTATCTATGTAACGTAGTTCAACGAAAACAAGCTGGAAAAAAGGTATGTGGGGTTGTAAAATTATATTTCCGTATAACTCAAGAAAATACACTTTTTTGTTAATGCTGTATTTATTTAAAGGTTTACGAATTCCATTAAAAAACAAAAAGAAAATAAATTGAATCTGATAATTTGGTGCCAAGATATGGTTTTCTATATATGTTTTATATGTTCTACTGCAGTGTTTATCTTTTGTTTTGGTTTTTAATTTTTTGAAAGTTCAACATCAACTGTAGCAACCTTGTCTATTTTTAAGCATATTATCAATGATACAAAATAAAATTATATAATCCAATGTTAGGAATCTTTTTATTTATTTTCCTTAATGTTACACGGAAAGTAATGTTAACTATGATGTTAAATTGTTGGGATCAATTTGGATTTCGAACATCTCAAGTCAATATTCAGCGTTGTCATCGTTTGGTGGATGTCATTTCCTCCACATTGGACCGCGGAATGTACTGCACGGCAGCTTTTCCTGTGGAACAGGCCATTGATCGAGTCTGGCATTCAGGTTTGGTATACAAATTTCATAAATTCCTGCCCCCTACATATTTCCTATTAATACGTTCCTTCCTCACAGATAGAACCTTCAAAGTAAATCATAACTCTGCCTACTCATATCTCTTTTCCCAGTCCGCTGGTGTTCCTCAAGGAAGCATCTTAGGTCCCATCCTTTACACAGTTTATACAGCTTATATTCCGACCCATCCTTCTACCATCCTTACCACCTATGCTGATGACACATGTGTGTTATCTTCCAATAATGAATCAATAGCATCACAAACTCTGCAGTCGCACATTTCAGCCATTGAAGAATGGTGTCATAACTGGAGAATCGAAATTAATGCAAACAAATCTCAACAAATTATTTTTACCCTCCGTTGTAAACCTACTACATCCTATCCTACAGTATCCTTTAACAATAGTCCACTTATCCCTGTCGAACAGATCGGTTACCTAAGACTCCTTCTTGACAAACGTCTTACTTGACATCCTCATACTAGATTGAAAAGACAAGAAACTGCTAACAGATTCCGACTACTACAGGCCAATTTGAGCATATTGAATAGAGCTTTGGGACTCCACAAAACCATCAAATTCTTCCCGTATCCAACCCTTAAGATCGAAAATCCTTTATAAAATCCTTGATGCTCCTTATTATGTCACAAATAAAATTATTCATATAGACCTCAACATTCCCTTTGTTGAAGACTTGGCCCGGCTAAGATACTCCTCATTTAATTTCAAGCTCCTTGGTCACCCTAACCCTCTAGTTCATAACCTATCATCCAAAACAATTCGTGACAACCCTCCGAAGCGTCTGAAAAGAAGATGGCCAAGGGACCTTCTAAATTAATTTAATTTTTGAAAGTGCTACCAATGGGTAGTTTCTTTACAAGTTTTCATCATGTTTTATTTATCATTTTAGCAGATTTACTTATTTTATATGTAAATTGTAAAGTTGGAAATAATAAACCTGTACATATGTATGTTAATTATCTTATTAGATTTACTTTTTTTTTATTTTCTCTATTTTAGTTGTTTATATTTATTTCCTTATTGCATATACATATTGCGTGAATGATTACTGTATTCACAATACTAATGCCCTTCAATGTGCCAGAATGTATTAATATAAAAAAATAAAAATAAAATAGATAGATAAGTTGTTTGTAAAAAAATAACATGATTCTAAAAAAACTACTTCTACTCATAATATAATAAATTACAACTTATCTTTAAACATTGATCTAAGCGTCTAGCACATAAAGTGAAATATGAAATGTATACAACAAAAAGAAAACAAGGGGAAAAAATTAAATACGTTATTTTCAAGTTTACACTGAGTTCTATTTACATTGGAATATATAAAATATATTTTATTCAGTTTATAAATGTGTAAAATTGTCTGTATGTTACGCTGGTCTCAACAGAGAATTAGATATTGCCTCAGATTTTTTATCTATATTTATTTAACTTTGCACAGTGGGGTAGAATATAAAATAGGATGTAAAATTAATATTTAGCATATAACTCCTTGGAACCACTAGGATTTAATTTCTCGGTAGACGGACTTTCATGGTTGATTTTTTGAAACAACTGTAATAGGGGTGACTATTTTGGAAGAAAAGGATAGAAGATGTACAAAATAATGTCTCATCTGATATAAAAAATTTAGTGTGTCCGCTAGCACGACTCTTCTATCTGTTTCAGAAAAGTTTTTATATCTTTAAGTATGTCCATTAAGAAACAAAAAAAAATTGAATTAGATTTATTTTTCTTAAAATTGATCAAAGAAAATATTTGAGTGCTTGAAAATATCTTTGATAAACTAAAGCAACATAACAGGCTTGTGGAATATCAGTGTATAAAATTCAATGCACTTTAATATTTCTTATCAAAAACTTTTTGCCTTAGCCAAATTTCGTCAAATAATAATTTATGTTAAAAGTAGAGAAAATAGTGAAACTCGTGTGATGCGGATACTAGATTTTTTTACTTTCACATATTTTTCTTTTTTTCTCTCTCCCCTTTCTGGCGCCGGGATTTGAACTGATAATCTTGCATAAGAAATTGAATATCTGTATCTTCGTTAATGGTTGTCCGAAACGAATGATTTTTATATAGTTTTTTTGGGGGAATTTCATCACCTTTCAACAGAAAAAGGGCTAAGACAAAATAAAAATAATACTGCTTAGATTCCGGTAATGTTTGTTTGTTTCGTAGGTAATTTAATTAATTATCAAAAGTTTTTATATAAATTTTATCATAGAATATATAATTAGCGAGTTATGCCCCAAAATATTTTTCTTTTCTTTATAACTTTTTGTCCTGAATTTTCTCGCGAATTTAATTGATGTACGAAAATTAAAAGGATATCAATTAGAAAATTATAGGAAAGTTTCATCAAAATCCTTAGAGCCGCTCCAGTCTATAGAAAAATATGTTTTCGATTTATTGCGCTGCCGTGCTTGCGCAGGGAGGAACAAACTTGTTTCACAAGCATCAGTAGTCAAAACCCTATAAAATAAAAAAAGGAGCATCAAAATCGGTCAAATAGTTCTCGAGATAATCTTGGCACAGACAGAGTAATGGCTAAAAATGTGTTTTTCGGACTCGGGGAGCTCTGAAACGTACTAATCCGTCGAAAACCGCACATCAGAAATTCGACCCGATCCCAGTACTATCCTTACCTAGTATAGGTCGGATAGTAAAAAAAATGTAATAATTTAAAAATAATTCTTATTTTGATTGTTTATTTAGCTTAGATTACTCACAGAAACAAGTATGGAGTCCATACTATGGACCAATGAAAATAAAAATATTTCAATGGTCATGGGGGAGGGGGGGGGTCTAAAGCTAAGTCCGTCCTCCTTCCGTGGATCCGCTAATGATAGGTAATTGACAAAGAATCTAAAAATTAAGAGATGAGAATGGTATTAAACAATATGTAAATAGCCTCAGATCTACTTGAAAATAATTTAATTGAAAAATCGACTTCTACTTAAAGTGGAGTGGTAAGTAAAATTTTTGTGTGCGCTTATAGTAACAGACCTTTTAATAGAGGAATCCAAAAACCTGTAGATTAGTTAGAAAGTGCTTTTAGACATTTCATAGAGTATGACAAATACGTTTATCGAACTTAACTAACAGCGAAATTAGGACTAAGTCCAACCTTTTTTTTTTATTACTCTTGTTACCGGAAGCAGATGAAAAATATCAAAAACAATAACCCCAGCATAGAGAAAAAACATTTAAATATTTTTGGTTCTCATAGTGTATGAAATATCTGAACGCACCTTAAAATGTCTACATAAAAGTCAGAATTTCCGACTTATGCTGTAAGTTTCTATATTTCTGAAAAAAAAAAGAATAATGACTAACAATGAAGTTCATAAAAACGAACTTACATATTTGTTTTTATATATCACAGTGCCCAGCCTCCCTACCGAATAAATTATAAACTTGATTAGAATTAATAAACCAAAATTTCAGGGATAAACAGTCAACAAAAAGTTGTGTGGCAATTAGGGATAGCAAATTATCCCGACTGCTTCCCCTGTTTGCTTTGATTGAGGCAAACATCCAGTGTCAACTGGAAGCAGTTAACGAATCGAATCAAACATTCTCCTATCTGCTTTACTCGTTCCACCGGTAATTATGGCTTTCAATGAGATACTCAATGGAAACCGTAGTTGTGACATCCAGTAATTACCAATGCAGAGGTTAATTGGAAAATTCTCATTGGTCATTTTAATATGAAAGTATTCGGTTACAACGTTATCTCGTTAAAAAATATTTCGGGCTTTTAAAATATCGTTCAAAAATCTATAAATTTTTCCTTATTTAGAAAAACACTGACATACAGTGTAAAAAAAATGTTTCATAAAATTGAAAAAAAAATATGATAAATTTAGTTATACTTTAAGGTATAAAAAAAGAAAATAAAAAGAAATGTAAAACTGAATATTCAATTAACTTATTATTAATTCTTCAACCAATTAAACCAGAGGAAATCAGTAGAATATAGTATACAATAAAAATATATATACTGCACAATAAAAATATATATAGTATACAATAAAAATTTAAAAGGTATTTTCCCGAACTGTAAGCTCAACTTATCATAAGAATAAATAACTATTTTGTTAGTGGATAACTGTTGAATATAGTCGATATATTGAAGAGAATTAGTTGGTGTTTTCAGTCGCTGAAGATATATATATATATTTTATACTTGTTTATTAAGAAATATTACAATCTATTTCAATTAAGGACATTTATAATAGTGTTCAATGATTACATTCACGCTCTATGTACAATAAATAAAAATAAATTAAACAGCAATATAATATAACAAAAACTAAATATATATAAAAAAAATACTAAACTAATGAAAATAACAACTAAAATACACAATATTTACAAATTCATTCATTCAGTGAAACTCCGAGCCACGCCTTCCCCTCCCCCCTCTCACTCGTGGAAGGAAAGGCAGGACTCTAGGAGATCCCATCGCCTCTCACTCAGCCACATTACGAGTATTAAGAACCAGTAAAAACTCAGCTGAGACTTATGCCGAGACATACGTGGCCTGAGTGGAGAATCTGGCCAAGTTGGAGTTGAGGCCAATCTGGCAGTGTCCTTTCCACAGACTCACTCGGGTTCAAGGACAGTGACAAATCGGTCTAGATCCATTGTTTATGACTGCTCGGAGTCATCAGGCGCACGAGGACCTATATTTCTTTCACCGAAACAGACTGTCTTTGGTCCGAACCTCAGGGGGGCTACTATCATCCTGGTAGACCACATCCCGATTCCCGATTAAGTACACGGGGTAGGGTCTTCAGTGTCCTACGCCCGGTCGGTGTGAGACGCCTTCAAGCAGGCTGACGGACCTCACCGGACCGGGGGGATATATATATTATATATTATATGATATATATATATTTATATATATATATATATATATATATATATATATATATATATATATAAGGTTATGAAGGAATTTGGAAAAATTTTTGAACATTCAAATTAGAAATAAATTATATTTATTTTGATTTCCTTGTTTCGGCCCAAGTTTCAGGCCTTCGTCAGACCACTCCAGACTCGTCTGAAATCTTTCGAGAGAAAGCCCTGATGAAGATCTGAAACGTAGGCACAAAGGATTACAAATAAATTTAATTTATGTATTATATTTAATCTATATATGTATCTATATATATATATATATATATATGTATCTATATATGTATCTATATATGTATCTATATATTTTTGATAAAATCCTTATTTGATCCCACAGTCAATACACACATTAAATTTGATTAAATAAGCGTTTTATAAAGTGATTAAATATAGTAATATTTTAAAAATCGCACATAAGATATGAATAACCTAAAGAAGGTTTTATATCAGAAATATAATTTATTTATTTTAACTTTATATTTAGATTGACTGAAAACCTCAACCAACTTATCTTCGAATACTATCATGCAGTATTCTTCAAGCCTAGACAACGATAAAGAGAATAAATGTGTCTTCGTCGTATGATGATGTATGATTCATATAAGTTCCATAATCGTTTCTTACGCTTCCTGCTTTATTAAATTCTCTTTACAATCTTTACAATATAAGTTGTAACTGATAGGAATTGTTATTATTATTATACTTCTAAAATATAAAACATTATATGAACTCTTGGACGTAGGCTAAAAAATAAAAACATTCCCAATGTTCCATCTTTCTTTTTTATAACATGAATGATTATTTCTCCACATAACTTGAATAATATTATCGATTGGGGATCAAGCACGTAGAGAAGGTAACGAGACATTTTTAATTTACAATAACATTATTTTTTTATAATTTTCTACGAGTGACTTAATAAATATTTAGTGCTGAAGAAAAAATACATTTCCTTACTTCAAAAGTTTTAAAAAGAGCATCAGTCCTGGTTCAGTTGTAAACAACATATATGTAGGAATGTATTACATTTGCTATTATATCCTTAACAACTGTGGCATTGTTCTCATATATTGGATAGTTGAGTTTGTTTCTAAACGAAATATTTTTTGTTTTCTTATATTTGTATAAAACGTCGTTATATCGTAACAACTAATACTTGTGATATATATATAAATAACACGTTCCATAATATTGATCGTGGCACAGGCAAAAGAGGATATGAAATTAAGGATAAAAACAGCTACTAGAAACTACATGAAAGTCGACAACTCACAGCGTAAAATATTATTAATTTTTCACCACCGTTTTTAAGTGCTGTTTTCATTAATACCCTGCATATGCAGCACCCATTTTTCTAAATATATTTCCATAACTGTAAACTTTTTTGTTTAAAGAAATTTTAAGAAAGTTTCAACTGTGGTAATATTAACAGTAGTTTAATATTTTTCGGACACGTCAACTCTCTCCTCATTATCTATTTCTGTAAGCTTCAGTCATTCTTCGTTAGTATGTTCCAACCTCTTGACTTAAACCCATTGTTCACAAGTGAAAAAGACTTTTCATTTAGGTACTCAAGCAGAGATTCGTAATATCTAATGCGTGGGCTAAACTATTTCCCTTTCTTATTTCAGTCATTGTGTCCTATTTCTACAACCTGCTACTAAAATCCGTTTTTTAATATCGTTCTTCCGATTCGCTATTGTATACTAAGAAGACAATAATTTGCAATTTTAGTTCTACGAATAATCTGTGCTCTTGTTATGAAATAGTATTTTTGATTTAATAATTGTTTCATTAATTCTATAGATGCATTTTTTTTTTGGTATATTTATAAATAATTAAAATATTTAATTTATAATGAAGAATTGTAAAAAAATAAAATGCAGGATCGTGCTTAAGCAAAAAATAGATATCCCTCAATACACCCTATTTTCATTAAAAATAAGTACCTTGTCAGTTTGCTAAGTGAAATCACAATTTACTTTTATAGGGCTATTCATTTTATGACTTTTCAGTCCAGTTTCCATTCACACACCTATCTCTCGAATTCGGTATTTTATTATTTATTTTATTCTTAAGTCATAAAAGTGTTAAATAGTGTGATGTATTTATAATGAAACGATCACGGTAATAAAACTTTATTATTATTATTTCCAGCATCACACTATTTATCACACCCGTTAACTATTATATAGCTTAGTCTCAATTTAAGGCGTTAACAATCTATATATTCTTTTTTATTTTTACTCTTCATTTATTTAACACAGATTTTATAGTTATACGGAATGCAGAAAATTCAGGACGTTGGCCAATTTAGTGGATATCCGAGAAGTTTAAGAAGAAGTGGACGAACCAGCTATTTTCTTTATTTATATTATAAGGTTAAAAACATGATTTGGACCTTTTATATTATTTCTATTCATATTATTTAACTGGTCATGTATTTTTCCATTTCTATATTTGTAGGTGTCAATACCTTGTTAGATACTATTGTATGTCTAATATTGTGTATATATATATATATATATATATATATATATATATATATATATATATATATATATATGCAGAATTGCAGAAACAGAGTTTATTTAAAAGAAAATTTTAATGTATTTTTTTATTTAATATTTTCCTATAAGTGTATATTTATGTTACAGCTGTACATAGTTTTAAGTCTCTTGTCATAGTTTTAAGTGTCTGGTGGAAGTTTCAAGTGTTTTGTATATAGGTTCATTTGTTTTATATATAGTTTGTTTAGCTCATGTTTTATTTACTTTTTCCTCTTTATTTTTTGTTTTTATTTAGACCAGATGTAATATTTTAATTTTGTACTATTCTGTTATTTTAAAGGGACTTTGTCCCAGAATAAATTTTTTTCTATTCTATTCTTTATATATATATATATATATATATATATATATATATATATATATAATTACTATGGTGTAGTCAAATGAAGGTTTACTTACTAAAGCACATAAAAGATCTAACATATAAAAGGTCTTAATCTGTATTTCCAGACCTGTTTAACTGACTATGTAGAATTGAATCAATACCGCCCGCTACCGACATACATCGTCTCAGTATTTGTTCATCCGAAAATGATTAGGCTTAAGATACGCCTACATACATTTTGATAAGCGCTACTGACACATGATTATCCACCAGAAACAGGAAATCCAAAGATCATGATAATCTTGTAATTAATGAGTATAACAAAATGAAATTTTCTATATAGTATAGGTAAGTGGTCAGACCAAAATTATATAAATATAAGAGATTTTTGATTTTTTTTTTTCTAGTTTACATACAAATTTTCAGTTTTTTACTGTGTTAATTCTTGATTTTTTTTCATTTTTTTTTTATTTTCTCTCTTACTTATATTTCCAGTATGAGTAAGAAATACGTATTGTTCGGGTTTGCTGTTTTGCACACTTCTAAAAAAAAGGCTACCTGACATTATTCAGGCCTGCAATGGGGAAGTTGGAGTTCATGGTTCATTAGTATATTGGTTATAACAATTTTTTACAAACAGTATCTAAAACGATCAAGTAGTAGTAACTATTTTTCCTTAATTTTATTCAAAATATCGATTTATGTTACCGGTCTTGGTCTTAGTCTTACCAAGACCGATTTTGGGCAAACACTACTCAGACCTGTTCTGGGCTGTTCCAAAATTGATTCGTCTCTTAATTTAACTATAATTCATACATTAATTTACTGTAATTTCTATACGATATAACCGAAGTAAAGAAGGAGAATGATATGAACATAATGGAGGAGAGAAGAAAAAATACATTCAAATGAAGAAATTAAATTTATGTTATATGGATATATCGATAATAAGAGGATATATCTGTATTTCATAACTGCCGGATACTATATATACAATGAGCAGGGCTTATCGCAACTTATAATATAGTACGTGGTATCCTATATATCAAATTTTAAACATGTAATTAAAACTTTGTCAATTGCTTTATATTATTATTCAATAGTAACAATATTTTATTAAAGATTTTTTTTTTGGAAATTAGGCGTTTGCAATCAGGAGATCGTCAAACTTTGTCGATTTAATGAGGCTCATTTAATGATAAAATCGAGAATAATGTTTCATACGAAAATATTGGGCCTTTGGCGTGGCCTTCATCGACAACATGTCAAAATAAAGAGTTTATATGAGCCAATCGGCCAATAATTTTTGTAGGCCACCATTTTTCTCGATTCTGTGATCAAATTATCTTGAGATTTAAATGACCAAATGATATTCTTAAGATTACTTATATTTTACTTATTATTCATCGTAATAGGTCTCTTTGTCATATTTATTTTAACTGTATGAAGAATATTGTTATTATTAAGGAACTTCGTCTCAGAATAAACATCATTTTCTATTTCCATTTTTATAAAAATGAAAAGCAAATACGTATAAATGAGTTTTTAGTTGAAATAGACAAATACTACTCCAAGTACTGAGTGCCAAATATTTTACTCAAATACTGATATTTTTTAAGTACCAATTTAATTACTCATTTAGTCGGTGTCAAAAGATTAACTGAAGTAGTGATTGAATTTTCAATAGTGATTCAATTTGATTAAATTACTTGGTACTCAGAGTAGCAATTTCCCATATCTGATTTTTAGTACCTCAAGAAATTGGAATAGAATTTTTTTTATTGGCTTAATATACATCGTAGTCATGGAGTCTGAAACATTTAGAGTTAGTAGGGATTAGCTTTATAAGTAGAAGAAAACAAGTAAATAAGTAAAGTATAAGAAGACAAAAACAAAAATATTTTTATATAACAAGCATCACGAATGAGATATCATAAATGAATAAAAATGCATATATACTAAAGAAAATTTTTCTATACAGAATACAGGAAAGCAAAACAAATAGTGGATATCTTAGGATCCCAACGCACATGTAGAATCGTACAATTAATGATAATAATATTTAAAAGGCACCCAAATTGTGAATAAACACACGGACATATGAACACATGCCTGCCTGACATAAAGCTGAGGGTTTGTACTTGTATTGATAGAGCCACAAACACTTATAATAAAATAAAATATTTTGTTCAACTGGTCAAGATTTTTTATATCCAGTGATAAATCATTTGTGGCAGACTGTATATGTGTATGCAGGTATTTCCTTCTATGTGTCTCCGGAAACAAACACTCCACCATAAAGTGCTTTAAATCGCTATTGATAAGTTGGCCGCAATACTTGCAGACTTCGTTTGTATTTATTACGTATGTAATGTTCCCATGGAGAAATTTTAGATGGCCACTACTCGATACTCTTAAACGACTTACCGTCCGTAACTTTCTTAGAGGTAGTACTTCAAGAAATTAATTAATTCAAAACCCCACTTCTTAGAATTTTCGTAAATGAAAAAGTTGTAAGTGAAGTTAAGATGGGTCCATTCACGAAGTCTTAGACGGATGTTAAAAAATTGATAAAAAGGGGTATGTTGGGACCAAGGGTACTTGAAAATCGAAGTACAAATCTTTCCCCGATGAGTTTCCTCAAAGATGGGGAAAATTCGAGTTAAAATTAAAAATTAAAAAAAATGAAGGGAAGGAAGGGAAGGAAGGAAAAAAAATTAATGAATAAAAATGAGACCTGAAAAAGAGAAAAAAAATATGCATATCAAAATATTAAAATAAAATATTCAGTCAGTAAAATGGAAAATCAAAATCTCCTTCTGAATGTTTACAATTTATTGAATAAAAAAAGATCTAAGTATGCACAAAAGTTAAAATAAACATTGGTGTAAAGTTGCGAGAAATATAAAACATAAATATAATATGCAGAGAAAATAAAAACAAATTAACCATTAATAGCAAAATATAAATAAAACCCACTTTTAAAATTATAGTAAACCAAGAGAAAAAAGAATAACTGTCTAAAAGGACAAAACTAATTTAGCGACGAAAAAATTACAGTAATTTATTGTCTTTCGTGACGGTGGAGAATACTAAAAAAACGAGCCAAGTTGAAAGGTCTGCTTCCAACCCGGTTACCTTCTACGATGTCCAACAGTCGAAGGTGAGAAAGTATCGAATCGATAGCCTATCGATCTCGATCGACGACTGCGGATGCGCCTAACAGCTGATATCAAAAAATGGCGTTAGGTGAGATGTGAGGGGTCTGGAGAGACTGGCGAAGTGAGTCTGGAATGGTGGGGGTAGACGTCCACTACTATTTCGACAAAGGCTGGTTCTAGACTGAGGGCCCAGCAGTATTTTGTCTTAATCCCTAAGACAGAGTATTACTGTCGGGCTGGTGTGTATATACAACGTTTTAACACATAGCAAACGAAGCCAAATATACAAATAATATAAACTTAAATACACTTTAGGGACAATATCCCTCGGCCTATTCCAAAAAAAAAATAATACAGATTTATTCCATTATTAACATTTAAAAGGGGTTAATGGTGAGAAAAAATAATAATTAAAGAAAAATATAGATATGAGAGTATGCGGCGTTAACAGGGTATGTATCGGGGACTATATTCTGTCAGCAACACTTTAAGGGCCTGACTTCACCTTCGATAAATAAATAAAAAAAGCAGCCAAGAAAGGAAACAATAAAATACAGGCGTGCCCAAGTTTCGTAGATTACTTTTTCTCTTTCCCCCAATTGATGCCTATTACTCGGCCCTTATTGAAGGAAAGCGGACCTCACAGACGCCGAGGGAACAACTTTCACGGTGGAGCCCAATTGCGCGGACCAACGCTCCCATGGACCAGCCATCTTCCACTTTAGCTGATGTTCATTCCCTCCTTCCTCCCTCTCTACTTTTTCTTCCTTTACTTTTTCTAAGAGCCTACTCAGAAATACAGAGATATTGCCCCCGCCATCAGGGCGAAGTAGGAACTGGTGTATACTTCTCCGTGGGTCGTTGGATCCCAGCATTTTGTTCTTATTAGTGTTTCCAGTTTGTAATTTTGTAAAAAGAATGTATAGTTTCTATTATTTTCTTTTATTAGTTCATAGAAAAAAAAGTCACGACGAGACTGAATAGAAGATAGAAAGATATACAATTCTTATAAGATTTTATTTTATTAACAGTTATGTTATTGAGAATGAATTGAACATGTTTATCATTGGACAATAGTCGTCTGAAAGGAGTGAAACGAATTATTTTTTAATACAACAGAGGTAAAGGATATAGTAATTTAGAAACAAACAGTATTAGCTCAAAGTTATGAAAAATTGGCTCCCGGCACAAATACAAAAATCTGGTGCGCGCAACACCAAACATTCACTTACCCTCAACTCTTTTTTTTTAGTTGTTTATTTAGACATATAATATTCTGTCACTGGGACAATAATTATATTGATAAATGAACACATTCAAAATGTATAAATAAAAAAAAAGATTTAATAAGGCTGTGTAACCGTGGAAATATGATTAATAAACGCTTTCTAGATTCTTTTAATCCTAATATAGGAGCTTGGTAATAGACGAACATCGGACGATTTGATAGCTCTGACAATACTACGAATGAATGAATGAATGAAAATTATATATTTTGTAATTAATATTACATATAATTATATATACATTAATATAACGAGGAGGTCCATCAAATACATTATAACATAAAAAAGGATCAAAATATTTTTTTTCATAAATAAGATAAACTAGATATATAAATTGTGATGTAAAAAATACAAAAACAAAACAACAACAAAAAAACAGTTAAGGAAAAACAACTGTACAACAACATAAATAAAAGTATTGACTTTGAAGATATATAAACAATAATCAAATAAATATACATTCAAGGAATTTTAAAAATAGCAATAATATATTCCTACAATACAATGTAGAAGATTGCAACAATACATATGCTCAACTTGTTAGGCGAAGATAACAATGTCTTGTGGCAAACATAAACATAGACATAAATATTGGCATTTAATCATTCATAATGAATGATCTTATTTCTACTGCAAAATAAAATATATCTAAACAAAAGTAAAATAATAACTAAATAATAATTAATAAAAAGTATACACAATAAAAAAATAAAATAACCTAAATATCAGTAAATTAAAAACATAAAAATACAGTCACACCTATATACAATATTTCAACCCTCAACTTTAAATAGAAATTGTATACTGACCATTGGGCTACTATAAAATTTTTGAATTGCATTTTTAACTGAGCTAAAGCTAAAAAAAATACAACTAACAAATCATAAATACCATAAAAATAATAAAAGTTTTATTTATTATATCATTGGTTTATTATGGATTGCACGATCGTTGATTATGGATTGTACGACTATTAGTTATTAAACTGTTATTTTCCATTGCAAAACTTACTAAAACGGAATTGAGTGATTTGCATTGTCTGTCATAGACAGCTCAAAAGTTATCACACTGGATACTGTTGGAATATCACAAAAAGAAATTTCATCAAACTATTCACTAATTTAATTTTCTAAAACCTTACATGATGATTTTTCGGAATAAACGGACGAGAGATTCCTAAATATTCAAACATAATATCAGATCCAGAGTTATTAAACTACAGTGAATATATTTAAGGTTTTTTTTTTTTTCCTGTTCTTCCCTACCTCGCCTTTTAGGCTATACGGGATTTTCCCGGACCAGAGGGTGAGGGCGGGGAATTTAAAATCCCCTCTGGCACCGGGACCCGAACTCGTGACTATTTTCATATCATAGAATCTTATATCCGATTGCCGGGCAACGGCGGTGCAGTTCACACGCGTTAGCCCATTCGGCCACCCCGCCCTCTTTATTTAAGGTTATTAACGTATCCATGAAATATTTTTATATTTCACTTCTTCTTTCATACAAGTACAATGAAATAGTATCTTAAACAATGTGATTGCCTCGAATCCGTGGATTTTAAATACTTTTTCAAACTTAAAAAAAATGTTAAAAGTTTACATTTAGTAAGAAAATTTCATTTGATTTCCATTTTTTTCTTCCATTCCATTCCATTTATTATTATTATTAATAAACATGTTATTATTTTTATTTATATTCATTTTTCTCTTAAGGATACCGTAAGATGGGTTAACTTTGAGACTGGGTGGGTAACTTTGGGACTGGCTGGGTAATTTTGGGACAGTGGGGAAATTTAGTTTGTTGTGATTCCATGGCGAATACACTGTGTTGGTTCGGTCAGCATGGACATCACATGCACTGGGCTACTAACTTAGCTGCACACTACTCTTGAGGCACAAACGAAAGTTTCATGAAAACAAGAATTTGGAAAGAAGTAATGGAAATAGACAAAACCTAATTGCTCGATTGTAGTGAACTAGGGTTCTCAAACTACCGCAAGGTAGTAGCGTACTCAAAGCACGTTTTTGCAGGCTGAAACAACACAGTGTATCCACCATGGAATCACCACAAACTAAATTTTGTCCCAGTTACCTCTCCAGTCCCAAAGTTACCCCATCTTACGGTATGCAATTTAGAGTATAAATGATTTTTTTATGACAAAGGGTTAGTTTTTATTGTAAATTATTATTAAAGTTACATGATCGGTATATTAAGTATATGCATTTCATGTAGCCGAAATAATAATCGCTCATCACAGTTGATTCAAATAATCAATATTTGCCATTGAAACCAGCTAATGGTATTGACAAATAATTGCGCAGTATTTTCACTTTTTCATAACTATTTAGTGACTTTTTGTAATAAATCAACGATGTAAGTATAAATAAATATATATTTGATAGAGCTGAACTTTTTGGTACGTTTTTACGAATTTCGACCTTTAGTATATGAATCATACTTACGATAACTAGACAATTTTCTGATTTCACGTAAGGAAAATTTATCAAACTTCTTCCTCATTGATTTATAGTGTTGTCCGAATACAGGACCAAGACGAGTCCTTGGTCTTGCCCACTCAGTCTTGATCATGGTATTGGTCTTGCACAAGGGTTTCACATCAGTCTTGCAATTACCTATTAGCCAATAACTATAAAGATGTTACTGTACTTTTTCACATAAGGGAAATCTAACTAAGCCTGAATTAAAAAATTAAAGAGTTAAATACAAAAGTATATTTGGCACATAGTAACTAAAATTGTCAAGTATTAGTAACTATTTTGCCTTAAAATTTACTCACAAAAACGATTTTTTTTACCAGTCTTGGTCTTGTAAAGTGTCCTCTAAATGTTTAAGTTTTTGATAAGAAACAGGATGTCCACGATAACGATTCAATTGAAAATAAAATATGTGTTCTTGCTCTTGTCTAGCGCTGTGGGTTGATTTGAATAGTTCCTTCATAAAGTCCATACATGTAAATTAGAGCATATATTTGAGCCCTCATAGAGGAAGAGGGAGGGGGGCTGTTTGTGATTAGAATGCGGGCTCATAGATTCACACGTTTCTTAATCAAGTTTGGTATAATGTTCTCTTGATATTAAATAAGGATGTGTAACCGAGGAACCATGGTTGATAAACGTTTTCTGGATTCTTTTAATCCTGATATAGGAGCCTGGCAATTGACGAACATCAGGCGATTTGTTCGCTCTGACAATACTATGAATGAATGAATGAATGAAAATTATGTATTTTGTAATTAATATATACAATTACAAGAGGTCTGGCTCCATCAAATACATTATCGCACAAAAAAGAATCAAAATAATTTGTTTCATAAATAAGATAAACTAGATATATAAATTGTCATGTGTAAAAAAAAAAAAAAACAGTAAAGGAAAAAGAACTGTATAACAATATAAATAAAAAGTATGGACTTTGAAAATAAATTTAAAAAATCAAATAAATATACAATCAAGGTATTTTAAAAACAGCAATAATAAATTCCTACAATACAATGTAGAAGATTACAACAATACATATGCTCAACTTGCTAGTCGAAGATAGCAATGTCTTGTGGTAAACATAAACATAGACATAAATATTGCTGGCATTTAATCATTCATAATGAATGATCTTATTTTAAGGCTCCCTGCTGCAAAATAAAATACATGATTTAACTTTGCGAGGTTTTCTATCGTTAACAAATTACCGAGCATTGAATAGCTCAGACAATACTATTAACAACAGTGGCTTAAAGCTGTGAACTAAGTATCATATTTCAACAGATTATTAATAAGAGTCGACAATTTTAAAAACAAATACATTTTTAATAAATAGAACATCACCAACACTAAGAAATATTCTATTGTTACAACATTTTTATGTGTATCTCGAAAATGAAAAATAGTTTTTCTGTTTTTTTTTCAAGCTTTATTAGTAAGCAGTGGGGATGGGAGTGGGGTAGCTCAGATGTAGGGCGCTGAGCTTCTATTGCTAAAGGTCCCAGGTTCGAATCCCGGTTTATGGTAGAGAAATAATTTATTCTGTTTTATCGTTCATGGATCGTCCTTGGGGTCGGAAGACTCCTAGGGAACGCACAGTCTCTATAAATTGAGTACTCTTAATTAAATAATCAATTAGGTTGACCAAGAAACAGTACCTTTACCTAGATAATACTGGACACAAGACCCTTCGTTGTAGTGGTACAGTTTTTTTTGGTTTTTTTTTTTGTTTTTTAATAAGCATTGTTCCAAAACTCTTTAATGCCAAAATATGTCTGCCTAATAAGAACAATTTTGTGGTTCATTTTATAGTCCATTGCAGATATTTTATTTCTTGTTCTATAATAATTTTCCCAACCCTTGTCCCTACACTAATTCCCAAGCCATGAAAAATGCTACTCAATATTCCGGTGTGGCCTAGCTGAGAAGGATTCACCAAGTACGTGACTGACCGCCCTTCATCGATGATGCCGCAGCCCTACTAAAATATTGACAGGATAAATCGAAAAAGTGAGTGATATTATTATCAACTTTTATAAAAGAGTACTAAAATATCCTACTGTGTTACTACTTGTTGCTATGTACAATATTGAATATAGTAATTTAAAAATATTATTATGATCCATCTGAAATAAAAAAAAAAATTATTAAATTTTAAATTTAAATATATCTAAATCTTCTGCACGATAACCGAAGCCATTGGATTACTGGTGCATGAAGTACTAATAACACATAGAGGAGAAATAACAACAATGAACTGCTTTCAGAAACTTTTCAATCAGTGACTGTGAACTATGAAAACTAGAATATTCAAATGACAAGGGTTTAGCTCGAAGCGATTCATCAGAAATCATCTACACAAAAATAATTTATTTATTATAATATACATGTTCTTGGCTACATACATCTACATCTACCTCGGTATTCAGAAAATATGATATCAAGGAGAAGAAATGATAGCATAAAGAAAAAAAAATAGAAATAACAAAACAAAAAGACAAAAAAAAAAAAAAAAAATGATAATTGCTGCATTGTAGTAGCTCAAAGTAATAAGTTTCTTGGCCAGAGCCTCAGCAGTCTTCTGGGCGGATTATATGGATTAGCGGCAGTAGATAGAGCTTGAGTAAGTGGATTGAAATTTAGATTCAGTCTGTCATGAAAATTATTAAAGCGGTCAGTGACAGTCGCCGTGATGAAAGGAATGTTAAGGTCAATGTGTAACGTGAGGTTTGAAACGTAAAAGGATGCGTCTACAATTTTAAGAAGGACTGTTGACTGGAATGGCTGGAGTCACACACAAAAATATATACTCAATAGATCTCATGTTGAAACAAAACCAGATAGATAGAATCAACAAGGATCTTACAGAGCTGAATGTAGCAAACTGGAAAGAAATGGTAAAAGATAAGAATAGGTGAAGAAGCCTAGTTCTGGCGATCAAAAATGTACAATGTAAATAAAGCAAACAGAAAAAATTTAAGAAAAATCATTTCATTCCACCTCGGTAAGATATAGGGAATTAACATAGTTATCACCAGAAGAATAGATCGGAGTAAGTTTCAAACGACCGTAACTTATTCTGAATAATGGTATAGGATTTCTATTGTCTCAAATTCAAAGAGGATTCTCTGTAAAATTAAAACGGTGACGAAAACGTGTATATTTATCCCAGCAATATACTAAGAGGCATTGGGCATATTCATCTTAAACTTTTAAAATTAAAAATAAATTATTTTTTTGTTATTAATTTAATATTAACACAATGTGCCACACTCCAAGACCAATAAACATTAGAGCTAAAAGCATCCACTGGTATAATATATACGTACAAGAAAAATAAATTAAAATAATTAAAAACAAATTAACAAAATAAATAAACAAAACAAAGTAAATGAAAATGAAAAAAACAAAATATATAATAATAATAATTAGTAGTAAAGAAAATATACTGATAAAAAAATATAAAGTAAAAATATGTATATATGACAAATTAAAGGATATATATATAAATAGATAACGGTTTAAAACTCTATAGATAACAAAAGTAAGATAAATGTAAATACAAAAATTTAAAAAAAAAAATTAAATAAATAAAATACTTCTAAAACTCATTCACACCTATATACCATATTAACAACAACAAAAAATCACATAATCAAACTATGCTTATGGTCGTGACGACTGAGTTTGTTAAAACGTAATCTTTAACATTCCTGAGTCTTTTAAGAAAGTCTAATCTAATTTTAAATTAACTAAATTAATTAAATGAATAGATGGAAATATTTAATATTTATTAAATAATATAAATGTTGAAATTATTAACAATAATTAGTCATTTAATTTTTTGTCACGCGTGATATTTTATAGTTGTAAATTTATGTCTCCCGGTCCTCTTTTGCCTTTTAGGCCATACGTGTTTTTTCCCGGGTCCCTCTCTCCCATCCCCCGGATCCATAACGCGAACTCGTAATTATTTTATCAATAAAACTTCATTTTCTCAGGTTGCCGGACATCCTGTATTTTCCGCAAGTGCTCGGCCACCCCGCCCCAGTCACTATCTTTATCTTCTAAGATTTTGAATAATAGATATTAGTTTTTATCTATTTTTATAGAAGTCGTCTGTGGGCACCTGAAGCCTGGGATGCCCTCCACTTGTTGAGAATTAATAAACATTATGACACGTGTTTGAGAAATCAATTTAACCTATTGATATAAGTTAATTGATTTTTTTTAAAACTTATTTATTGAAAAATATTACAATCTGTCTCAAGGACATTTATAATAGAGTTCACAGATCACATTCACACTATATGTACAATAAAAAAAATAAATTATACCGAAAAATAATATATATACAATAAATAAGAATAAAATAACCTAAAAATAAATAAATAAAAAGAACACATACACACCTATATACAATATTTGCAACCTACAATTGGCTAAAGAACTGTTGCTTAATCTCCACTGGGTTTAGCACTAGTGACGCGGGTGAGAGAGAAGTGCAGGGAACTCCTGGAGTCATACTTTTCCCTCCAGAGTTGGAGGGACAAGTCTGGTGTAAGAATTGTAAATTTTTTTTTTTTTTTTTTTTTTTTATTGAATAATAATACAATCAGCCACTGTTGGAGGGCTATAAGTATTAAGGCTAAGAGTTCTCATTCATACAGTATACACAAGTAATACAGAAGTAACTATAAATATAAAACGTAAATAAATAATACTTATAAAAAAATGTAAATCAATAGAAAAAAAGAAAAAAATAAATAAATAAATAAAAAAAATAAATAAACAAAATAAAATAAAAACTTCTAAACACATTCATACCTATATACAATATATACATTCGCCCAGGAATCTCCGAGCCAGGCTTTTCTCCCCACATGTGGAAAGCAAAGCAGGACTCCAGAGATCCCAGTGCCATTTTTCCAGCCGCATCACTAGTATTAAAAGCCAGTGGAGGCTGAAGGAGGGCACTAGAGCCACAGATGCTCAGGACTTGAGTGGAGAAGCTGGCCATTGCCAGGACTCCAGAAGCATATTTACAATAGATCTCGCGGCCACTGCCGTTTTAACCTTCGAGGGGGATTGTAGGGATGGTGGGAGCTGGATAGGGATTGAGCTAGAGGATTTGGATGATGGATAAGGTTCTGGTGAAAGTTTGAGAATCTGGATGGGATGATGTCAAGGACAAAAGAGATGTTAAGGTCATGGTGTAGGGTCTTATTTGTGACATAATATGGGGCATTGGCTATTGTTCTAAGTACTTTGGACTGGAAGGATTGGATGCGTTTGATATTCGAATGTTTAGCAGTTCCCCACAGTTCAAGTCCGTAGGTCCAGATAGGTTTCAGTATTGTCTTGTAGATTAAAAGTTTATTTTCAATCGAAAGATGACATGTCCTGCTTAGTAGTCTATATAGCTGGCCATATCGTTGGTTAAGTTCTTGTCTTTTAAGTCTCGTATGTGGGTTCCAAGTTAATCTTTTGTCTAGAAGGAAGCCAAGGTAACGGACTGTATCTGAGTAGGGAAGTGGTATTGAATTGAAAAGGATTGTGGGACAGGATCTGCGTCGCATAGTGAAAGTAATATGTTTACATTTTGCTTCATTGATTTTAATGCGCCAGTCGTTGCACCACTGCTCAATCAAGGAGAGGTGAGATTGTAGGTTTTGAGATGCTATTTGAGGATCTGAGTGGGAGGATAGAATGGCAGTATCATCGGCAAATGTAGCTAGGAAGGTATCGGGATTTGGAGGGATATCGGCAGTGAAAAGGATGTAGAGAACTGGACCCAAAACACTGCCTTGTGGAACACCAGCCTCAACTGGATAGTAAGTGGAGAATTCAGTGCCGCAACGGACTTGGAAGGAACGATTTGAGAGATAGGATTTGAGGACTAGGTATAAGGATTGGGGTAAATGGGTTTTGAGCTTGAAAAGCAAGCCATCGTGCCACACCCGGCACTTGTTGGACAGTGGAATGTCTTGAGCGGAATCCAAATTGATGAGAAGGGATGTTGTGGGATTCGAGTATGGGTAGGATGCGTTTGAGGAGGATTTTTTCAAAGATTTTTGAGAGGATAGGGAGTAAACTTATCGGTCTGTAGGATGATGTGTTATTAACGGGTTTGCCTGGTTTTGGAAACAGCACGATTATGGAGTGTTTCCACATCAAGGGAAAGTTGGTAGTACGAAGGATGCAATTATATAGATAGGTCAGGAATATAATTGATTTTTTGGGAAGTTGTCTAAGGATTTGTGAAGTGAGGAGATCATATCCAGGGGATTTTCGGGGTTTTAATTTGTTTATGAGGAATTTGACCTCAGAGGGGTTAACAGGTTTTGGAGGTAGAGAGAGAGGAATTGGTGAAGAGAGGAATTCTTTAACTTCAGCAGTGTGGGTGGGATGGAGTTCGGGATGGGGAGTGAATGTGTAGGATAGATGTTTAGCAAACTCTTCAGCTCTATTCGCATCTGACGAAGCCCAGGAACCATCATCACGGCGGAGGGGGTGGGAAATGGATTGGACTTTAAGGATTTTTTTAGTTACAGTCCAGAGGGAGTTATCACTAGATGATAATGAGGAAAGGTAGGAATTGTAGGATTGGGTTCTAAAGATATCCAGTTTCTTTTTTACCTGTTTGGAATAATAGTTATACGATTTCCGGTCATCAGGATGCCTGGTTCTTTGCCAGAGGGCTCTAGAGCATCGTTTGCTATGGATAAGGTCCAATAGGTCTTGGGGTAGAGGATTTATACTGAGGTGTTTTTTGGGACGATCAGGTGAGGATGCAGTCCAAACTGCTTGCTGGATCAGGGTAGTAAAGGAGTCCACTGCATCGTCAAGGTCTTCAGGTGTTTTAAGGAAACTCTGAGGTCTATATTATCATCCAATATTTGACGGAAAAGGTTCCAGTTAACTGGTCCCCTGATAAATGAAGGAGAGGATGATTTAGGAATGGGTGATGTGGAAGCGGTTAGGACTATAGGACTGTGGTCTGAGGAAAGATCATCAAGCCTTGAAATGGAACAGTGTAATGATCCTAGACCTTTGTGTAGGAAAAAGTCAAGAAGGTCGGGATTGCGGTTGGGATCTGTTGGCCAGTATGTGGGAGTATTAGGTGAAAGGATGTTGCTGCGATGGGAATTAAGTGCAGATAGCAGTGTTCGCCCTCGGGAATTTGTGGATCTGGCTCCCCATTGTTGGTGTTTTGCATTTAAATCTGCACCTAGGATGAAATGGTGTCCTAAGGAATTCAGGAAGGAAATTATTTGGGATTCGGAAATGGGTATTTTAGGCGGGGAATATGCCGCAACTGATGTTATTGGGTAAAGGGAAGTTTGGATTATTACGGCAGTGGATTGTAGGAAATTATGGGTTGGTAAGGGAAATAAATGATGGGAGAGAGATCGGTGGATCATTATAGCAGTGCCAGCATGTGCTGTTCCATCAGGATGATCGGTTCTATAAATATTGTAGCCAGGAACGTTGATTTGTCGTTTGTTGGTTAGTCGGGTTTCAGTTATTAGTGCTATGTCGATGTTTTTGTCATGTAATAAGATTGTCAGTTCGTTGATGTGATTTCGAATACCATTCGCATTCCATAGGAGAATGGAAAGGGATTTGGTTGAGGACATTTATGGATTTCTCGGCGGTGGAATGAGGTTGGATATAACATTGGTAAGTAATGAAATAAGAGGGGCGATGAGGGATCTAAATTCAGAGAGGAAAGAAGTTAATAGGCTTGTGAGGTCAGTGGAATTGGAAGGAGGAGGAATGTATGTCTGGGTATTGAACCTAGGTTCAGGGATGGAGGGATGTGGGTCTTGAGGTTGATTTGTGAATTCTCGAGGTTGAGGTTCTTGTGGCAGGGCCTGAGATTGAGTGTTTATAGTGTCTCCTTTGAACATCTGAGCATAGGTCACTCTTCCGTTCACTGTTCTAGAGGGTTGTCTTGGTGGCCTGGATGTCCCTTCTTCTCTAGGAGTTGCGTACATTCTTGTTTTTAATTCTTTGTATGTTTGACAACCCTTGTAGTTGGCAGGGTGCCCTTGGTGGCATAAAGCGCATACTGCAGGTGAAGTTCTAGACTTCCTACATTCTTCTGTTTTGTGTTGCTCACCATACCTCACACATCTAGGAATGTGATGACAATATCTTTTCGTATGGCCATAAGCCTGACAGTTATGGCATTGAACGATGTCGCGCTTGGTGTAAGGCTTTTCCACAACAACGCTGGTGTAATAAAGGCGTGTGACCTTGTAGATGTCTTCGACCTGGGGCGTTCGGTCAAGGTCAACGAAGAATAGTGGGAGCGGTATTTTACTTTTTATTCCTGGCTGTTCTCTATCCTCCTTGAATATGTTCACTATCTGGCGAACATGGAATCCCATACCCATGAGCTCTTCTTTTATAGCATCAGTTGGCGTAGATGGGTGCAGTCTTCTGATAACGACCCTGAGCGCCCTCTCTTGACGCAGTTGATACGTATGATAATCCGCCTTGGTATCAGATAAATATTTTATCATTTTTCTGTAAGTTTCTGGAGTGTCGGGCATTAATTTAGTGTCATTGGTGCGGCTTTGGCATAAATATTTTCCTGAGCCCACTAGGTTATTCAATTGGTGACACATTAACTGAAAGTTTTTAATATTCCTAAGGAATATTGGTGGGGGTTTGGGTTCACTGGGGGTGGGTGCTGCTTCCATTTCTTCGTTTTGTGTATTTGATAGCACTTGAAATGGGTTCTGAGTGAAAAACGGCGATTCTTCACCAGTCTAAGTTGTCTCATGATTGTTTTGTTGTTGTGAGGTACCAGGTTGGGGATCCACTTCTTCAACAGAGCTCCCTGGTGTGGCTGGTGGAGTATTTCTTTTCGAACGCCTTGTTCTTTTTTTAATAGGAGAACTCATTGTAGTATCGAGGCTCCTGGATCTAGTATTTTTACCCTTGCTCGACATTAGCATATGATAATATCGCATTTCATATTATAAGTGATAGGAAAAAATGTAAAATGAGAAGTGATAACAAAATTTTTTTTTTTTTTTTTTAACACGGAAATATATACGCGTGCTTAGAGAGGACTGATCGGCACAGAACCTCCTTGGACGGAGAGCCAGAGCCCACTGGTGGGATTAGCGATGTTATGGCCGGCCGTTATCAGTAACTAACCTGAGTTCTATTTACACTGTTCACTATTGAGCTGTAAATAAGTGATTACTCACCTTATTCTTTTGTTCAGTAACAAACTTAATTGTTAATATAACAGGTAACACTGTTGTTTCGCATTAAAGTTGAACCCTGCCACTATTAATGAAGAATTTTGTAAGAGATGACCTGACGTATGTTTAACTTAGGCTAACGCATGCGCATAACTCGAATTGTAAATTGAATTAGAAAAATATTTAATGAAATTTAATGCAAATATAAATAAATATACAATATTCTTAATAAGTGTAGACTATTTTCCTCGTAGCCTTTTTATTTTTTTGAGAGAATGGAGGAAAACTCATGACGTAATTGCCGGTGTGGCGCCAAATTTGCAAGTTGGCGCGGCAACTATTAGTCACGTCTCTTATTAGCTTGTCTTCTATACTTTAATGTGTCAAGTTACCCAACCCTTTAATTAGAGCTCTTTCAGACTTATCATCCATGAACTGATAAGTGAATTGTTTAACAAGGCTTTTTTAGAGCGTACGAAGTCTTAGAAAACAATAATTCACTTTGATCCCAATTAATAATTATAGTTATTAAATCCCTTTCCTTATCATGAATTTATAATAAACTAGACTTGGATTTAAAATATTAATTTTTGGTTATATTTAGTGTTGCCCACATACGAGACCGAGACGAGTCTTAGTCTAGCAAACTCAGTCCTGTTCATTGTCTTGGTCTTGCGCAAGAGTCTCGTAGCAGTCTTGCAGTTACTTATTTGCTTATTACTATAGAGATATTACTCTATTTTTTTAGATAGAAGAAACCTAACTAAGCCCGAATGAAAAAATAGAGGAGTTAAATGCAAAAGTATAGTGGTTCTACCAGATTGGCAAGTATTAGTAACTATTTTGCCTTAATTTTTATTTAAAAAATGGATTTTGTTTTACCAGTCCTGGTCTTGGTCTTGCAACAGTTAGGCGGCCTTGGTCTTGGTCTTGCAAAGTGCAAGATTGAAACCGATTTTGGGCAACACTAGTTATATTAAAACTCGATTTTAATCTCATGAATGTCATGAAATAATAAAACCTCCAAATACTAAAAAAATATTTTATTATATTTTAAATATTCTGTAATTTTTATTGTTTTCATATTATATTATATGAAAGATCATGATCCTCTGCGACGAATATAAATTTGCAAAACTTAAAATACTAAAAAGATTTTAGATAAGTAATTAGGTAAGTATTAATCATGAATTTATCGTTACAAATTGTGTCCCAGCAATCCCGATTAGGCAGTGATGGTATATTAATTAATTTTATTAAATAACGAAACTTATTAATTAACTTTGAATAATTGTTATAATGTAATAAAAAAATAAACATTAGAAATAAAAGAATCATCAACCAGGCTCGAAACGAGTGAACTTCCAAGACCACCGTAAATAAAATAATTATAGTCCTAAGGTGTGTATCTGTCTTTTTATTTTGTTAAATATATTTAATTTGAAAAATTATTAAGCAATAAATATTTATATTTGCCATTTTCCCTTTCAACGGGAACCGTCAAGATTTACATACATTTTACAATCGGAATATTGGTATTACCTAATGGAATTTTGTTTGGTTCCGTAAAGGAACTGCTTATAAATAATTCATCTCTATAAACCTCCCGACGATAGAGATATGAATAATTTATATAAAGGACTAAGCCAATGGACCCCTTTATAGCGGCCTATGATTTTATACATGTGAGCGGGATACGCGCTTCCGTTTACTCCGTGTAATGAACGGGTCAAAGGCACCACGAAACCTAGGGGAATACCTATGATTCAAGAGCTGTCGCTGATTTTTATTTTTTATTTGTTCAGAATAAAAAAAAGAAAATCAGGAGACGAGATATATATAAATTAATGTTTTACCGAAAAATGAAATTCCAATGTAATATTACTTGGAGAGTTAATTAGTGACACTGGCTTTACGTGAGCGAGGTGGCCGAACGGGCTGACGTGTGTGCACAGCACCGCCGTTGCCCGGCAATCTGATCTATGAGACAATGGATTTAAAATAGTCACGAGTTAACGCCACGGTGCCGGGCGAGTCTTTTAAATCCCCGCCCATAGCACCTGGTCCGGGAAAAACTCTGTATACACTTGGCGAGGTAGGGGAGAACCCTCCCTCCTCCCCCCCAAAAAAAATCCATTTATTAAAGATACCAAGATTTAGCGCCAGTTGCGTGTTTGAGAGAGTAAGGAAGAGATTTCCAGGAGTCCCTGCTTTTCCCTCTATAGATGGAGGAACAAGCCTAGCTTGGAGTTCTCTCGAGTGTTAGATAGATATAGGTATGTAGGTCTGTGTGTGGTTTTTTTTTAATTACTCATTGGTCCTTAATAACAGTAATATAGCTGAGTGATAGGCGCTGGGATCTCCTAGAGTCCTGCCTTTCCTTTGAAGAGTGAGGGGAAAGGCTTGGCTTGGAGATATTGAATGAATTTTGTAAATATTTCAATATGTGTGTATTTAAGTAGTTCTTTTTTTTTAGTTTATTTTATTTTTATTTTTAAAGAATAGAAAATAATAGAAAATTGAACTTTATTCTGGGACCTCTTAGAATAACAATGATGAATGAATACAAAAGAAAATACAAGTTTGGCAAAAAACTAACCTATAAAAATTCTATTACTATATACAATAATTTAAAAAAATAGTATGTAACCACTAAAACCAGGAAAAATCACTAGACTTCATAGATTTTTTTACTCAGTCTCTCGAACAAAGTCGAGGTGAAGACATTGCAGTTTTTATATTTTTCCGCAAGGTGTGCAAGGCAAGTTAGCTTGCTTTGCAACTTTACTTTGAAATCTATTGCATATGTTATCAGCTGAGTTCCGATTTTTATTTAATAGAAACCCAGAGAATATATAATATATGTTTTTATTGTATATATTATAGAACACATAATATACTTCTAAATTTGTTTTAGTGAGACCTAATGTTTTTTTGTTGAAAATATTTTTGATTAGAAAATGATTATTCTATATCAACAAACTTAATAAGTGAAAATTCCTGGCACTACTTGTGAATTTTACTTCCAAAATAGCACTCCTTCTTTCGCACACTTCTTTCAACTTAAAGTAAATTTCTATTTAATATTCCATATCTGATGAAACTTAAGTATGTTGAACGCACCTGTTATGAGCAGGTAGGCCACCAGTGATAGACAGATTGGACTTTAAATGTAAATAATAAGCTTCCTAGATGATTTAAAAATTCCAGTTTTTTTCTAAATTGAAGAATAATGCCCTCTATCTTTATCGCTATCTTTATAGTTTAACAAAATTTTTCTGAGAAAAGTCCATTACTGGTACAGACCTTCTGTCCGTTACTAGAACAATTGAAGTTCGGGGTGTCTATTACTAGTACAAAAAGGACTTTTTTTTAAATGGAGGCTATACCTGCATAACTGAATATTTTATAATTTTAATGTGCTGAATATAAAATGGAGACCCTAGAGATGTCCAACAGAGAATAATAATTACGGCGGCATAAGCCAAAAATTTTCTACCTTACCCTTCTTATTTCATATTAAATATTGTGATTTAATATTTATACTTAATATTAAATATCACCCACAGAAATACAGGACAACCCAAAATACCTACATGCGTGAAATACAAATATTTCAGTCAAAAACTTACGGACCTATACTAAAGCCCCATGGTAGGTCGTAAATATTACTTTATATAACATGCCAATTGAGGGGTTTGGTGCAAGAAGGAGGCAGCTCTGCTATGTGCCTCTATTGAGTTACACATCCTATCGCATGCAAAAGAAAAATCCGCTATGTTTGGTACAAGAATGAAGCAGCTCCACCCGCTAGTTCTAGAGAAATCCGGATCTTCCGGAGAAAAGATGGAGCTGCATCGTTCTTTCTCCAAACGATACCAAACTATAAATATTTAATCACTAAGTACAATCCATTCCTCTATGGACAGCCATATATCTGTAAAGGGATTATTCAATGCAGCGTGACCGTAGAGATGACTCTTCGATAATGCACAAATTTGCAACCAAGGACTTGCAGGTCTCATAACACCGGACCGCCTTCATCAAGCTTATGATTGTCTCCCCCCGCTTTAAGACCAAAAGATTAAAGTTGTGAATGAGCTGGCCAGAAAATATTTTGGGCAAAACGAAATGTGATTTTAGAACCACTTGACGTCAGATGCTTCAAACGATCTTGAGGAGACTGAGGGAGAGCTGGAAGACTGGAGAAGAACTGTACATATTGATGTATTCTGCCAATGATGTACTTTCTCTGTTAATAAATGTTTTTTTTTAAATTGAAATATGGTTAATTCTGGAGAAAATGGTCCTACAAAGGGTTTTTCATTCACTTTGGAGCAAAACGGAGGCAGCTCCAAAATTCAAAATTCCATTGCACGTACCTGAGCGCATGCATTTGTGTGTATTCTGGTCAGTTGTATTTGATACGCCATAACCGAACACAAGACTGAATATTTTTGGTTTGGGTGAAAACTGATTTTTTAAAATGCTAATATACTGGGAAAAGTGGATCTGCCTCCTTCTTTCACCATATCTTCAATTGTTAACGGCGATATACGAACATCCTACAAACATTTTTACGTTAACTTACACGAGCATACTATCACACTGGTACAAGATACGACCACAATTAGCAAGCACTGCAACACTCTAAAGAGGCGTTTGAAGGCTTTACTTTTTTTTTTTTTTTTTTATCGTTTATCATATGTCTACTTTAAGAAACTTCTCAACTCCAGAGAACAAGAATAAATAACTATAGGGTTTTAAGCCTTAAAGCCCAAACAAACAACCAAGCTTGCCTCTGTCAAATAAACAATCACTAAAATAATTATTTATGTGATTGGGCAATCACATAAATAGTTATGGCATCATCATAGGCATGGCTATCATCGGCATCATTTAGACTTTGCCCTCTGTCAGTTGAAGAGTATCGCTGTTAAACCTCCCTTCTCAGGAAACGGCCGATTTATCCTAAGTCAACATTAAGCACACCCTCACGAACGCATGAGTACAGGGATGGAATCTCTAGTAGATCGGATGGAAGGATGTAAGAAAACGGATTTTCCTCCTTCCTAAAATCCATATAACAGTTCTGTCGTTCCGTCACGTAAGGTTTTCTCATCCAGAATAGCTATTCCAAATGATAGCTATTCCCCATTTTACATAGAGCAATGGAATGGATCTTGACAGCTTTTGTTTAACGATCACTTATCGCATTCATAAAATTAACATATATTCTACGTTTAACGATTCCATAAATGAAAATATTAATTCACAATTCGGCGGCAATTATTTGTAGAAGTAGAAATGTTGGCCTCAATATTTAAAATAATAATTTACACTTCTTATGTTTACGTTTTTAATGATTTTTTTTAATTTGCTATTTGTTAACGTAGCATCGACTGGCAAGCTCATTAGCAAAGATCTTTCTTCTTCAATATAACTGATTAATTTTATTTGTTGAATGTACTACACCATTTTTTCAATACTATAGTTTTCTTTGTGCGGCGATTTGTCATCAATTCGTTCCATGTTCTACGGTCAGATTAGGATTTTCACATGTCTCACATGTTAGTCGATGTAGGCCTAGAAGTAGTAGGCCTAGATGGATCAGTTTGGTGTGTCCAAATCTGAGCCTCCTTCTTATGGAGGATTCTTTTGATGTTAGATGTTTGGGAGGATACCAAGCTTGATTTTCTTCTTTGGACAGACAAAGGTGATTAGTGACAGTAATCTTCCTCGCCATCAACTCGTTCATTGCCAGTTATGCCCATGTGTGAAGGGCACAACATTGTTATTTCTTGACTATTTAATGATTCTTTAAATATGCACTCTTGAATTTTTTTGAAATACGGGAACATATGAGGCCCCGTAAACTCCTACTTTCCTAATACTAATTGGGAGTTTCATTCTGGTGTCTTTGTTATCGTCCGTCCCGCTTTGAAGATATGAAATAAACTCTTTTTTTGTACTATAATTATGAAATGCTGACTGCGAAAGTTAAGTATGTTCGAGTTTGAATTTATGTTAATAAGTGATTTCTTAATTATTCGACTTAACTCGATGTTACCACTTTGTACATAAACAAAAAAGTATGTAATACATAAAAATAACTAATTTTAAAATATATATACTTTAAAGGAGTATTTTATTTATAAATTGTACCCTAATCATCATTGATATTTTATTAGAAGATGCAATAAGATATATTTTCTATTCCAACAGTAATTATACATTCACAATTTTAAAAAAGGTTAAAAATTCTTTATTTTGCAGCACCAAATTTAAGAAAATAACTGATTATTACAATAATAATTTAAAAACTTTAAAAAGGTTACCTTTGGTAAGGATTAATTTTTTTTTTTAAAAAGTTGGTTTTGTAGTGAAAAATTGGTATTGAATTTTATATTAAAATGCATTAATCAAAATCATTTTTAAAAATTAACTTTTTTCACAATACTGAACAAAAAAAGTAATATATTTTTAATTTCCATATGAACACAACTGTGTTAAAAAAGCTTTTATAAATTATTATTTTTTAAAGAACACTTAAAAAATGCAAGTTACAAAACATTACAATCATTGAAAAAGAAGGCTGGATTAGAAAATCAACTCATTTTCACACCACTTCCCTAAATTTTTAGATTCGCTTTTGAAAAACATTACACCGTCGGATTCATTGGGTAATTTTATATTGTAATCCATACTTATCTCGATTTCCATATCAACCGATTTCTGTACTTTAAAATAAGCGACTCATATGTTAAATATAAATAAGTAGTTCTATGAATATAAATAATATAATATAAATAAATAGTTAAATATTAACATATATGTTTAATATAAATATCCATTGACCGTGAACCAATAAATATATGAAAAATTTCTATTTTCGTGCATTTTCTAAATAAATTCCGTCTAAGACGGAGAAATCTCAGAAATAGGATGGTAGAATAGTGGAATGCATTCTGCTTCTGAAAGTTTTTAGAAAGTTATTTTATTTCATTTTTTAATGTCTGCAGTTTTACTTTTTCCTGACTACAAAGTTGTAATATTGCTGGGTCGATACCTTTTTAGATGTCTCTCTGGACTGTTAGAAACAAGGAGAATAAGAGATACTGTACTACAAAGATGAGTTGACTTCAAATGGATAAGTGAAATCTAAGAAAGCTTTTATCTTTCTATGTAAAATGTAAGAGACATCATGCTCATATCTTAGTGTATTTTACAACTTGAATTAAGAGACGGTGAATTCAAATACTTTTTCAAAGTGCTTGTATATATTCCCATACACTAAAGTTGTGTTAAATTAATTGAGATAGAATATATTTTTTGTATACCCCATTTTACAAATTATACAACTGTTCTTTTAATTATATACGAGTTGAGTCTCTGTATCCTTTTACTCTTCGCAAATAAAGATTTTAGACCCGAAATGTTTACGAGAAAAAATAGTTCGAATATGATAGTAGCACTAGACGACTTGGCTGAACATTTGAGATCTCGTAAACTCCTACTCTCCTAATACTAATAGGGATTTTCTGATGTCTTTGTTATGTGCGGTCTTATAGATATAAAATTAAATATGAAAGTCACGAAAAAAAAATTTATATAATAAAGAGATAAACTTTTTGCACCGTGGATTATGTGGAAATCAATTATACTTTATAAAAAATAATATTACAACAATGTTTTTTAACAAGTTGTGTTTGAATCGCAATAATAAACATGAAAGTTACTAATTACTCCTATTTTACACGGAACCAGTGAAAGTGAAAGTTTCATCATATAAGTTACATGAAAGTTCAACATTGGCTGTCGTAGTCCTTTCAAGGCTTTACCTCAAATGGTTCTAAATTTAATTTTTTTTTAAATATTACTTTTTTTTTTTTAATCAAACTGCTATCCATATTTGAGTCATCCTCATTCCTAGCGGTTTCACAAAACAGACCTCCTGTACGAGTGATAGGAGGTCCTAGCAATTATAGATTTTACAAAAGTAGAGTACAAGAAAAAAAAAAAACTAAGTATCCCAAAATACTTTAAGAAAAACTTGTCTGTGCTATAGAATAAAATTTGATTTTAGTCTATGAAGAAAAACATTGCTATTTATCAAGCTGAAAGGTCCACATTTAATGAAATTAAAATAAAAAATACTGAAATTATTTAACGGAAATTAAGAACTTGATGAAAGTCAAAAGATATGGGTAGAGAATTGAAGAAACGTTTGGGCCAAGGATTTAAAATCCGTAGCAGTGCAGGTGAAGAAGCAAAGCACTTACGAAGAACTGTTTATCTGCGACTTTTTTTTCCTATGAAATATCATTTCTAGATCACAATTACATTAATAGAAAATTAATGTTAAAATATTTTATGGCAAGTAACATCCGACAGTAAGTTTTTCATGTACAGTATTCAGAGATGGGCAAAATCGGAATCAATTATTACACAATTAAAACATGACCACGCCAATTTTGTACTGGATAAAGTATATAAAAAATGCAATACGATTACCTTATTACAATCGTAATAGGAGACCTGATTACGATTGTAACCGTGTAATCAATATATAATCAAATCACTATAATCCTTTTTTTTTTATTTATTTATGAAATTTACAACTGTACAAATTAATATATATTCAGCAAATGTGATACAAAAATATGACATGACAAGGCTTGTAAAGAATCTACCCATTGATAGAACTCTAATAAAGTATCTAAGTTAGGAGATCACGAGGCCGTCTTTTTCAGACGCATAGGAGGGTTATCAGGGATCGAGGAGGAAGCAAGGTTAGAAACGAGAGGATTAGGATGGTTATGAAGTTTATTATGGAAGGATAGATATCTGGATTGGGCCAAATCGGAAAAGTATGGAACATTCTGGTTATTATGGATTATTTTATTTGTTACAAAGTAAGGAGCATCAAGGATTTTACGAAGGATTTTGGTTTGTAAAGATTGGATATGATAGGAATTCGATGGTTTAGTAGAGCCCCAAATCTCAATTTCATAAGTCCAAATAGGTCTTATTATTGTAATGTATATGAGACTTTTGTAATTAATTGAAAGGTTAGAGCGTTTGTCTAGTAAGTGCTGAAGTAGTCGGAAACGTTGGGCGGTTTCTTGTCGTTTCAGCCTGGTATGAGGATTCCAAGTTAGACGTTTGTCCAGGTAGAGTCCTAGGTATCAGATTTATTCAACAGGGATCAGTGCAGTATTATTAAAGGATACTGTAGGACAGGAAGTCATAGGTTTACAACAAAGGGTAAAGGTAATTTGATGGGATTTATTGGAATTTATTTTATTTTTCCAGTTTTGAAACCATTTTCAAGGTTTGTGATGTGGGATTGAAGGGTTCGGGATGCAATCGTTGGGTCGTTATGAACTGATAGGACACATGTGTCATCGGAATAGGTTGTAATAACGGTGTTTGGATGGGTTGGGGTGTCAGCTGTATAGACTGTGTAAAAAGTAGGATCTAGGATACTACCTTGAGGAACACCAGCTGACTGGGAAGTAATCGTAATTAAGTAATCAATATTCCTGTAATTGCAATCCTTATGATTATGCCCATGTGTGACATTACTATTTCAATTTCAGTAATATTATATCATATCTAAAGTCATTTCGTAGCTGATGTATAGTATTTAGCTATTGATATTGGTTAAACTCAGTTTTCAATCTACCACTCATATATTATACCAAATGAAAATATTGTAGAAAGTTGTATTAGAAAATGATTAAAAAAAGAAGAAGATCTTTAGAGAAACGTTCAAATGATAACAAGACCCACTAAAGCATTTCAGGTTTTGATGACCATAAAACCAGGTCATCGTCTGACGTACGTCGTACATCTTAAAGCCGAAAGAAACGAACAAACAAGGAATAATGATTTAATTTTGGGGGTTTCAGCCCGAAAGCTTTTTTTTTTAATATATAACAATAATTACTTTGGAAGAGAAAAAAAATAAACTAACTACCTGAATGAAATGGTGTTTAAGTGATTCTTGGAATCCTATTAAATAAAATTATTCGAACAATAATATTTTTAGAGATAAATTTATAATACTTTTTTCCCAAGATATGGTTATATATTACCATTTTGGAAAGGAGGAGGGGCTTCAACACGAAAGCCCCCCTCTCTCTTCTCCCGTAGATCCGCATGTGGCAAACCCAACAGATTCACATATTTATTTATTTTTTTCATAATAACATAAATATTTCTGGATAGTTATCCTTAATAATTAGCCAAAAGTATTTCAGTATCTAATATAACAAAGCGTAACAACATACTTTATCTGAAGAACGTTTGTGGTTAATCTGAATAGCTCTGGAGCTACATGTTAAATATGAAACTCATGGTTGTTCTTCCTAGAAGGAGGAAGACCACAGTACTGCAAACTAACAGATATAAATTCGAATAAATAGCAGTTTGGTATTCCAAGGAAGTAATGTGGAGGGGAAGGGAGGATATAGTGGCCCGGGGAACGGTTGAGTATTCAGGCTGCACCATCCACTGCAGCTATAATTAGCCACTATCTCAGACTACTTAACATAGATCACAATTACTAGCGAATTATAGGCCTCTAGTACTCGGATTACTAAATAGGCCTAGTATAAAATATGTTTTAGAGCCTTCACGTAGCTCAGCCTTCCTCAACGCTTCTAAACTAAATTAGATTAAAAAATAACTAGGCTCATCTTTTCGATAGAAGATATTCTGGTCATCTTCAAGGATCAATGAGGAAAAATAAAGGCCTATAACTTATTCAAATAATTTCAAATAAATACTAAATAAACAATTTTTAGAAATCTATAAAATTGAAATAATGAGCTAAACGTTTGTATATTTTTTTAATTTAATTTAGAAGCATACTTCGTCGTAAACCAATGACTTCCTTCCCTTCAGTATCTTTTAACAACATCTCAATTATTCCTGTTAAACAAATCCGTTACCTAGGACTCCACCTGGACAAACGTCTAACTTGGAATCCTCATACCAGACTGAAACAACAAGAAACAACTCGACGTTTCCGACTACGTCAACACTTACTAGGCAAACGCTCTAACCTTCCAATTAATTACAAAAGACTCATATACATGACTATAATAAGGCCTATTTGGACTTACGGAGTTGAGCTATGGAGCTCCTTCCAATTAATTACAAAAGACTCATATACATGACTATAATAATGCCTATTTGGACTTACGGAGTTGAGCTATGGAGCTCCGCCAAACCTTCGAATTCCTCTTGTATCCAATCCTTACAATCCAAAATCCTTCGTAAAATCCTCAATTTTCCTTACTTTGTTACAAATAAAATCATCCAAAATGACCTTAATGTTCCTTATTTATCAAATTTGGCCCAATCCAGATATCTGTCCTTCCATAATAAACTTCATAACCATCCCAACCCTCTTGTTTCTACTCTTGCTTCCTATTCAATTCCTGATAACCCTCCAAGGAAAAGAAGATGGTCTCGTGATCTCCTAATATAAACATATTATTATAGTGCTACCTATGGGTAGTTTTTCAACATGTTTCATGTCATTATATCTATGTACTAATTTACTGGATGTATATTATTTTATACAGTTGTAAATATTATATAAATAATAATAAGAAAAAAAAAGAAGCATACTAATACCAGACATAACACGCACACCTCCGTGGGAAGTGCCAAGGGAAGCGATCGCCCCTCAATAAAAATATAAAAGAGGCGAGAATATCGTTTCTTATATTTCTTCGAAAACCAACTAAATCAAAATCAATAACTAATTTTAAATCAAAACAACAAATAATTTATCTCAACTAAGCATGTATTTTACCACACAGCATGCCCCTATTATTGTAATTTTAATTTATATTCAAAGACAATAATATTTAGCAACATATTATAGGATTTTATGATTCATTGATCTGCGCCCTTCCATTTTTACGTGAAGATTTTATTAAGTTTTCGGTGGCAAACTTTAAGCATTGGATAATCGAGAGTTCACCTCACTGCCTTAAAGCTTTGAATAAAAATGAGAAAATGTAATATATTCAATTGCTTTGTTAAAATATTTTGAAAACACCTATAACAAAAAAAAAACTAATATTTTAATAAATATAAATTTATTTATGTTTTTATATACTATTATATTATTTTTTTCAAATTAATTAATTTGAGATCACATCTATTGTCAATACTATGACAGGTGTGGATAGAAGTATGAAGAGAGAAAAAAAAATTAATTATGTTGATTATTTTAATAATCATTAATTATGTTTTCGGTGGCAAATTTTAAGCATCGGATAATTGAGAGTTCACCTCACTGCCTCAAAGCTTTGAATAAAAATAAGAAAATGTAATATATTCAATTACTTTGTTAAGATATTTTCAAAAACACCTATACTAAAAAAAAAAACTAATATTTTAATAAATAAAAATTTATATATTTTTTCATAAACTATTATATTATTCATTTTAAAATAGTTATGTTGATTATTTTAATTATCACTCATAATTTTTATAAATTATATCAATTCTTTTTTAGAAGGGAGAGGGAGTCTATCGCCAACCCCTCCCCTCCACCCTCCCCCCGACCAGAATGGAACGTCTGCGCCTACCTGACAGAAGAAATAAATAAAATTATATTTTGCATTTCATCTTAATAACATATAAATACCAGCCGATTATTAAACAGACTGTTATATTTTTGGTTACATGTTTTTATTTACATACATAAATAATAATGTGTTATTTCATTTCACCTTGCTGCATATCGAAAGGGTTTTTAATATGAATTTTTATATCACGGGATGCCACTGGTAATTATTGAGGATAATTATCCAGAATTAATTAGTAAAAATATTAGTTAAACAAATTATGTCATTTGACATATTGGTCCTTGATTAATTTATTGGATTACTTCTCACAAAGGTTTGTTGTGTGTTTATCTGTTCACTAATTACCAAACATTACCTGTGCTTATAATGATATCAATAGGTGGCATGATTAAAATAACTTTTATGTACAAATTATGTTTATTTACAAATGATATAAGAAAGAATGTTATATACATTATATTTACAAAAATTAATGAACTATACAATTGGTTGTGAAGGCATGATTCAGATGGATGGAATTTAAAATTACATTGCCATTAAATATTTATACATCTTTAAAAAGGAATTGTTGGGGATTACTTATCTAATATATCATTTGAAGTGTGAAGTTGAGATCATCTTTGTTCAGGTAGGTCTTCAACAGTCCTCCAACCAGATAAAACATCAGGGACCTCCTCAGTGCCGGGCAGCTACATCAGGCCTCTCTTCTATCAGCCTCTCCTCAGCTGAGTCCCAAAAAGAAGTGTCTTCTCAGCCGAGTCCCAAGAAGAAGTGTCCTCCGCTGAGTTCCAAGAAGAAGTCCTTTCGTCCAAGTTCTATATTTTTCACCTTTTTTCATCCCCTCTCTTTTGGTAGGGGCAATAATTGTTCCCATTGGTTCAATTTTTGTAGCAGAAGGGATGACCACACCCCCAGCGATATGTTGAACTAATATTTACCCTTTTAGCAGGTACACGACCGTTTCTTCCTATGCCTAAGAGTTAAACGCTTTTTTATCCTCTTTAAACGGTCCTTTGGTGTTTTTGGCTGACATGTGTCGTCAAGTACTTCTCTTGCTAGTGGGTGTGCTAAGACTATTTTCAAGAGTGCTAAAAGGTTACCTCAGGGGATTATCAGGCATCCCGACCACTATCTAAGTAACCACTTACAAAAGGTTGGGTCGGGGGTTTCAGGTACCCGCCCAGGTGTTAGAAATTATTTTTAAATGTTATTAATTATCATTAGGTTATGTTCAATACATAGCAACCTTTGATTTAATTTTTCTCTCCTTCTTATTTTCTTTAATTGGATTTATTTTAATTAATAACAACTGGTGACCAGAAATATAACATTATGTTCAATAATCAGCTGACATTTACAGATATTATCAAAAAAGAAATATTGAAAAGCGTTCATTTTACATCAAAACTTCATCAAAGAACTAAACTAAGTCTTCAAAGAATTGGAATTCTGTTTAGTCTAATTTATTTTCTATCCTAATATCCATATTTTCATATACAAACAAATCATTTTGAACTTAAATTTCTTTTTCACTGTCTGTACAAGTTTGGATAAAAATAAGCCACACAGTGCGCTGCGAGAAAATGTAAATATATTCCCCATCCCTTCCTATTCTCTTGAGAAAACTGTTCAAAACAACTGTCGTCCTCCGAAAGAAGAATCTTACTTCGAAATATAGAGAGAAAAGTTTTCTTTTCCTATTTTTATCCTTGACCATATCTTGATGGGAATGAACTCTGAAAGAAAATGATTTCTTTTTCCCACGCATGTGCATTGCTTAACTCCTTTCACGGGGATGTAATTATCTTGGAACATTGCAATTAGTATGCTCCCTTTTTCTAACTTCCCACATCTAATGAAATATTTACTAAGCTCAGCAATAAAATGGACTACCAGGAGGTCTAACACGGCCGATGTACTGTTTCAGTTACTATAGTCATACTCGAGCAGCATATTTCTAGCAGCATAATGGTAAGCTTTGCGATAGTAGAAACTTTGATAGTACATTCTGAAAGTTCCATTTATCATTGACCGTAATAAATTTAATTACAGTTTTCTCAAAGGATATTTTGTCTACTTTACGATGGTGTACTTAGAATTTAATTATCTTGAACAGTTTTTGTGAAATTTCTTCTTATTTAAAAAAAAAAAAAGAACTTGACCCCCTTTGTTTAGTGTTATTTCTAACAATTGTCATGAGTGTTTGAGGTTTTAGTGCCCTCTCTCAGTCTCCACCGGACTGGTAATGCGGTCGAAGAGGCTAAGAGAGAAGCGCTGGGATCGCTTAGAGTCTCGCTTTGTCCTTCACACTTGGGTGAAAGGTCTGGACTCGGAGATCTCTTGCCTGATTGTAAATATTGTATTTAAGTATGATTTTTTTTCTATTTATTTATTTTACTTATAATTGATTTAATTTTGCTACAAGTTACATTTCCTTGGTTTATTATAGTTTTTGCCTTTGTTATATAGATGTATATATTTTTTTTTTATTGTATTGTATATATGGTATGAAAGTGCCTCATTCAGCCTTAGTACCCAGTGCCCTTAAGTGTGGCAAAATGTATTATTTCTCAATAAACACAAAAAAAAAAAAAAAAAAAATTCTAACTACAAATAAATAGCCTTTTTAAGGAGTCAGTTGGTAATTGCAGATCTTCAACTATTAATGAAATTTTTCAGCATAGTTTAATTTAAAAATAATGATCGTTTGAGAAGATGAGAATTCTCAAAGAGTTTTTGTTTGACATGATTTAAATACGATGGTTTCCAATGAATGCTAAATAATAAGATATATAACATGTAATAGCAGCTTCGAAATTCAGAATGTTTTAGAATAAGAATTATTATGCCATATCAGTATATTTGAGGACAAGCTTGTCTGGATTAAGAACCTGCTGAAATTAAGGAACAATAATTTAAGAGCTTGAACCTCAAAGTTTTCAACTGGCTCCTCAGTGCGAGATTTATCTGCTTCGTTAATCGAACCAAGAGCATCCGTGTCATCTTTTGAAAGGGCCCGGAGGAGTTGGACTGTTGAGGGTAAATCCCTACGCGAAATTCTCTCTCAGCCCTTCCTTTTCCTTATTTGCTTATTGTATTGTGTCTGGGATTTTTTATATCCTTGCCATTTTTCAAGCATCTTTGGTTTGTAAAATAACTCACGTAGCACCATTCCGAGGTTTACCACTGTTGGCATAGCGCACTGTTATTTATTATTTCTTTAACTATTATTAAATTTTCTCGTTGGGAAAGTAGATAGCATTATGAAAGTATTCATTTTTATATGGTCTATAGTTTTAATTGGAAGCACTACTGCCAGTACGTCAAAATTTTATAATTAAGCTCCGGATTCACATTAATGCAAATACATATTTGTTTTTCATGTTTTTAAAAACATAAATAATATATTGAAGAGAAGGGTCGTTGGGGTGATCAGTCAAATAAAAAATGGCCAAAATAATAATAATATTTATTTATTTTTTTTTTTTTTTTTTTTTTTTTTTTTTTTTTTTTTTTTGGTTTTCAATTTTTTATCCACACCTGTCATGGTAGTGACAAAAAAAAAAAAAATTGATAAAACTAAAAATGATAAGTATTTTAAAATTTTCTTTTGGGAACTTTATTCATACAGTTGTCAAAAGAGGGCATTGTTCTTCAATCTAGAAAAAAATGGAACCTTTAAATCAACAAGGAAGCTTATTATTGACATTATCGCAACGTGTCCATCATTAGGTCCCCCGCCCATAATTGGTGCGTTAACCCAATAACTAATATATTTTTTAAATACATTTGTTTCTTTATTTTATTATGTCATTTTAGTTTTATTTTCACCGGAATAGAAGCCTGTTTCTCGTTACTTTCATTGTTTTGTCACCGTGAATTGTTTTTAAAAGTTACTTTCTCAGGATGCATGCTAAAGGGGAACGGCTACAAAGAACACTTACAGGGAAGGAAGTGAATAAGTTAAATGTTGCGCATGACAACTCAACAAGTGATGAAGAGAGTTCTGAAGCGGAGGCAGTTACATAAATGTAGCCCACTTTCTATTTTCCACATGACGTCCTAGCAGAAGTTGTTAAGGGCAAGAAAGTTAACTGATTCCGAAAGTGTTTCGCATCAAGGGTTTAGAATTATCTTATCGTTATTAATATTTTTTGGGTTGCAGTTTATTTTACAGATATAAAAACATTTTAATGTGAAGTTGATTTTTTTTAATGTAAAAAAATAAATCATTTTATTTATATTATTTTATTATTATATCCCGCATCTACCCAACCGATCCATATGCGGCATAATTACTGATTATGATTTAAATTACACATAACGTGGAGTTTATTGGTTATATTTGTGGCACCTGTGAATAGACTGTTAAGTGCTAAAATTCAATTTTTCAAAAAACCCAATTAAAAGTTTGGATTTTTGTTTCAACTTTTATGTGAATATTCAATCATTTATACGGGCTGAGGCAGCCGTTCGGGCTAAGGCGCTTGCAATAGATAGCCAAGTTAAGCAACGCTGAGCGTGGTTAACACTTGGATGGGCGATTGCCCGATTTGGGTGGCCGTCCACAAGAGAAAGCCAAGCTGCCCGAGATCCTCCCCGGGTATGTGAGCCCCGTCAGACTACTGGAGGCTACGCACACCGACCAGGCTGATGATCCTACTACCGTGTACTTAAACCAGGAATCGGGATGTGGTCTAGGAGACGTTTTCTCTTTCATAGGAATCGATAACAAAAAAAGTATTTAATTCAGATAGTTTAAAATTGCTTCAAAGTAAACTATAATTTTCTTCAAATACAAGTAGACTTTGTCTTTGTCAAAACCACTTAAAGGGCACTTATGAGCGGCCGAATTACGCTAAGTTGTGTTTTTCATAAAAATCTTGGATTATTCGCTTTAATAATAGATTAATCTTGGATGTTTTTTTTTATCTGTATTTTTAAAAAAAATTAAAACCGAGAAAGTTTTAATTCATTTTTTTCTTGTCATCTGACACATATTTTAGTAAACTACTTTTGAAAATACAATATTTATTGATTTGATAAATATGTTTAGAAAAATACTACCTTTCCAAAAAATTATTTTCTAAGGTGGTAATAAAAAGAAACAACGAATAATCCATGATTTAATGAAAAATACAGCTTAGCGTAGTTTTACTGCTCAAACGTCCCCGTATTCACAGGCGTAAATACGGAAGAGGAATGGACTTTTGGGCTGAAGCGCTCCCTCCCTCCAAAAACAGTGAAATGTAACCCCGTTTAGTGGTATTATGGAGACTTTTGAGCGGTAAAACTACGCTAAGTTGTGTTTTTATTGAATCATGGATTATTCATAGTTATTTTTATTACCGCCTTAGAAAATAAATGTTTGAAAAGGCAGTATTTTTCTAACATATTTATATAATGAATCAATATTGTATTTTCAAAAATAATTTACAAAAATATGTGTCAGGTGACAAGAAAAAAGGAATCAAAACTTTCTCGATTTTTATTTTTGCTGAAAATACTGGTAAAAAAATATATATCTCGAATAATCCATGATTTAATGAAAAACACAACTTAGCGTAATTTGGCCGCTCATGAGTGTCCTTTAAATGGTTTTGACAAAGACAAACTCTACTTGTATTTAAAGAAAATTAGAGTTTACTTTGAAATAATTTTAAACTATCTGAATTAAATACTTTTTGTGTTATCGCTTCCTATTAAAAAGGAAACGTGATCAGCTTAGGAAAGATAAAATTGGGCTTAATTCATTTTCAGTTCGAAATCAGCCCATACATCAAATGAATTTTTTTTTTAATATTTTATGGAATCATTAAGAATTGAGACACCCTGTATATGTGGTATATTTTTTAAAAGGAGCCAACGGTTAATTTTTTACAATTATACAATAGTTAAACGAAATGAGAAGTTATTATGGCGTTAAATAAATTATTTAAGTAATAAATTGTTTCATTATTTGAAATTAAAAATATTAATATAGTAGTATACAATTGTTTTTTATGTTTAATAAGCAAATACGAGGTTTTCAACGAATTACGAACAATTTAAGATATTTCAACTTCTTGATTTGAACTACTTTCAAAATGTATGCCAAGCAACAATAACTCAACGTAACTTCCACTATTAAATAAATAATCCACTGAAAAATCTCATATTAGATAGGTATCCGTTTCTATAATACATACAACGCATAATAAGCGATCTGAAAAACGTTAAATTTTTTGAACAATTGTGGTGAAATAATCCAGATAAAGATCGCTTCCATCAATAATATGTACTCAGTTGGGTACATATATTTGGGCTACCAGTGGTTTTCCTCAAGCAACTTTCTGTGGATATTTTTCCTTAGGGTGATGTTATTGACTTTGGTATCCGCGCCGCCACCCTAGACCTTCGAGATGTCTCCATCAACTGATTGGCTATGCCCATCTCTTTTTCAAAATATTTTTCAGATAACTTCTGCCACTACTTCTTCACTGAATTATAGGTTATAAACTTTTCACCCTTATACCTAGACTGGGGTTTTCAGTCTTTTACGCAACATCACATTTGAGAAAACCTTTTAGTTTGAGTCAGTCGGTTTTGCTTCTTGCAAGTCCCTTGATCTCTCCTCTGAAAATTATTAATCAGTTGATTGAATGATTTTTTTTCTGTTGGCTACACAGAGTTTGCAGTTGTTTTTCTTCATCTCTGCCTCTCTTGAACTATTTATTTCCAAATATCTCCTTGCATCTCTACAAAATCTTTGATGATTTGATCCATCCATTTGGATTTTGTCCATCAACAGGGTCTCTTGTCTATTAGTGAGACATTCATTGCTTTGTTGAGACTTTCTGATGGATTGTTCCGAGCTACGAATTGTATCTTGGCCAATATTTGTTGTAATAGAAATTATAATTATTATTATTAGTATCACTTATCTACACCGGCGAGCTAACTTTTTCGTGTCATCCATTGAAAACCCATACTATTTTACTCTTGTAGTCAGTAAATAATGTATGTAAACTTCTATAGTAAAAATCATGAATAAAGAATTTATTCTCACAAGAAGCATATTTGGAAATTATATTAATGTACTTTGGGCAGGTCCAAGATACATTATAAAAAAGTGGCCCAATTTATTTTTTTAATTTAATTTTTTAGAAAAGTCCTATAGTATTTTGCTTAGAACTTGCCTAAAAAATAAGCTAGATAACTATACATCAATCTAACAATAGTTTTGAGTATGTTTATGTACTTTTTTTATGAAAAATTATTATATCAAGTAACGAACAATTACTTTTCCAGCTCTAAAACACTCTTATCAATATTATTAAAAAAGGAGCAGATCATAGGCACAAAAATCAGCTGTAAAGTGTTCTGGGAGTGCAGAACACTCCATTTTTCCACAAATCCTGAATTTTCTCAGGTGGAATTTTTTATTCTTAGGATGGTTTAAGGTACATGTGGTATTTGTATTGGTAATTAAAATATATTTTGTAGCATCATTGTTATTCTCAGAGCGAAGGTAACTAGGCCATTGGAGGGAGGCGTCTACTGTTGTCATACTTTTAAAATATACCTCCTACAATATTGAGAATATTCAGGAAGGCAGCTCCTGGAAGCATTGTGCGGATGGTTGATGCATGGTCTGTCAGCAGAAAATATACCTCTCCGTCGTCACTATAAACCCTCGAGGGACGGGGCGGAGGAGATTTATCGGCTGCGGTCCGACCCTGGTGTCTCCTGGGGACAAATGTGGACACAACTTGTAAAGACTCTCTAACACGTTCAGGACCATTTAATACGGTCAATGCTAACACTCTACAGCCCGCGCTGAAAGGATTTGTGTCCTGCAGTGATTCAAATTGGCATCATAGCGACAGAATTTAAATTAATTAAATTCCTTTTACCACAAAGTGTGAATATCAGTTTCTTTATCGGTATTTCAGAAGGTGGTAGAAATGCTAAAAATATGAATCGTAGAGTTTAAACGAAGGTTAATGTTTTATGTAGTCAGTCGGGATAAAGATTATTTATTGTAAACGGGAGAGAGGAGAGATGGTGTAAAGATTTCTAAATGTAATAATAAACTATAACGATAGGTTGGGAAACCTGCAGCCTCGTGTTCGGCATTTATATTTAAATTATAAATTAAGTCTCTCCACCTTTTAATCACACGCTTGTAATTAAATCGTATCGTTTAAAGCAGTAAGTTTAAAGCAGTGATCTTTGGAGGTTTGAATAAGGTCCATATGAACTAATAATAAATTACAAAGGACATGAGACAAACAAAGCATATTGATCTATTGAGAATAAATTTATTCTACATGGGGTTCCGATAGTTTCAATAAAAGAACAAATTTTAAAGAAAGTTTGAATTTTCATTATATACAAACTTAGATATACTCAATTGAAAATACATTTAATAAAATTAAAAATGACTCAGCGTCATATTACTTTTTTTATTTTTTATTTACAGCCTTCCGGCAATACGGATTTTGGTAAGGGTAGAGTAATAAATAATATATCTATCACGCTACCACTGCCATCTAGACATTAGTGCTTCAACTGAAGTACAAATGAAGTCCACACCTATAGAAGCTTTGTCCATTATGGATTGCCTTCCGCCGCCTCCTCTCTTCGCCTAGGGGCTGCAAGATTGAAGTGTCCCGGTCCCACAGTCGTCTTCCACCCGTACACGAACTCTTCGAAGTACGGGTAGTTTTCTTTTTTCATGAGGGAGGGGAAATCACCTTCTGTTATAACAAATACCACGTTTTCCTCCGTAGCCTGTTCCTAAGTCAATCAAAACCACTGCAGGTCATTACTACGTGTACGTAGTTTACATGACTTGACGTTATATGAACTTTTAATTGATAGTTACTGTTAGTGGTTAAAACTATACACCCTCTGATATACTAGTGGTACTTTGCTAAAACCTAATGAATTTCCCTAATGAAATCGAAGAAAAATCATCTAAATGTTTATTTTAAAACCTAACCTCTATTTGTGAAGAATCTTCACAAATTTATATTTTTAGGTGTTGAATAGTAGTGTATATTGTGTGTATAGTTGTGTATGTAGTATGTTGTATATTCCGTGCTGGTACTCGAAATTGAAGTTGCTCTATCCTGCTTCCCGAGAACAATACCTTCTTGGAGTTTCCCTTTTCCAAGTTCTCAGAACCAAAAATCATCCTTACATCCTAGAACTCTACTTTCCTTTATCCATTCTTGATTGATACCAAGCCTCAACCTATACATCTATAGATTCCTTTCAATAACCACTCCCTTCAGAAAATCATTCTTCGTTCGTGCTACCTCCTTTTGGAACTCCAAACGTCAAAGCACGTCCACAAATTTCTTCAAACAACTGCTATTTTACCACCTAATTAACATTTAAATATCCGCAACCATGTAAGAATTTTTAGATTATGTAATTACAAGAGTTAATTGATAACAACAATTTTATTTTTATTGACTTTTTTTTTGTATTATTTCTATAATCGTTAGCTTTCTAAAGAAAGCTTCACTATCTACGAATATTTCTTGAACTCTATAATTATTTTTAGTGAAATTCAGTCCCAGAGTAAAATTATTTTTCATTTCATTATATTTATATTAATTGTCATGTTTCACTAGAGCACGATTAATCGGATCTTTATTTTGCATCATACTTTTTGGATCTTCATTATAAAGATAAGACCCCTCTGGGACAAAATTTAATTTTATTGACGGAAAATAAATATTTGTGAGCGAAGCCGCAAGGAAACCCCTAGTTCGACAATAAAAATGTTTCCATATTGTTAATATTGTCACTATCAATATATAAAGTAAATTAATTGACTTGAGCAACTTCGGTTCTTTTTGTGTGTGTGTTTTTTGTATACGAATATATTTCTAATGTTCTTGTGTTTGACATTAAGCACGATCAATAGTATCCATTAAAAAAAGTTCTCAGATTTTTGTATCATTAACTTATAAATCCTAAATCTTTCGTTACAATTTCGAACAAAAATAAATTCAAGGCTAACAAATCATGTTTTATGTGAACAGAGTCACTACTCATTCTATATTTAATTACTTGTTGTTTTTAGTTATTTTAATTGAAGGTATTTTTTTCAAGATATATGATGAGAAAAATTCTCCAGGAATACTCAAACTGTGGGCTGGAAGTCAGCAAAGAAAAACGTTATATAAGGCGTTTAATTGCCAAAGGCAATTTGTTCGAATGTACAATTGGATGTTAAAACCTGAAGGTCAATTTAAGTATCTAGGGAGCTGGGTAAATATGACAAGAACATCAGACATAGAAAAGAGATTAAGCAATTTGAAAATAATCATCAGTGTAAATCAGTGTCTCTAAAAACAATATCAAATGATTTATAAATCGTTTCTAGAAAGTGTGAATCTCTATTATTCTAAATCGTGCATTATTAATGGGAGTCAATCAAAAACATTACTACTCCTTGAGGAGTTCTGCGCATGCGTTAACCCTACACATACACTCTTTATTTCGTCTCTTATAAAGTGACTTTATTATCAGTGAAATAATTCATGTTATTTTTGAAAAAGTAGTGTGAACTGTTAAGTTAACAATTAAGTTGAAACTGGACATAAATAAGGTGAGTAATCACTTATTTATAACGGCATTGTGAACAATGTAAATAGACCTGAGGATAATGATAGATAACAAGCCGGCCATATACATTCGCTAATCCGACCAGTGGGCTGCTGCCCTTCGGCGGAAGCACATCTACGTTTCTCAGAATTCCACAAATTCGCGTAATATATACGTATTTGATAAAAGACTTTTTTTTTTTTACAAACTATTACATTTACCTCTAATTAATTAACATGAGATGCGATATTTTCACATGGTAATGTCGAGCAAAGGTAGCAATCGAACTTTAAGATCTAGGAGTCTAGATACCACAAAGAGTACACCTATCAAGAAAAGGGCTAGACGCTCTAAAAAAAATACCCCACCAGCTACACCAGAGAGCTCAGTTGACGAAGTCGAAAATCAACCTGGCACATCATCACAAAATATTTCAACACAAGCTATATCAATACAAGGTACGTTAGAAGAATCGCCCTTTTTTACAGCTAACCCATTCCAACGCCTATTCATTCCTTTTTTCCCAGTCTGCTGGTGTTCCTCAAGGTAGTATCCTAGGTCCTATCCTCTATACAGTTTATACAGCTGACATCCCTACCTGTCCCAACACTGTCATCACCACATATGCCGATGACACATGTATCCTATCAGTAAACAATGACCCAGCAATTGCATCCCAAATGCTTCAATCACACATCATAAATCTAGAAGAATGGTGTCAAAACTGGAGAATTAAAATAAACTCCAATAAATCCCACCAAATTACCTTTACCCTTCGTCGTAAACCAACGACTTCCTGTCCTACAGTTTCCTTTAACAATACTCCACTTATCCCTGTTGAGCAAATCCGATACCTAGGACTCCACCTGGACAAACGACTAACTTGGAATCCTCATACTAGACTGAAACGACAAGAAACCGCTCGACGTTTCCGATTACTTCAGCACTTACTAGACAAACGCTCTAAACTTCCCATTAATTACAAAAGACTTATATACTTGACTATAATAAGACCTATTTGGACTTACGGAGTTGAGCTATGGGGCTCCACTAAACCATCGAATTCCTCTCGCATCCAATCCTTACAATCCAAAATCCTTCGTAAAATCCTCAATGCTCCTTACTTTGTCACTAATAAAATTATCCATAAAGATCTTAATGTTCCTTATGTTTCAGATCTGGCCCAATCCAGATACCTATCCTTCCATAATAAACTTCAGAATCATCCCAACCCTCTAACCTTTCTAACCTTGCTTCCTCTTCAATTCCTGATAACCCTCCGAGGCGTCTGAAAAGAAGATGGCCCCGTGATCTCCTAATATAGTCATATCATTAGAGTGCTACCATTGGGTAGTTACTCAGCAAGTGTATTCATGTCATTATATCAATTATGTCCAAATTTACTTGATGTATTTATGTAATACAGTTGTAAATGTCATAAAGAAATAAAAAAAAAATAAAATAAAAAAAACCCATTCCAAGTGTTGTCAAACACACAGAATGAACAAATGGAAGCAGTACCCATCCCTAGTGAACCTAAACCCCCACCAATATTCGTTAGAAACATAAAAAATTTTCAATTAATGTGTCTACAATTAAATAATATAGTGGGCTCAGGTAAATACTTATGCCAAAGCCGCATTAATGACACGAAATTAATGCCTGACACCCCAGATACGTATAGAAAAATTGTCAAGTATTTATCTGACACTAAGGCGGATTATCACACATATCAGCTGCGCCAAGAGAGAGCGCTCAGGGTGGTGATCAGGAGATTACACCCATCAACACCACTGGATGCCATTAAAGAAGAACTAACTGAGATGGGGTTCCGTGTTCGCCAAATAGTGAATATATTCAAGGAAGATAGAGAACAGCCTGGCTCAAAAAATAAAATACCGCTCCCACTATTCTTCGTTGACTTTGACCGAACGCCCCAGGTCGAAGACATCTACAAGGTCACACGCCTTTACTACACTAGCGTTGTTGTAGAAAAGCCCTACACTAAGCGCGACATTGTACAATGCCATAACTGCCAGGCTTATGGTCATACGAAACGCTATTGTCACCACATTCCTAGATGTGTCCGGTGCGGTGATAAACATAAAACAGAGGACTGCCAGAAGTCCATAAGAACACCAGCTGTATGCGCTTTATGCCATAAAGGGCACCCAGCGAACTACAAGGGTTGCCAAACATATAAGGAACTAAAAGCAAGAATTTATTCAGCTCCAAGAGAAGAACGGCCATCCAGGCCACCAAGACAACCCTCTAGAACTGTAAATACAAGAGTGTCCTATGCTCAGATATTCAAAGGAGATACTGCACCCACACAAACTCAGGCCCTGCCACAAGAACCTCAACCTCGAGTATTCACATCTCAACCTCAAGACCCTTATCCCATCTCTGAACCTAGGCCTAATAACCAGGCATTCATTCCTCCTCCTCCCAATGCCACTGACCTCACAAGCCTATTGACTTCTTTTCTCTCTGAATTCAGATCACTCATCACTCCTCTCATTTCCTTACTTACCAATGTTGTATCCAACCTCATCCCACTGCCGAGAAATCCTTAAATGTCTCCAATCAAATCCCTCTCCGTCCTCCTTTGGAATGCGAATGGTATTCGAAATCACATCAACGAGCTAACTATCTTATTACAGGACAAAAACATTGATGTAGCATTAATAACTGAAACTCGACTTACCAACAAACGACCACTTAACATCCCCAACTATCATATCTATCGAACCGACCATCCTGATGGAACAGCACATGCTGGCACTGCCATAATTATCCATCAATCCCTTTCCCATCACCTATTCCCTTTGTCGACCCATAATTTCCTACAATCCACTGCCGTGATAATCCAAACTTCTCCTTACCCAATAGCAGTAGTTGCAGCATACTCCCCGCCTAAAATACCTATCTCAGAATCCCAATTAACTTCCTTCCTTAACTCCTTAGGACACCACTTCCTTCTAGGTGCAGACTTAAATGCTAAACACCAGCAATGGGGAGCCAGAACCACAAATTCCAGAGGACGAACATTCCTATCTGCACTTAATTCCCATCACAGCAACATCCTCTCACCCAATTCTCCCACATACTGGCCAACAGATCCTAAACGCAATCCCGATCTCCTAGATTTTTTCATCCACAAAGGTCTAGGGTCCCTTAATTATAGCATTTCAAGACTTGATGATCTTTCCTCAGACCATAGTCCCCTAATCCTAACGGTCTCCACATCACCAATTCCCAAACCACCTCCACCTTCATTTATCAGGGGGCCAGTTAATTGGAACCTCTTCCGTCAAATACTGGATGATAATATTGACCTCAGAGTTTCCTTAAAAACACCTGCAGACCTAGATGAAGCAGTATATTCCATGACTACCTTGATCCAACAAGCAGTTTGGACTGCATCTTCACCTGATCCTTCTAAAAAATAATGCAAAATAAATCCTCTACCCCAAGACCTACTGGACCTTATTAATAGGAAACGATGCTCTAGGACCATCTGGCAAAGAACCAGGCATCCTGATGATCGGAAATCATATAACTATTATTCCAAGCAGGTAAAACCAAAACTGGCTACGTTTAGATCCCAATCCTATAATTCCTATCTTTCCTCACTATCTGCAAGTGATAACTCCCTCTGGAATGTAACAAAAAAAATCCTTAAATTCCAATCCATTTCCCACCCCCTCCGCCGTGATGATGGTTCCTGGGCTTCGTCAGATGAGAATAGAGCAGAAGAGTTTGCTAAACATCTATCGTACACATTCACTCCTCATCCTGAACTCCATCCCTCCCATACTGCTGAAGTTAAAGAATTCCTCTCTTCATCGATTCCTCTCTCCTTACCTCCTACAGCCGTCAACCCCTCTCAGGTCAAATTCCTTTTAAAGAACCTAAAACTTCGCAAATCTCCAGGACACGATCTCCTTACTTCCCAGATCCCTCAGACAACTTCCCAAAAAAGCAATTATATTCCTTACATATCTATTCAACTGTATCCTCCGCACAACCCACTTTCCCCTGGTGTGGAAACACTCCATAATTATCCTCTTTCCTAAACCAAGTAAACCTGTTAATTATACATCATCCTATAGACCGATAAGCTTACTTCCGATCCTTTCCAAAATCTTTGAGAAAATCCTTCTCAAACGCATCCTACCCATACTCGAATCCCACAATATCCCTTCCCATCAGTTTGGATTCCGCTCAAGACACTCCACTGTCCAACAAGGAGTTCGCGTTGTGGACCACATATCCTCTGCACTTGAAAACAAGCAATATTGCACTGGTGCCTTTCTGGACGTAGCTCAAGCTTTCGACCGGGTGTGGCACGATGGCTTGCTTTTCAAGCTCAAAACCCATTTACCTCAACCCTTGTACCTAGTTCTCAAATCTTACCTTTCAAATCGCTCCTTTCAAGTCCGCTGCGGCACTGAACTCTCCAAACATTATCCAATTGAGGCTGGTGTTCCACAAGGCAGTGTCTTGGGCCCAGTTCTCTATATCCTTTTCACCGCTGACATCCCTTCAAGTCCTGATACCTTCCTAGCAACATTTGCTGATGATACTGCCATCCTATCCTCCCACTCGGATCCTCTAATAGCGTCCCAGAACCTGCAAAGACAACTTTCACTCTTCGACGCAGATAATGTCCGCCAATCCTTTTTAATTCAATTCCTCTTCCCTACTCAGACACAGTCCGATACCTTGGCTTCCTTCTGGACAAAAGACTGACTTGGAACCCACATACGAGACTTAAAAGACAAGAGCTTAACCGACGATTTGGTCAGCTATATAGACTACTAAACAGATAGATAAGATCTCATCTCTCAACAGAAAACAAATTATTAATCTACAAGACCATACTGAAACCTATCTGGACCTACGGACTTAAAGTCCTTCGAACAATAGTCAATGCTCCATATTATGTCACGAACAAGACCCTACACCATGACCTTAACATCCCATATGTCCATGACATCATCCCATCCAGATTCTCCAACTTTCACCAGAACCTCATTCATCATCCCAATCCTCTAGCACAAACCCTATCCAGCTCCGAGCATCCATACCATCCCCCTCGAAGGTTGAAACGGCAGTGGCCTCGAGATCTTTTGTAAATATGCCTTTGGAGTCCTAGCAATGGCCAGCTTCTCCATTCATGTCCTGAGCGTCTGTGGCTGTATTGCCCTCTTTCAGTCTCCACTGGCTTCTAATACTAGTGATGCGACTAGAAAAGTGGCACTTTGCCTTCCACGTGTGGAGGTAAAAGCCTGGCTCGGAGATTCTTGGACAAATGTATATATTGTATATAGTTATGATTGTGTTTAGAAGTTTTTATTTTATTATATTTTTTATTTTTTTTTTATTTTTTTATTTATTTATTTACCTTCTTCATCAGTATTATTTATTTACTTCTTATATTTATATTTATTTCTTTATTATTTGGCTGATTGTATTATTATTCAATAAATAGATTTCAAAATAAAAAAAAAAAAAAACTAGTCCTTGAAATAGACTATTCGAGCCGATCATGTGATATCTTCCCTTCAAAAGATTCCAAACAGTGGAATAAGGAAACGAGTTGAACAAATTGAGATCCTCCATACCATTGAAACGATGAGGCTCAAGTGTGATAAGGATGTAAGTGGGACGATGGCCTAAGCGTATTTGGAACAGAAAACTGAAGAAAGAAGACAGAAGAAAGATCGCCCGAGAATTATCTGGTATGGTAGAGTTAAGGGAGGGATGATGAACAGGGGTATGTGTGTGAAGAAGATTGACAGTATAGAAGATTACTGCAAAAACTTATTTTCGGTAACGACATATGACTAATATTGTAAAAGTCGTTAAATAAAAAATATTTTTTCAAGGATCCTCAAAGTTTAAAAGAAAATTGTGTTGTTAGTTTTCTTTTATTTTTTTATACTATACCACCGAACGGAATTCGAAGGTCATTGTTCGAAGGTCATATAATTATATGTGTCATTGTACAGAAACATATAATTATAGATTCATAGTATTCAATAAGTCAAAATTTATTACCTAACTTATTTTCTTTAACATAAAATATACGAAGTTAGGAGTTTTATCATGGTTTTCATAATAAAATAAATAAGTATCAGTTATAATTAATTATTTATAATCTGTCAGTATTCTAGAATTATCGACAGTAATGGATCTGTTACAATCAGTATTGAATAAGTAGCGATATTAAAAAGAACTGAGGATTTATGAAGCAGAAAGGAAAGGTTGAGCTGGCAGAGAAGGATTAATACAAGATCGTTGGAGCGTTGCTCCCTTGTAAATTGCTTTTTATTCAACTTGTGTTTATAAATTTTATTTATTTCGATAAATCACTTCTCTTTCAAATTTATAACCGCTCTCATAAATTGTTGAAATCATCCGCGGTTATATCGAATTGAATCTGAATAATTACCGATCAAAGGACACAGATCAGCGATTAAATATATCGCTTGCTTTTTGTATTCGTCCAGAGAGCCAATTTTCCATAGCTTTGAACAAATAAAATTTGTGTCTTATTTAATAAATCAGTACTCCGAGAGTAAATTACACCATATCGTATTTTTATATTTGTTCAAGATAGCCAATTTCGCATGATTTTGAGCTATTAAAATTTCTTTCTTAGTTGCGAAAATCTGTATCCCGGATGTAAGGTACAACATGACAGACAGGTTTTTTTTATTTTTCAGGGGAGCCAATTTTCCATAACTTTGGGCTTATTAAAATTTGTTTCTTAGTTAGTAAATCAGTACTCCGAAGATAAAGAGCATCATGGAGCATTTTTATATTTGTTCAGAATAGCCAATTTCGCATAACTTTAAGCTATTAAAATTTATTTCTTAGTTACTAAATTGTTTAATAAAAAAATGTTCTTTAAGTTACAGATATGTTATTGTATAAATAATATCTATTATATAATTACAAAAACCCATTTAAAATCTCGAAATGGTACTTGTATTTATTTTTATGATTCCGAGAAAAATATCAATCAATATCAAATCATTTCAAGAAAAGTTAATACTCTTCAGATACTAACTCATGACATTTTTTATTTAGTCACATACATCGTATTCGATTCAGATTATATTTAGGTTGGATCGAAGTTTTATTTACGACGTAAACATATGAAATCTAAATTTATCACTTCTTAATTCTCTATACAATCCAAATTTAGTTTTAAGTGTTTTGTATATAGATTTTTTTTTTGTATATAGCTTGTTTAACTAATATTTTCTTTACTTTCTCTTTTTTATTATTGTTTTATTTTGGCCAGATGTAGTATTTTAATTATGTTCTATTTTGTTATTCTAAAGGGACTTTGTCCCAGAATAAAGTTATTTTCTATTCTATTCTATACATATATTTTTTCTCCCCTAACTTGCCTTTTTGGCTTTTCGGGGGTTTTGCCGGGTCAAAGGAGAGGGTGGGGTATTAACACCAGAGTTAAAAGCTCCCCTCCTATGCAGATGATGTAGCCATCACAGTGCGCACTCTACCGGCCCTTTCAGGAGCGCTAGAAGAATTTGAAGCGGCGGCAGCGAGCAGAGGCTTGAAAATAAATGAAGCTAGGAAGGAGCATATGAGGATGTCTAGAACTCATTTAGGCCAGGAAGAAGAAGTGCAAATTAATGGGCACAAATTCAAGCGCAGCAAGACCTTCAAATATCTAGGATCTCTAGTAACATAAGACAATGATAAAAATTCAGAGATCAAAGGAAGAATAGCAGATGCCTTTTTGCTCTTAACAAACTGCTTATATTTCAAGTATTGTCTCGAAAGACCAAAATAACTATATACAAGACAATAATAAGACCGGTGGTGACAAATGGAAGTGAGTGCTGGATGATGACCAAGGAGAGTGAGACGACCCTGAAGGTTTAAGAGAGAAAGATCCTCCGAAGAATATTTGGCCCAGTAAACAAGGATGGCCATTGGAAAATAAGGATAAACAGCCTAATATTGTGGTATTCATCAAGGAAGGAAGGTTCCAATGGCTGGACCATATTCAAAGGATGCCGGACGCGAGGCTACCAAAAAAGATAACGAATGGCAGGCCAGGCGGAAGGAGACTAGCAGGAAGACCAAGGCTAAAGAGGTTGGATGACGTAGAGTACGATTTGAGACGGATAGGAATAAGAGGATGGCAAAGTAAAGCAGAAGATAAGCAGGAATTGCTATCAATTTTAAGTGAGGCCTAAGTACAACTAGGGCTCTAGTGCCATTAAGTGAAGTGAAGTTAAAAGCCCCCCGACATAGGGACTCGAACTCTTAATCTTCAGTTTACGAGATTTATAGCCCACTTGGCCAAGTGGCCACTCAGCCTCCCAATACAAACATATATATAAATATATATTAGGCCTCCAATAGATATACTATATACCCAATAAAATTTTAATTTCATTTGACGATATATTATCAAATATGTATGTCATTGTCATTCAAGTACTTATATTCTATCCACTCCCTCAATTGAGGTAGTTATAATCTTTCTAATTAAAGCAAATTTATTTCTTTTTGAGAAAACTGATTCTTTCATTAAATATTTAGTTCAAAGTCTGTTATACAAATTTTAAAAAAGTATCGGTGAATTCTCTTTAAACTAGTTTACATGTGATTCGTCAGTATTCCAAGCTCTTATTGTAATTTTATGGTACTGTAAACGTTTCTTAAATTTAAATATTAATAATTACCCCCATGAAAAAAGAAGTACTCCGTTATGTCTTGAAGGTATTCAAGGGAGTTATGACCTTGATCATGCTTCAAATAACAGGTTTCTCGTTTAACCTACAGAAGGATCAGATACTCACTTCTCTGAAGCGGAGTTGCTGTTGATAGGTCTGAATTCACAATCGAACCCTTCATGTGTACTAATGAACCGTTGAGAAAGCAATGTTGCTCCTCTCTTAACGAAGACATCTTTATATCAAATTATTTTATGTGATAGTTGTAAATATCACTTCATTTCCTCTTGGTGGCAGCTCGCAACTTAACATTATTGACAAATAATTATGTAATAATCAACTCCAAGAATTATTTATGAAAAAAGTTGTTACTTTGTGTTGCTTAGCGTTTTTATAAACAAAAAAGGCTATTTCTTCTTAGAATACTCACTCATATCTCAGAGTTAAGTAACAAAGCCTTAAGTCATTTCTTAAAATATTTTTTATTGAACTATTATTAGGTCAGGTTATCGTCAAACGTAACTTTTAGCTGGGTTCAGAAGCTGAATACTTAGTTTTACCTTTTGAAGACCCATCTTGATCGTTTATAAGTTATCGTTTGTACGTTATACGTTTAGTTTAGAATTATATATTTTGCTGCACTTCATCTACTAAATCTATAACATTCTTGCTTTCTTCATCATATTCTTTCATCTCTGCTTCACAATCGTAGTCTTCTTTCGACATAATTGACTCCTAGATGGACGTGCCTCCTGACAGACTAAAGAAGCCAACTCCTCCAACTCCCAGGCACAAATACTGTTAATGTTCTAAAAAACAAGACAGGTCGGACACGTGACAAGCAGCCAAGACGTTACTCCTTAACGGTCAAAGATCCCAGATAAGGGCTATTCCATTCTGAGCACGAATCTAGGATACACCGCGGCTTCCTGTACACGCAGACAGATATGGTCGGGAATGAAAGATTCCTCGGTATCAGATATATAATATCTGATTGATACCTTTAGTTAAAAATTAATACAGTGTTCTTACATGTTAAAGAAACCAGCAATAGGTTACTGTTTAATATGTTTGAAAATTCCAATTTTATATTTTTAATTACTTTCTTGGGTTTTTTTGTAATATATCCATAAAGTTTAAATTGGTCCCACAAATCAGAGACAGAAATATAAAAAAATATTTCCCACTTTCTAATTCCTTTTTTTACTTCGTTTAGGACCGGAACGTTGTCCAGTAGAATTTATTATTTTTTATCTCAGTTCCAGTTGCTATTGATTTATAAAATCACAACTACCTCACTAAAGATTGTAAATTCACCAATAGATATAAAACCAAACGGAGTGACATCATGCTTTTGATAAAAACAGGTTGAGAGCACGTTTGAGTTAACATTATAATCTTCTAGTAGCACTGAACACACACGAGATACTCAATCAGTCATGGCTGAAACTTTTACACTTATCTGTTTCAGGTTTGTTCAATCCTAACTCATCACACAAGTTAAACACTACAATATTCCCTTCGCTCCTATATGCCTCGCAAGCCCGGTTCTGACATGAATGACCGAGAAGATATTTAATGCACGATCTATAGAACGTAAGACTCATAACAGATATTATTATTATAAGCATTAGAATTTAGATTACGGCTATAAACTCTTTAAATATGACAGACTGACAAAATTCCATCAAACAGTAGGTATACTCAAACACGAATTCATAAAATATTAATTCTTACTGAACCCGTCGTGTGGACTAATCGTTCCGTACTTTAAGCCACACGAATGCTTCATCCTGTCTCGTGGAACGACGGAGTTCTAGAAGAAAACAGGCGAAGGATATAACACGGCATCGTAAAACCCATCCTGGCTTATGAAGCTGAAACCTGGACCATGTCGTCCCAGCTATATTCATGGATAGAATTAGGAACGAGGTCGTTTGGGACAGGATGGAGGCTCAGGTATCCGTCAACCAGAGAATTGGAAGGCGAAGACTGGTGTGGTGCGGCCGTGTAAGACGAATGTCTTCCGAGCGTTGACCCAAACGAATCCTAGATTGACAACCACCGGGAAGACAGAGTTGAAGACGACCCAGAAAAAGATTGATACGTGAAGAGGAGGGAGGAGGTGGCTGTCGGAGTCTTAAAGATGGAGATTGGCTTGACCGCCACCTCTGGAGTGGATTGCTTTCAATCCTAACGTGAAAGGCAATCCTCGTTGGAACACCTATATATTATAATATAAATAATGTAATTTATATTACTATTGTTTTACAAAAATACAAGCTTGTTGAAGTTTCGAAAATTATTGGTCATTCTTTAAGGGAAAAGTTATATCTAAGTTAAACAAGCGTAACTTCTAAACATGAGAATATCAGCTACAGGCAGATTCGGAAGACTGTTAAGGAAGCCTTTAAAAATTTCACCCCGAGCGCCCTGAATTCAAAGAATCAAAATAAATAACAAATATATTATAAATGAACGAATGATGTGGTGTTTTTTTTTTTTTTTTTTTTTTTTTTTTTTTTTTTTTTTATTGGTATACTGATGGATTTTGAACTTTAATGTGATTTTGTGGTTGTCAGTTTTGACGATGCTTCAATACGCAAAATATTACATAACGCTTTATAATATATCATATAATATTCTAATAATCATCTAGAGAGAATCAAACATACAATTTAGTAGGTTTTCAGAATGTTAACGGGCATCATTGTTCTTGCATCAAGAGTTTATTGATACATACCAAGTCCATAAAACGTTTTTCTCAGAACATCTCGTAAATGAAGGTACATTATGGGTTGTGTAGAAAATATAGAAATTTGAGGTATTTTTTAATTACTTTTTCTACATATTTGAGTATTTATTGACTTCAAGATGTTGAATATCAAAGCTGCGTATTACTTTCTACTTCTTCCAACAACCTTCAATAAGGTCAGAAAATATCATAGAGCATAAAGAAATTATTGGAATCATTATGATATAACATTCTAGCTATTTTTCAATTAGTCTAAACTTTTTCGGTAGGTTTAAACGGCTTTTGTAGTTTGTATATTTTGGAGTTCTGGCAATGGTCAGATGCTCCACTCAAGAGATGAGTGTAAATGGCTGAGAGAGTAGCGCAGGAAACTCCTTGAGTCATGTTTTTCCTTCTTTAGTTGAAGGGAGAACCCTGCCTCACTCGCCTGATTGTAAATAGTGTATATAGGTATGCATGTTTTTTTTTTTTTTTTTTTTTTTTTTTTTTTTTCGCAGGAAGGTTATGTGAGGTCTATAGTGTAATTGCCTATAGCTTTTGATTACGTATTTTCTAATTATTTATAGTGTTTTTTTTTGTGTTAATTGTTCTATTTCATAATAAGTTTCTGTTAGTTTGTTCATTAATTATGTTATTTTGTCGTTACTGTTCCTGTTAATTTCGTTTTATTGGTGTATATAGTTTTGGACTGTTAGGTTAAGTGTTTCTTTTAAGTGTTATTTCTGTAGTACGTTTTGTAAAGTTCTTCAGTAGTGAAATATTGGGTTAGACATTGTCATACCTTAAGGTAAGTGTCAGTGTAAGACTCGTCAAGTTTATTTCACTATAACCTTTTATCTACTACTTAACATTTTTCCAGAAAATAGTTTTAAAGTGTGTTAAGTAAAACTATTCGATCCCTTGGTAGCTAAAACTACCTTAAGCTTCCCTAGGAAGCCGAAAGACTCTTTAGGAAAGATAAGTAAGTTTTCTTTTATTTAAAGGTTACGTCACTTTTAATTTACTATGTTGAATGATAATATAGTTGAAGGAGTGGAACCTCGTAAAGAACGAAAACGTACGATAAAGAGGGCCAGAAAGGGTTCCCCTGTTGCTAAAAAGAAATTGGAAGAGGGCTCAAATCTATTTCTTGAAGCCAAGCGAATACAGGAGAATCTCCGTTTATACATGGTCAAACATGAAAACAAGCCCGTAAGTAGTGTTAAGGACCATATTAGCAACAAGATTCAATGTCTTGTTAAGATGATTGAGACCTCAGAAGACGAAGATACTCAAGATAGTTATGACAGTGTACTTACCCTTGTCCAAAGAGCAATAAATGAAATATTGTCATCGGAAAAGGTGCATGACATGTTAACCAAAGTTATCGTTGAGGCTTCTGTGCCAAAGGTTTTGGTTTTCAAGTTCAGCACCTCAACATTTACAGCCTAAGGCAGGACCCTCTGGAGAACAGCACCAACTTGCTAATCAAGATATGGATCATAGTCCAGAGTTAACAGAGAGATTCGAAACCGTCAAGAGTAAGAGAAGAAGGAAAAAAACTAAAGCTACTAATAAAGCACTTACTTCGTCAAACAGAGTGATCTCAATAGAACCGAAAGCTCTAGAACAACAACGGCAAGAGAAACCAATAACCATTGCGGATATTGTGAAATCTTTGCCTACAAAGCCAACTCAAACTGAAAGATCGACTTATATCACTATAAGCGGAACTGGCAAGAGACCAGCAGATATAATCAATGGGTTGCCTTCACCAAGCGAAATTGGAGTAAAGGCCTCCATTGTCCGTACGACCAAGACTGGCTCCGTGTTGGTCCGCATGGATAATAGTAGTGATGCCACGAAGGTGATTGGATGGCAAGGGCTAAGAGACAGTGGCCTTCAAGCCAAACTTGCCTTGAGGAAGAAACCTAGATTGGAGGTTCAGGGCGTCCCACTCTCATGGGATTCAGCGGAGTTGGTGAGATTTTTATGGGAAAGAATACCCGAGAAGTCGGTCCCCACTCCGCTGGTCGTTGATGATATCCGGCCACTTTTTTCCTCAATGGCAAGAAATGGCTTTACAAAGAATTGGGTGATAGAAGTGCACCCTACAGTTCGATTCCTGCTGTTGGAAATAGGAAGCTTAGATGGAGGATGGTGGAGTATTACAATCAAAGACTACCTCGACGCTCCTCGATGCAGTAAATGTCAGGGATATGGTCACACTAAGGCCACTTGCATATCAAATGCCGTAGTCTGCATTTGGTGCGCTTCCACTGGCCATGTTATAAAAGATTGCCCTAAGAAAAAAGAACTGGCTAGCCCATCGTGCATCAACTGCGAGCGGGTAAATGCGCCTGCTAGTCAAAGGAAGCACAAGGCGGGAAGTCGGGAGTGCCCTGTGCACCTGAAGTGGGCTAAAGAGGTAGCGAAGAGGACCTTTTATGAGTGAGCTTACCATCCTCCAGCTCAACATGGGGCGCCGGCATATAGTGGCAGACGAACTCCGGGCTCTTTATCCGCGCTACGATGTTATGGCGGTTCAAGAACCGACCTGCCGTGGGAACTTAGTAACGGGGTTTGGCCTCACATCGAGAGTTATAGCTTTGGGCAGTAGAGAGAGGAGGCCCAGGGCTGCTATTGTGATTAATAATCCTAACCTCGATGTGATGGATCTGAGGCAGTATACCACGGCGGATTGTGTCGCATGTCATATCAAGTGGCGTAATATTTCCTTTACGCTAGTTTCATCATACATGCCTGATGGAAATGACATAGAAAGGGACATAACCGCTGTGGAGATGATCACGGCTTGCACTCGGAACGTGATCATCTGCTCAGATACCAACTCTTGGAACACGGTCTGGAGGTCCAATCGAACCAATAGAAGAGGCGTCCAGCTTGGTGAATTTATAGCAAGGAGCCAGCTACTAGTCATAAACGATTCCTCCGCTATTCCAACGTTCTCCAGTGCAAGAGGCCACAGCTGGATCGATGTGACTTTGGCATCACCGGTGCTGGCAAACCGCATCATCGATTGGACCCTTCGATCTGAGACGAGTTCCGACCATCAGGCGATATCTTTTAGGCTGGTGGAAAGTTCATTTAGTTCCCACGGCACAGACAAGGGTTACATAACCCGAAGAAAAGATTGGAGCGCCTTCCGGTCGACTCTGGAGGGAAAATTGGTTGATGAGGAATGGGATGAGGCTGACATGGATCAGACTCATGATCTGGATTACAGAGTATCCAGGATCACAACTGTCACCCGTGATGCTGCTGAAGAATCCCTCCAGCATCGGAAGGGGAGAGTTCGACCTGTCCCATGGTGGACGCCGGCCTTAACTACGATGAAGAGAGAGCTCTACAAGGGCCCGGCGGTCGTACCAGAGGTGTATTTGTGACGAGAGGCGCATTACACTTCGTGACGAGTACAAGTCTAAAGCCAGGGCATATCGAAATGAGGTGCGCTTACAAAAGCGGAAGTCTTGGGACGAGTTCATTGTTGAGGAGTCATCAAAGAATCCTTGGGGTATTCCTTACAGAGTGGCCCTGGGTAAGCTGACACCACAACAAGTGATTGCTGCGCTCAAGTGCGGAGCTACCCATGCAACCACTCTGGAAGAGACATCGAAGATGTTTATAGCAGAAATCTACCCCAGAGATGATCCGTCCCAAGATAATGAAGAAGAGGAATTCATAAGGCGCACTACGGTATGTCCACCTGGTACGGACTTGTGCCCACCATGGGACATATGGGATCTCCGTGCTGCTGTGGACAGGCAAAGGACTGGTCGTGCTCCCGGTTTAGACGCAATCGATGCGGCTATGTTAAAGAATAGTATCCCCTATATCGAAGATACGTTGTTGGAGTTATTCAATGATTGCCTTGATAGGGGATACTTTCCACGAAATTGGAAAATTGCCGACATAAGGCTCCTTTACAAGGGAGGAGACAAGGACAAGCAATTAGCCAAGTCTTATAGGCCTATATGTCTCCTCCCTGTTATGAGCAAAGTGCTAGAGAACCTACTCCTGGTGAGCCTACGACCAGTCTTCTCAAGAGCGAGCCATCCACGGCAGTACGGATCCACTAAGGGTAGGGGAACCGTGGATGCCCTGCTAAGAGTGCGCAATGACGTCGAAGAGAAGGCGGAGAAGTATGTTATGCTCCTCCTGTTTGATATCTCCTTCGCCTTCGATAGTGTTTGGTGGCCTTGCGTACTCCAGCAGTTGCAGAAGTATGAAGCTCCCAGCAACTTGTACGAGCTATTACGGAGCTATCTTCAGGACCGAACTTTAAGAATCCGGGGTAACTTCTTCGAAGTTGAAGACTCCATGGAAAGAGGTTGTCCCCAGGGTTCTGTTCTAGGTCCTGCCCTATGGAATTTAGTCTTCAATGAGTTGTTGGGAGTACTAGAAGAGGAGCGGTTCCCGCTACGGCTTATGTGGATGATCTGGCCGTTGTGGTAGCCTCGAACAGCAGAGCCCGACTGAAAGAAGAAGCTGAAAGGTGCGCCAACTTAGTAGAAGAGTGGTGCGAGAAGAAGAAATTCAGGATGGCCGCCGCTAAGACTCAAGCCATCCTCTTGAAAGGCACGACTGATAGGGCTCACCCTATAACAATGGTTATACAAGCATCAAGAATACGTCCAAGTGAGGTTGTCACCTATCTTGGGATTAGGATAGGAAGAAAGTTCAACGTGACACCTCACTTGGACTACTTGAGAAGTAGAGTAGCCCTAACCCTTAACGGACTCAGTCGTATTGGGGGCGCATTTTGGGGACTCAGGTACCCAGCAACTATGACCATTTATAAAGGTGTTATTGTGAGTATCCTGAGGTATGCGTCCCCTGCCTGGAGCCAAAATCTCTCGCACAGACAGAAATGTAGGTTGGCCACGATTCAGCGGATGGCTCTGCTTCGAGTATCCAGATCATTCAGGACGGTGTCTCATGAGGCTGTGCAGGTCTTGGCAGGAGGAATACCTGTCGACCTCCTGCTGAGAGAAGACTACTACCGTTATAAGATTAGGAGAGAATGCTTAGCGGCTCTACCGGATTACCTCCGAGTGAGAATAAGAGATGATCCAAGAAACTGGAAGAAGATTCTCCGGGAGGATACAGTAGAGGACTGGAACCGACGGTGGTTGACGACTCCCAAAGGAGCTACTCTAAGGAAGTACTTCCCCACCGTCAGTTCGCGACTAGAAGCGACTTGGGTCCTCCCGGACTACTGGATTTCACAGATTCTCACGGGGCATGGGGGTTTCCGAGCAAAGCTCGTTCAGTATGGTATAAATATCGATCCCCTATGCCCAAGTTGTGGGGTACCGGAGACCGCTGAACATGTTGTGCTTACCTGTACGGTCTATGAGTCACTGAGGGCGAAACTGTTGAGAGAAACAGGTCTCTTTGTCCTAACAGAGAGAGATCTTCCTCAACTTATGGACAAAGAAAGATACGATCATTTTAAAAGTTTTATATACGGATGGAAAGAAGTTGTTCTACCAACCCACTTCTCTTTGGGAAGAAGAAGAGAAGCTGCACCGGGGAGACCACCAGAATAAGAATAAAAGTATACCAGATGCAAGTGAAGAGAAGAGCAAGCTGTGTGCACAGCTCAGAAAAATAATGTAATAGCCAAAAATGCAGCAGTGGGTTGTTATGTAACAGTAACATCCCACTACTGCAAATACCCGTATTGCCTTCAGGCAGGGGAGGGTTGAAAATAAGATAAAATAAAATAAAAAAATGCATGTATTTTTTTTTTTATTTCCTTATTTTTAAGTTATTTTATCGTATACACTTTTTGATTATTATTTTGCTTCTTTTTATTTATTTTATTTTTTTTGGATATGTAGTGTGAATGCGATCTTATCTCACTATAACCAATGTCCAAGTGACAGGATGTTGTAATATTCATTAAATAAATAAAAGAAGGTTTTAATATGAAACAATTTTTATTTGCTCCTCAAACAAAGTTAGAATAAATAATGTGCGATTTAATCAATTATACTAATCAATATCAACCTCAGTATTCACATTTTTTTTTTAAATCGTATAAGGCCTAAAAAAAAGTGATCATTTGCTGATAGGCCCTGGTGAATGCGGCCAGTGTTGCTCTTCAACAGCTCTTCATTCAGAGGCCTGAGTAAGATTAATGTTTCCACAGGCCTTGGATGTGTTATCGCAGCATTTAAGCCCTTGTGGAAATTAACAGATATTTCTGCGACTTGGCTATCTATGTCATCTAAATTAATTGTTAACTAAATTAAAAAATTAACCAAGCATCATTTTCTTTATTATGCATAACGACAATCCTAATTAAAATAATTTCCTCCTTTTCGGTATATATTTGTTCCATTGTTTTATATTTATATAATATATTTATCACTAGTTGGCCAGTAAGAAAAATTCGCAGAAAATTTTGTTTAATGAAGAAATAGCAAAACAATATTAAGATAAGTAGTTCCTATGTATTATCTAAGGAAGGAATTTATATTTTTTCCTTAATCGATAACAATACTCCATTAAATAAAATAGACCGAAATATTTATACAAATTGCTTTGCTAGGATCTAAATCTTTTAAACGCTAACTGGAAAGGTAATAGAAGTAATATAGACAAAATAATGCCCCGATCATGGGATATTCTAAATTATTAAAAAAAATAAAATGTAACAACAACCAAATGTCTTTAAGAAACTAATAGACTGTATCTTTGTTAATTATTGTTCGATTTTTTTTGTTTTGTAGGTAATTTAGTAATCTTTCTAATTTTCGTGGGTACAATCTAGAAAAAAATGAGTTATTCGCAAATAAAGATTCTTTTCCTCCATAACTTTTTTCTAAAATTTCGGGGAGATGGGACTATATTTCGCCTGTAAAGGATAAGAATACCTTATGAGTGCTCAATCATTGGATTTGATGATGAATTGACGAAGTTATGGCATACCGACAAAAAACACCTTTTAGAAAAAATATATAGGATCATATAATACATAATACTATACCACACTATCAATGAAATACTAACATCTCAAAAAATTAATTTTCATGTGAAGAATTACTTTTAATTCCAAAAGATCAATTGTATTATTTGTTTTCTCCCCATCGTGCACTATTCTATCGATTGTATTTACTGAATGCTAAGGTCAATTCTGAATAAACATTTAATCAGATTAATTATATAGAAATAAATATTGTAAGCCCAAATAGAAATGTATGTTCTCGGATATAAATTGATTGAATGTTATAAGATTAGAAAAAAACGCTGAAAAAATGCAAGTTCATAATTTCGACAATTCAGCGAGCACTAGTTTTAATAAATATAAAAACTTTACTTCTTAGAAATGTCAAATGTTATTAATTATACTAGAAATTAACAGACTAGTGCTAGTTTGTGTTGCGGAATATTTAATTATAATTATCTCGGTTTTATTTTTAGCCATGAATATGAAGTCGAATTTTAGCCATAATATATAGGCAAGGTAAAATTTAAGTTTGGAAATATTTTTAAAACGGCTTATCACACCGCATCATTATTAAATGATACTTTTCCTTCAGTAAATGGTGTACTGTCTAGAAATTATGTAATATATCAGTTTCATAAGCGTTTTGTATCTTTAGATGTGAATTGCAGTGACCTTTTTTTTTTTTCTTTTTTTTCAGTCGTGAAGAATACTTTATATTTTGGAAATTTTTATGAAACAATGAAGCTTTCCCCGTTTTTTCAAATTAAATTAAAGATTTTTTGTTCAATTAAATATCTCTTTGCTGTTGGAGGTAATTCGATTATTAAAATAATGATGGAATATTGGAGTTTGATAATATTGGTAATTAATAATTTTTAAGAGGGTTGTCTTTTTGCCATTCAAAGCATTTGAAAAATACAAATAAATAAAACCTCAGACATATAGGTATTTTGGTTTATTATCTTCAGTAATGAACCATTGAGATCGAACAAAAATTAAAAAATTTAACCCCTTCTCAAAATGTGAGGTTTTACGTTTCAGGATACGTAGAATTCGAAAAACGAATACATTTTTTTTTTATCCGTCCGCTCATTTTCTCCGAAACTACTGTACCGATTTTTTTTTTTTTTTAATTTACAAATAAAATTAGAGGTCACCAGGGAATGATTCTCCTTCATCGACATTTCTATCCGCCTTTTCCTTTCAAGATCCTGCGTTGCTACAGACTGTAGCACCTAAACGAATGCACCGATTTCAATGAAACTTCGCTAAACTCTTCTTCTCGATGCCCTTTAAATTTATCTATAAAACATATCTTGTTACTTTAGATGTATAATTGTTTGGAAATATTAATAGAGAAATAATTTGCTGTTTTTTTATTTATTTAGCGAAGCGTTGGTTACCACTTATGTATATTATTTTTTGTTATAAATTTATTTTATGAATGTTTGTATTTAAATATTATGGTGGACATTGGCCTAGCATTATTTTTAGGTTCTTAGAAATAAATTGTATTAATTGAATTTTAAATTTAAGGAGCCACCGAATTATAGAAGCACTCAGTATTATAAATTCAATTTTTATGAGAAAATAAACGAATGTTAAAATCCATGCATTCTGTGATATTGTAATAAATTCTTTTAAAAACGCAAAGTAGGATAAGGATTTTTTTTTTATCAAATAAATGTTAATTTTATTCTAAACCGTTATTTTAAATTAGCTGTACTAAGTTAACTGATAATTTAATTTTACGGTTAAATTAATTTAACCGTTTTCAGGAGGCAACGAGCCAAATAACTCTGGTGCCAGTTTCAGCCTATAATAGAAAGCATTTATGGTGTCCCCTTGTCTCTTTAAAAAAAATTCTTTGCTAATAGATTCTCATAAAAGTGTCTTGCTGAGGAAGTGACTCTTACCCCTAAAAATAATAAATAATAATATGAATATATATATATAAATATATATATATATATTATATATATATATATATATATATATATATAGTTCAAATTTACTTGATGTCTTTATCATGAATAAATAAATTTTGACTAATCGTCAAATGTTTATTATAGTTTTTTATTTATTTTTTTCATTTAACCTTTATTTATTGTATAATTCTTTTATTGTACAAACTTTAATCTAGTCCATAACTATAAATAATATGTATCTTTAGGGACGTCTGTTGTATAAGAGTTTCCCTTCACTTTGCAAATTATTAAAAATTTTACTTATTATTAAAATATCTTTTAATAATTAATATATAAAAAATCTTTTAATAATTAATATATAAAAAATAAAGAAGTGTTTTACTAAAATTAACTTAATTCATGGCTGAAAGAGTTGTTCAGAGGATCACACATTTATTACACACACACACACACACACACACACACACACACGCGCGCGCGCGCGTGTGTGTGTGTGTGTGTGTGTGTGTGTGTAATAAATGTGTGATCCTCTGAACAACCCTTTCAAGCATGAATTGATCATTTTTTGGGTGTGAAATGATGAACGTTCGTGTTAATCATTTGCCTTTCACTGAGTTAGACAACTTTATTAAGTGAATCTTCATGTTCACTACCTTTCCCTTCCTCTCCACTTCCTCTACAATTTCCTTTTACACTCTTCAGAGAATAATGACCTCCAATCTTTTGTGATTACTTTCTTAATTGAACGCTAGAATAGTTAATTTTAGTAAAATGCTTCTTTATTTTTTATATACTAATTATCAAAAGATCAGCTTAAGGATATTTTAATAATAAGTAAAATTTTTAAAAATTTGCAAAGTGAAAGGAAACTCTTGTACAACAGTCGTCTCTAAAGTAATGATAAATATCATTTATAGTTATGGACTAGATTAAATTTCGTAAAATAAGAAAATTATACAATAAATAAAGCTTAAATTTAAAAAAAAAATAATAAAAATCTGTAACAAAAAATTAAGAAAGAAATCTTTAAAAATAAATAAATCAATTTGAGTGAAAAAAAAATAATTTGTAATAATAATACACATTTATTGCTTAGTCAAATATTTTTTAAAATTTATTTATTCATGATAAATACACCTAGTAAATGTGTACAGAGGAATATAATGCTTGTTAAGAAACTACTTACTGGTATCACTCTAATAATATGCCTACATAAGGAGATCACGAGGTTTTCTTCTTTTCAGAGGCCTTGGAGAGTTATCTTGGATCGAAGAGGAAACAAGGTTAGAAATGAGAATATAATTATAGGATTCGGATGGTTCTGAAGTTTATTATGGAAGGATAAATACCTGGATTGGGTCAAATCGAAAATATATGGTACATTAAGGTCGTTACGGATGATTTTATTTGTGACAAAGTATGGAGCATTGAGGATTTCACGAAGGATTTAAGGTAATTTGACGGGATTTACTGGATTTTTTTTTAGCTTTTATTATGATATTTACAACTTTATTAGTATGAATACATCAAGTAAATGTGTACAGAGGAATAAAATAACATGAAACACGCTTGTTGAGAAACTACCCATTGGTAGCACTCTAATCATTTGTCTACATGAGGAGATCACGAGGCCATCTTCTTTTCAGACGCCTCGGAGGGTTATCAGGAATCGAAGAGGAAGCAAGGTTAGTAACAAGAGGATTAAGATGCTTATGAAGTTTATTATGGAAGGATTTGTATCTGGATTCGGCCAAATCGGAAACATATGGAACATTGAGGTCTTATGGATTATTTTATTTGTGACAAAGTAAGGAGCATTGAGGATTTTACGAAAGATTTTGGATTGTAAAGATTGGATACGAGAGGAATTTTATGGTTTAGTGGAGCCCCACAGATCAACTCCATAAGTCCAAATAGGTCTTATTATAGTCATGTATATGTCGTTTGTTATTAATGGGAAGTTTAGAGCGTTTGTCTAGTAAGTGTTGGAGTAAGCGGAAACGTCGAGCAGTTTCTTGTCGCTTCAGTCTTGTATGAGGATTCCAAGTGAGACGTTTGTCCAGCTGGAGTACAAGGTATCGGATTTGTTCTATAGGGTTACTGGAATTAAATTTAATTTTTAAAGTTTTGGCACCATTCTTCAATGTTTGTAATGTGTGATTAAAGAGTTCGGGATGCAATTGATCATTATTAACTGATAGGGCACAAGTGTCATAGGCATACAGTGTTAGCTACTGAAAACTGGTATTAAAATGGAGTGTAGTTTTTATTTTATTGAATTCGTAGATAAACATTGATTCACGAGGAAATGACCTCTCTGTAGTGAGTGAGCTATTTCTTCATTCCGATATTACTTGTACTTTCTACCAAGTTTTGGTATAGACAAATAGTACTGCATAGGTCTAATACCCAAGTATTTTTGAATTGTTAAATCCAAAAAGCTATGTTATGAAGATAACATGAACAAATAGAAAGTTTTGGAATTATTATGTTTGTTTTTTTTAATTAAAATTTTTTATTTCCTACGAATCCTTAGAACCCTTGGGAATGAAATAAATATTTTTTAAAGCGATGAAAGGACTAATAAGTATTCCTAGTATCTTGTGTAAATCCGGGAAAGAAAACGGGTCTGAAAAGAGGTTGGAGAGGACACATCCCCTGCGGCACAAAAGCCCCTCAAGAATCATTAATGTCTGTTTGGCCGAGGATCAAAGGAACCGCTGTCCTTATTAAGTTTCTAGGGCCCTTTTATTTCTCTTTATATAAGTCCACAAACCCTCTTCATAAGGACTATTTAATATCAGTTACTTGATGGCATGCTTAGCCTCACCCCAGGTCCTATCCTCTCCAACAAAGTGGTGAATATGCTTGACGCTCAAATGGCTCTTATTCAAAGAGCCACAGTTTCCTAAATTCATATTTTGGATTTTATGTAAATTTAAGAAAATTGTGATATGTTCGACCTTCCATTTTTTCGAAATTTATTTAACAAATCTGTATAATGTAAAAATAAATATATATAAAATATTATCAACCATTAACAACTGAACATATTGATTTCCGAAATTCTTACAAAAAAATATATAGTGCAGGTGTCGCTTGCAAAATTAAAGTGATTTCAGAAATATAATATTGAAAATGTGTACATTAATAAAAAATACATATATATTAATATTTTATTTTATTTGTGTGTAAAAGGTGATTTTTATTTTCTGATCTAAATATTTTTTATCGCATTTAATCATTATTATTTATGTAAAACCGTATCATTCACTGAGTGATCATTATTTTTAATCGAATAAATAAAATTCAAAGATCAATTTAAATTTTTATTCATGATTCAAGAATTTCATGATTTTGTGGAAAAAAATAATTATAGATTTCAAAACCTAGTTTTTACAATTTTAATAGATCCTAGAGATGATTTTTGTGATTCTTAGGTTCATAATATGTTTTCAAAATTGTTATTTAGTATATAATATTTATTTTAATTCGAGGATTAAACTACGTGAGTACATACTTCCTCATTATCCGTTCCTATCTCACTATAGATACTCCAAAGTGAATCACAACAATACACATTCATCCCTTTACTTTCAGTCTGTGTTTTTCAAGGTACTACCCTAGGTCCCATCCTTTACACAGTATATATTTACACAGTATACCCCAACCCATCACGACACTATCATCACCACATATGCTGATCACACATGTATCCTATCAGTTAATTACGATTCATCAATAGAATCCCATACTCTTTAATCACATATCACAAACCTTGAAGAATGGTGTCAAAACTGGAGAATTAAAATAAATTCCAATAAATCCCTTCAAATTATCTTTACTCCTCGACGTAAACCTACGACTTCCTGTCCTGCAGTGTCCTTTAACAATTCCTCACTTATTCCAGTTGAACAAAACCGATACCTAGGACTCAATCTGGTCAAATGACTCACCTGTAGTCCTCATACAAGACTGAAACGTCAAGAAATTGCTCGACGTTTTCGACTACTTACTAGACAAACGCTCTACACTTTCTACATTTTACAAAATACTCATATACATGACAATAATAAGGCCAATTCGGACTTACGGAATTAAGCTTTGGGGCTCCACTAAACCATCCAATTCCTCTCGAATCCAATCCTACATTCCAAAATCCTTCGTGAAATCCTCAATGCTCCTTTGTCACAAATAAAATCATCCATAACGATCTTAATGTAACACATGTTTCCGATTGAGCCCAATCCAGATACCTATCTTCCCACAACAAACTTCAAAACCATCCGAACCCTCTCGTTTCAAACCTTGCTTCGTATTCGATACCGTATAACCCTCCGAGGCGTCTGAAAAGAAGAAGGCCTCGTGATCTATTTATGTAAACATATTATTAGAGTGCTACCAATGGGTAGTTTCTCAACAAGCGGTTTCATGTGATTATATTTTCACTGTGTACACATTTACTGGATGTATTTTTAAATTTATACAGTTGTAAATCTCATGAATAAATAAAAAAACTATATGAGGAGAACTAGAAAACATAGTATTAAATTTTAATCCTTAAATTGATGAATTGTTGATTAATTTTATTCTGGATCTCTGATGGGAGTTTTTTGTTTTTTTTTACTATTATATATATTGAATCTATTTACAATGGTTCAATGTCTTTAAATATAGAAATATGTTATTTAATCAAACAAAACCACAAAACAGAAATGAGAAAACCATTTATCAAATTTCAAGTTTTGCTTGAAAATCAATATAAACCGGTAACACAATGTAAGTATGTCAGATTCAAATCCTTAGTAAAAAGAGTATCCTTAGTAATAAGAGTGCTACCAATATGTAGTTTCTCTACAAGCCTGTTCATTTCATTATATTTCTATCATCACATCCACTAAATGCCATTATATTTAATACAGATGTGAATTTCAAGAGATATCTCTTATTAAGAGCACCGAGTACAGCGAAAGTCCTGTTGGCGTTAATTTAAGGAATTAAATTAATATTAACATTTTTGAAAATTCGGTAAATTGCTTAAAATATTGACATTATTTAATACAGATTAATATTAAATGAATAGAAATATAATGGGCAAATAAGAATTCATGCATGATAAAACGACAATAATTATAATTATAACAAAAATAATTATTATGAATAAGACTTGTGTTTAGTATAGAAATAAAAATAACAACAACAGTAGATAGATTAAATTTCAGACTAAGGTATGCAAATGAATAAAAGTTTTAAATGCGTTAAATTTGTTTTGCCTAAAATTATTATACAATGATAAGCTTGATATTCTTCGTTCCTTGATGATTAGCTCCATCAGAGTTGAAAAAAAAAATAATCTTATATCCTTACCTACCTAATATTTAGAAATGACTTCATAAAATTAATTGCAGACAATTCGATACTGGTTTAGTCTCGAATAGTTCGCTCGATATTGAGTATATTTTTACAAATACACTTTAGTAAATTACAAAATGTCATGAACTGTAACTTATCAATTTAGTGGAAAAAGCAATTTTTTTTAAAAAACTGGACTACATGAATCGCATAAGCCATTATTTAAAAAAAAAATGAGAAATTCATTATTTGTAACACATTTTTCCGAAAATCTGTAACTATTTCAATAGTACTTAAAACTTGAATAGGGCAGCTTTTTGAAAGAATTCAACGTTCAAAAACGATTCAAAGTGTTCGGTTTAGAAAGAAAAATTGGAGTAGGGGAAAGTTATAAAAAATATACTGCAAAAAACTTGTTGTTTATAATAACGGAACAATAAAACTAATTTATTTTTAATTTTCAATACAATGAAATGATTAAATTAGTTTTGACGAATTCCTTTTTTCAGAATACTTCAAAACAAAAATTTCATCTACGTTGTTGGCAATAAAAACTTCCAAACATATAAAACAAATAGTTTATTTGCTATAATTCATTCCAAGTTTATGTTTCGGGATACTTAAAATTAAATCAATCAACAGTCCCATAAGTATGATGCTCTAGATATTTTTTTTTTTTTTTTTTTTCTTATGCCATTCGTTGGTCATTTGGCCATCCGACATCTTGCTGCCCAGTATAATTTCGATTTTCTGATATGTATATTTGAAAATTTTTTGTCGCTTATGTCCCTCAAGACAGGACATGCGTCTAGATATTACTCTTATATATAATACAAAACTTTATGACAAAGGAGCACATGAGGTTTTAGCTATTAATTGCTTATCAAAGATGAGAATAAAGTTCTGAAGATGGGAATCGAATACCGAAACGTAAACATGTAATGAATTATAGATATTATAGAACTATTTGTTATATATTTGGAAGTTTTTATTGCCAACAAATGGTAATTTAAACAGCTTCACAACAGAAAAATGAGAAATAAATTTCATTATATTTATTTAAAAAGAAAAGCCTGTTTCAGAAATAAACTTATTTTCATAAGACTTTCATAATATTTAGTTACTTTTTGAAAAATTGCGTTATGCTAAGGCCTACCCTACGAACTATTTTATGACGATTTAAATGTCACTATTATTTAAATTTTCTTTTATTATATATTCAAAGATAATAATATAGATATTATTTTTTCTTTGATTTCCTTCATTTATTTTTCTTGTATCCATTGATATATTGAATGAGTAGATACTTTTAGCTCTAATGCTTATTGCCATTGAGTGTGGCAGATAGTGTTAATATTTAACAAATATATATTTTTTAAATAATACAGCAATATATTCTAGGATTTTATGATTGATTCATCCCTAATGTCCACCCCTCCATACTTCATATCATTATCAAATTTTCCTAGGAAAAATTAAAACAAATATACTAGACTATTTTAAAAGACATTTTTACATAACTAGTAAGACTATGAAAACGTAGTTTTATTTGTTGGTTAGAAAACTAAGAAATGATCAAAACTTATATAACAAACGTATATATGGAGAGAGATGGAAAGACGTGGTGTACCTCTTCAGCTCTGTGAGGCACTAACAGATAACGAACAACGTATCGAAGTACCATTGAATTCATTGAGAACATAGGGCTAATTCAAGTAATCTGAACTAAATTATTTTTTCTCACAAATTTGCGATATATTGACTTTATTTCTGTATACTTTTTTTTTTTTTTTCTTCTCAATAGTAATTTATATATCGCTTTTTTTAATTATCATTTTTAAAACATATTTAATTTTATAATAATAGTATTAAGATTGAAAAATCAATCAGTAAAATTTGAGGGCAATGAGGGCAACGATAACCGTCAGCATTTTTTTGTCCCTAAACCCAAAACAACAATAACAAACGTATATATGAATATATTTTGAAATATACAGTATTACATATCTTCGTTTCACAATAGTTAATTTTTAGAAATAACATCAACCCCTGCCATTTTTTTTTTCATTTGTTTTCTTTCTTTTTTTTTATTTGTTTTTCTTTCTTTTTTTTTTTTTTCCTTACACTCCAAACAAAATGGAAAGTGTTCGCCCAACATCTCTAGTAGTTTTCTCGTGTTCTGTTTACTCAATCTGATTGTCCATACTTGTCATCAATAAATAAATAAAATATTATTTACTCAAACAAAAACGAAACGTAGAAACACTGTTTGCGCGTTTCTGGGGTAGAGATATCTCTAAATAAGAGAGAGTACTGTATGTCCATAACAGATCATCCTCCGAAACATTGATGAGCTTTCTCCAGATTCTCATGCCCCAATTCTCGTATTGCCCTTTCCAGGGGTTTCACTCAATCCATTCTTCTCTTGTAAAGAACTGTTTTGAGGACACACGCGTGATAACTTCACAAAGGTTGAGAAGTCTAACTCAGTTCCGTGTAATATCACACAAGGCTTCGTACACTTATTTTTTCCCAAAGGCCTCGGGGTATAAAGCTTTTACAGAAATTCATCTCAGAGTTTATATAGTCGAAACGTGATTTATCTCTATTGAAAGGGATACTCCAGACTTCTTTATTCAAATTGGGTTTTATCCCACTTCCCGGCACCATATATACATAACAGTGCTGCTTCGATCCTACTACATATATTAAATCTAAAAAATATTTACATTATTTTATTTTACATCATATTATTTATACTTCATTTTATATTTATCTCTTTTGAATAAATTTTCAATATATATATATTGATATAACTGAGGGGAAACTAGGTTTAGTTTCCAATTTTCAAAATCTCTTAAATCGTGCCAAAAAAGTTAAAGCGATAAATGAACTATAAAGAGAAAGAAAACAAAATCTTACTTACTCCTTACCCTTAACAATACAGAGATATTTTATGAAAAAATACATATATAATTAAAATATGATAAATTATGTTTTAATAAGAAATTTTATCATACCAAGTATAAAATTTGTATTTGAAATAAAACTCAGAAATATTTCAAAAAAAGGAAGACGAAGTTATTTTTATTACAGTTACTAGGTTAAGAGTTCGTATCTGATTTTATTTGGTCCTTTACGTATGACTGAATATATCATATTATGATAAGTGGTAATTAGGTGGAAAAGTTAAAAATCATAATCAGAAAATATCATTTTAATAATTTAAATAAGTTTTTTCTTTAATTATTGAAATAGGCCGAGATTCTCTCGCTCAATCTCCACTGGCTTTAGCACCCGTGACACGGTTGAGAGAATAGCACAGGGATCTCTTGGAGTCCTGCTTTTCCTTCTATGGTTGGAGGGAGAAGCCTGGCTTAGATTTCCCAGCCTGATTGTATATATTGGATATAGGTATGACTGTTTTTAATTTACTTATCCTTAGGTTATTTTATTTTTTATTGTACATCGTTTTTTATTATTATTTAGTTATTAATTTTAACTTTAACTTTTGTTAATTTTATATTTTCTGTATATATGGTGTGAATGCGTTCATATATCACTATAATTATTGTCCACGTGGCAGATTATTATATTTCTAAATAAATAAAAGAAGATGGCCTCGAGATCTCTTTTTGTAAATACATTTTTAGAGTGCTACCAGTGGGTAGTTTCTCAACAAATGATTTCATGCTATTATATTCTATTGTACATTTACTGAATGTATTTTTACTTGTAATACAGTTGTAAATATCATCAATAAATAAATAAATAAATTTTTTAAAAAATTATTGAAAATTCCCGAAATTCGTATTTCAAAAAATATAAAATACCGACAAGACAACCAACAATTGACCAGCACATACGTACTCTCTACTCCTGATTTCATCTTAAACTACACGGACATCACAATGGACTTATCAACGACATGGCCACGGCTGAAATGCTCATCAGGAGGCGACTGAAAAGGAGCTGGATGAGTAATTTCCTTTCCTGATTTTAGGATGTAAACAGGTGCTGCTTGGCTTCATTCTTCGTCATGCCTATCATACCATTTTCTACCTAACAACAAATCTGCTAATTGTCACTACCATTACAGGTGCGGATGAAGAATTGAAGACAAAAAAATAATAATAATATGTAAATAATAAATTAAAAAAAAAATATTTAAGTTCACTCTATTAAACCTTATAGAAAAAAAATTATTTATTTATATGATGTGCATTTGTGGCTAAAAAATCGCTATAGTTGAGAGGAAATACATCCATTTTAATAGTCTTGTTTTCGAAGGATATGAAAATTATTTACAGTATTACATAACCGGTAAACCTTGTTAATTTTTCACGACTTGAGTACCTTATCTTTAAAAAGGTTCATTTTACCTAATGTGGCATAAAACCACATAGCATCAACTTTAGCTAAACTTAGTTTAAGCTAACTTTGGCTAACTGATTAAAGCGGTAAATATAAGCCCTGGTTTGGACGAGGCAGTTGAAGCACCTCAAGAAGTTGTTTTGCCGTATTTACCTTGCTTCATTGGTTTCATATTTTCACTCTCGGAAAGTTCACCGTCCGTTAATGATTATAATAGCCGAGGCGAAATGTTTATAACATCCTTGGTTATTTAATATTAAAAACTGTTAATAACATTCATTGTTTTTTAATCCTTATAAGTTATTGGGTTCGTTTAATTATAGTTTTCCATCAAAAAGTACTATTAAATAGTATTTAGAATATATTATCCAATAATTATTCTTCATCCTTGAATTAAATACTTCAGTAACAACAGCTATTTATCATATGTTTTATTCTTTTTTTAATTATATCCTGTAGCAATATGGCGATTTTCTAGACAACCGCAGAGATAAAAAGCATCAAAAAAGACTATTTTTTTTTTCCTTAGCTTCCAGTTTTCTTTTAAAAAAATGTTCCTATTCTCAATTTAAGAGCGTACTTTCTTGACATATTTGGAACTAGAATAATATTGCTCCTTTTATTTACTTATTCTCATTTGTAACTCAGTTCAGGCAGAATGGTGTTGTTAATAATTATCGTTGTTTTAATTATCTTGTATATTACTTTATGTTTTTATTTATTTATATATATTTTTTTTTCCTTTTCTTATGTACATATTGTGTGAATGAATACTATAGCCCTAGTACCAATGCCCTTCAGTGTGGCAGACTGTATTAATACTCAATAAAAGATTGAAAAAAAATAATTATTATATTTTTCCTCTCGCAACATTTACTGACAAACACAGCCCAACTTTCTGCTTTTTCTTTCATGCCCGCTGATGCTAAACCATTGCGTTGTTACCATTTTACCATTGCGGTCTAGTCATACCTGTATAATTCATGACTATTTAACTAATAATTAATTAATAAATAATTGTTTCAGATTGTAAGAGTTTCTTTTTCTTGTTTCTTGTCACTGTAACTCTCACAAGCTGCTACACTTCTTTTAAAAATACCTAGAGTAAACCTCGGCTGACACACCATCCATCCATTGCTACCGGGGTCTTCCCATTCTTCTGGTGTTTTTTATTCTAGTTGTAGGTATCTGGTCTGGTATCATCCATGCATTACGGCCAGCCCATGGGATGCGACCAAGCATGATAACATTAATATTATCACAGCTCTATTGTAATCATTATAAGAAGTTTAATGAATAAAAATACGCTCTGCCACATTGAAGGACAGATAAATATATAATAATCATTGTTTTATCATGTTTTAGATCCGCCGGGGCACAAAACGAGAAGTAGGTACTAATGTAGATATTTCAATGCTCAATGAATATTTATTTATTTAATGAAATTTACAACTGTGTAAACAATACAAACATAGTAAAAATGCACGCAATAGAAGTAATGACATGAACAGACTTGAAAAGTTATTGCCCAGTGGTAGCACTCCCTATTCAATTCTAGGTAAGAAGATCACGAGGCCATCTTCTTTTCAGACGCTTAGGGAGATTATCAGGAATCGAGGAAGAAGCAGGGCTGGAAACAATTGGATTTGGATGGGACTGGAGTTTATCATGAAAGGACAGGTATCTGGCTCGGGCTAAATTCTCTATGAATATGAAGTATGGTTTGACATTTCTAGATGCGCTATATATATTCTGTTAATGCCATTGAAATTCGGTAAGTTTCTTTTTTAACTTTTTATTGAAAAATTTTACAATCTGTCTCAAAGAACATTATTAATAGCGTTCAGAGATCACATTCACACTCTATGTACAATAAATATAATAAATTATACAGAAAAATAATATAAACGATAAATAAGAATAAAATAACCTAAAAATAAAAATATAACAAATACATACCTTGTGAAATTTTTTTTTATTGATTTTTTTTTTATCCTGCAGATATCTGCTTAGGCTGAACGGCTTAGTTCAGGTTATTTACATTTATAAGTGCGTAGTTATTTATTTTCAATTATTTAAAAATCAAAATGAATCTAACAATGGATTGAAAACTGATAATAAATAACACTACAGAATAGGATATTTATTTTAAACAATTATACATCATTTTTGTTGCAAAATTTTGAAAACTGAACTTTTAACGAAAATACATGTTTTAATGTATCCTGGGTGCAAGTAACCAAGTCTCATGCAATGGTCTATGTGTGTGTATCTGTGCGTATGTATGCAAACAGACAAGCTTTAAAACGAAAAGTGTTCCGAACTGAAATTTCGTATATAAATATATGATGTTACAGCAACTTTGTCGTCAAAATCTACTAATCGAAAGTGGCTCTTTATATCTTAAAATTCAGTTATTTTTAGTATTTTCTCGAAAATGGCTCCAAAGATTTCGATTTAAAATCGTTATACCGATGTACCATTAATTGGTTCTTAAAATAAAGTAGCAGGTTTATCCTGATTGGTGTAGTCTAACAGGGCTTACATGCGAAATTCGCAAAACAAGACTTCACTTAAAGTATCTTTAATATAGTTCATTTGAAATAATTGATAGCCCATCGTTAGTAATAATAAGAAATCTTTCAATATTAACTGTAAAATAATTTGATGATCGACTAAAGAGAGAATTTTTTTTTGTTTTTTTACGAAACACCTCAAAATTCTGTAATAGTTAAGAACAAATAACAGCATTTGATTTAATTAAAAAATATCTGCTCCAGCATTTCAAATATCATTGAAGATAAGCCAAATAAATATTACCTTAAAGATTTGGGAATGGTCCAGTTTGTTCCAATAAAGCTTAACAAAGAAATCGAAAATGTTTAAAACCAAAATTTTAAATGTACGACCTCCGAGTTAAATTATTTTTTCGAGGCCTAAATTTTTACAGCTCAGCAGGAGCGGATTAAGTGGTAAGCGGACTTAGCGGCAGCCTAGGAACCCCATTTGTCTTGATCCACCCCAGCGCGGAACATCGGTTTTTTTGTAAATAATTTATTATCATCTTTTAAAGTCTTTTTTTTTTTTTTTACTGCAGGGGTTCTATAGAGGAGTTACGGACAATTCCGACTGTACCATCTGGATATATGATAACATTAGTAATGACCCCGAGGGATAATTCCACCCTTAGGAAGATATCTGGTAGAAGAAAGAAAACTTTTATCCAAGGGCGTTATGCAAACAGGAGCCGCCATCTGTTAACAGGGGCAAGTATATGGATAATTTCAAGATTTAATTTAATGTATGCAGGGGGACACGTTGGAGAAATTCATTTAACATTCCCTCCTTGAGTCTTGTACTCTTCAGCTCTTCACCGCCTCAGTGATTGCATAATAACCATAATGAGCTTTAGGTAAGGGGAGAAACTCAACAAGAGGGCCCTTATTAAAATATCATATTTTCTTTGTCAAGTTTTAATATTCTTCTTTTAAAATATGTATATGTAAGTCAGAGTTTTTTTTACTCATATTTTTTTTACAACCTTCTAGACAAGAAAATATTTAATTTTTAAAATTAAAATATAAAAAAAATATTTTTTTAATAAACAACTTGTAAATTTTCATATTGTTTGAGGGTTAATGGGTGGTATTTTCTCCGGTATAACTTTTTTCTGTCTTTTTCCCTATCTAGGGTGTTACTGACGTCTAATCTTCAATTTTAAATAAATGAACTAAAATAAAATAGTCCGTGGTACAGACCACTTTTTATCCGATTATTAACATCCGCCTGAAACTTCGTATATAGTTTCACCGCATCCTAACCTACAATTATTTTATTTACGAAAACTCTTGGAATTGGGGCGTTTTAAATATGAAGGGAGGCAAACTTTGTGTATTTAATTTTCATTTTTATTTTTTAGTTAGAAATATAATAATCTATCACGTGGGCAATAATTATAGTAAGATATGAACACATTCACACCATATATATATACAGAAAACATAAAATTAACAAAAGTAAAATAATAATCAAACAAGTATGTACAATAAAAAATAAAATAACATAAAGATAAGTAAATTAAAAACATAAAAACTCAGTCATACCTATATACAATCAGGTAGGGAACCCCAAGCCAGGCTTGTCCCTCCAACTACAGAGGGAAAAGCAGGACTCTCTCAATCGCGTCACTGGTACTAAAGTCAGTGGAGATTGAGCGAGAGCGCATTAGCCACTGTCTATATAATTAGATACTATAAACTCGTAAATAAACCCCATTTACTTTCTACTTGGATCATAAAATAATTTAATAAAAAAATCGATAAAAAAGGTGGCCTACAAAAATATTGGGCCGCAAGTCCTCTATAACATCGTTATTTTGACAATTTGGGAGTGTAGATCATGCCGAACGGCTCAATATTTTTGAAGGCCACCTTTTTTCTCAATTTGGTCATCAATTTATCTTACGATTCAGGTGGAAAGCAAATGGGTATTTACTAATTTTTAGTATTTAATTAAATAGACAAAGTTTGCCCTTCCCCCCTCCAGATTGAAAACACGTCGATTCCGATAATTTTTGTAAATAAAATATTTGTGGATTACGATGAGATGAAACTATACACGAAGATTCAGGTGGATATTAATAATTCGACAAAAAGGGGTCTGTACCACCGACTAAAACAAATTGCAGTTCTTGACAGTGTTAATGTTATTAACTCTTTTTTGGACGTGTTCTAAGTTCTTATAACACTACTTCTGCCAATTCCCATGATTTATAATTAACTATTAGGTGATGTTCTCATCCTTTTTTCGTGTCTAACTTTAAAACTTATTCAACGTATTTAACATAAGAAAATTCATATTTGAGAATATTTAAACTTTGTTTAGTAGTCGGGTACTTATCACTAAACATCATGGTTCCTGGCAAATAGTTTCGTTCAGGATGCGTTATGCACTCGAATACTACACCAAGTTTAAATAATCGTATATGTCAATTTCTCAATCAATCTAAAAAGATATTTAAGTATATGTTTATTAACGGCTTATTTATTTTCTTCCTCCTTAGCCTTTTCGGCTATACGATTTTTCTCGATGCCAGGAGAGGGCGGAGAATCAATACCAAAGTTAAAATTACCCGGGCACAGGATTTTAAATCGTAAAATTCGATTTATAAAGCCAGTATATTAACCAAAATATAAAAGCACTGTTAATCTTTAGTAACTTCCAAGACCCATCACTGGAACTTGATCTACACAAATGGCTGGAGAACTGATGAAGGGTAAGGGACAGCTGTCGTCCTTGACAATCACGCCCACTTACATTGATTAAATCCATTACCATCCCAGAACAATTCTGAAATTTCTCAAATCGCTCACACCATCTATAATCCAACGTCTCTTCGCTCACATCTTATTCTCGCTACTCCAAGAACTTATTACCCAATGAACTTGTTAATAACGGAGTTCAAGCTACGTAAAAAAATTTGAAAAGTTTGGACGGCAATGCCTTATGTTTACAGCTAGACTGATCCATGGTCATTTCACAAGAAATGATACGACAGATTTGTATGACATAGTCATAGAAAAATGTCAAGTCACAATATGTGATCTGAAAATGTAATATCTTGTATTACAACATAGGTATGAAATAGCAGGATGTGTGGAACCCATTAAGAAACAATAGGCTAAGGATGATGCAGCGTTACATGAAACAGCTGAAGGGATATTTGATCATCACGTAGAAATGAGTAGTACATGTTTCAGTGTGTGCCATACTCAATATATCTACTGACATCATGTGATGAAAGCGAACAAAATAATAGCTGGGGAACCTTCTTATCATTAGAAACCGCCTTAAGGCAGTGCTAATGGAGCATTTTTTATGCAACTTTTTTTTTACTGTTCTATTTTTATTTGTGTTTAAATACACACACCAATATACATATATTCAACTTAATTCTACACCTTCCCAAATTTTCGTAACCTAAGTATTTAAATACTAAATTATTCTAGCCCTAGATTAATAAATATCGCGTAAAAACGTTTGGATGCCGCAGTTAACCATGTATGCAATATTCCTTAAGTGAGGAATTGAAAACACTGATGCATATATGCATAAAGTGTATTTTCAATTTATTGCGAAAATCCATTAAGGGCCATTTCAAAACTAAAGTCACAAAGAATTTTGATGAACTTTTGAAAAATTGTGTCCTTGTTTTAACTATTTTTAATATATAAAAGTCATATTAGATCACTTACTGCCTTTTCCTTATCGATAAATCAGATTGAAATTTAAAAAAAAAAATCTTAAAAGTTCAAATCCATCAAAAACATACTAATTTTAAGTGGCTTTTTGTAAGAAACCCATTGGTTAAGTATTTACTTTATTAATATATGCAAAATATATGAACTTTAAAATACAATGTATTCATAATATATATATATATATATATATACAAATAAATGTATGTATCAGTCAAAGGCACCGACACTTAGGATTTTTTTTTTGGAGGGGGGATGGAGAAGGTTAGTGAAACATTATAGGTATGATGTATGCATAGGAGGGGAAGGAATACATGCTTAAATTAGTAGCTTAGTAATCAGTTTATCAACCGCATTATAGTATTATATATTAATCCTCAAAGCTTGTGGTGCATATGGTATATGCACCATATCTTATTTCAATCCTTCATCTCCTGGAGTCCTTCCTTCCACGATTGGGGAGATGGAAAGTCTTGGCTCGGAGATTTTGTAAATATTTTATAAAATCTTGTTTGGGTTTTAGTATGATTAGTTCCGTTTCTTTTTTTTTTTTTAGTTTAGTTTAAATAAATTTTACTTTTAGTATTATTATTTTTCATTTTATTTATTATACATAGAATGTGAATGAGCTATCTTGGCTATCACTATTACTATTGTCCTTAGATCTGACAGATTGTAATATTTTTTAATAAAGAATTGAAGGAATCAAATCTTCATCAAATTCTGAATTCACTAAAAAAAGAAAAAAACTTTCATTCAAACCGAACTATTGTAGCTAAGAAACAACAGATTGTGTTTTATACACATATGATTTATTACAATAATAATCTGTAGCACTACAATCCATGAAGGGACTTGGGTTCAGTACTATGTGAGGAATTACTGATTTAAGGCAATTGTGAAGGGAGGTGATTGGGCCGAGATTCCACTCAACTGCTAGGCCTCTTAATTAATTATTTAATTAAAAATAATCACATTATAGAGGCAGAATGTGCCTTAGGAGCGTCTCTTGACCCAAGGATCGATTATTTGGAATAAGCTGTATAATCGGCCAAGGACTAAAAAAAAAAAAAAAAAAAAAATATCCTCCCTCCTATAATGCATTGAATCTACTTATTACTTTCACTTACCTATATATGTATGTATATGTAATATATATATATCATTTCTATTTTTTCACCGACCATAAACTGTGCGAATTATTCTACTAGTTTTTTTTTTTTTTTTTGGTTCCTCCCCTTCATCACCGTTAAGGCTATACTAGGTTTTCCCGGCCAAGGGGTGTGGGCGGGGATTTAAAAGACTGCCTCGGCATCGGGACCATTTTTATATGATTTGATTCATATATCAGGTTGCCGGGCACACGCGTTAGCCCATTCGGCCATCCCGCCTACACTATTCAACTAGTTATATAATTATTATTTATACGGTTCACTCAAGTTTTTATGATTCAATTTAAGTAAATGACTGACCTTCCCTTCATGGAATATTGGGAGAGTTGATAGTTCCTTCATCTTCCCCAGTGTCGGCGCCTATTGTGTTACGAATAAATAAGATATGGTCAGAAAATACTTTATTAGATACATAGCTCCTCAAAAACATCTTTGCAAAGTTAAACAAGAAATATTCTGTGAAGACACAAAAGAAGAAGCAAATCGTATAAACTTATTAAGAGTTAATGAAAAAAACGAAAAGTAGAAATGGAGTCGGGTACCTCATATTGAATAGATAGAATAAATTACTGCCGGGAGGAGTTGAGTAACTAATTTACCCACTCTGGGAGAAGACCAACATTGTTAAGACCACTTTTGTCGAAACGTACCCTATCTACTTGAACACACTAAACCAAATGTAAACGGAATCGTGTTTGCACAGTCCTTGGCTACTGTTGTCGTAAGGCGAGAACTCGGACATTTCAGTTCCTATACAAACCTTGGTTTATTTGGTAGGTTTGAATCCATCTAATCAACTATGGTTGCAATCATTGGAAATTACTATCATGTACACCGCTTGCATCAATATTGCTCTGTGTACTATTATACGTAGTAGTTGATCAATAACCTATTCTAGCCAGATGTGAAGAATTGATTTTGTCATTGCCGTAGCCCACATTTGAATACTCTTAAATATTAATTTTTATATCGCTGTAATCTATACAATTAAATATTAAATAATACCAATGATAGCATTTATAAAAACCGAATATGTATATGTACATAATATTGTCGAAATCTCTATTATATAAAGCTCCGTATGTCTTAATCTTTCGGACGAGCTCGGGCGCTCTCATATTCCTTTGATCCATTACAACTATTATCCGTTACGATCTCATATTTCTTCTTTAGTTAACTAGCAAATTCTTTCATATTTTATATTTAACTGTTTTTTATATCAAAGATTAACGTAAAATAGTTAATTATTTAAAATAAAAAAATAAAGGTACTTTAGAAGAAGATAATATTGAAGATTAGCCATTTGAGCCCTGTGAGAGAACATCAATGAGAATAGAACCTACATTATATTAAAAAATTCGTAATGATACACTGATATACCGAGTTTGATCAAAATCGTTAGAGCCGTTTTCGAGAAAATCGTAAAGATGTGTAACATCGATTATATAAAGTGCCACTTTCGGTTAGCCGATTTTGACGAAAAAGTTGCTGTAACATTTCAGGTATATAAAAAGCATAAATATACAATTTTACTTCCATATGACTTTTCGTTTTTGAGCTAGGCGGGTCACATACATACACACACACAGACCATTTCGCGGGACTTGGTTATTTGGACTCAGGAGACCTAAAAACACAGATTCAAAAATTCAGAAATATTAATGAAGTGTGGAACAATGCAACAGTGGAAAAATGGATAGCAATGTGAGTGAGTGCTTATTCTGCGATAGTTACAAAATTTCGAGAGCAAGACTGCAGCTTTTAAGACAAAGATATTAGTGAAAGGAATCCTTCTCTTGATGATGGTGTTCTGTGAGGTTTGGTCGAAGAAAATCCCAAAATAACAGTTTGAGAACATGCTTAGAAACTCGCATCTAGTAAATCGAACATCGCTGACTACCTCAACAAAATGGCAAAGTAGAAGAGCTGGAAAACTTGGACTCCTCATTCATTAAACAACCGCCAAAACAATCTTTATTATGAAGTTTGCGTTGATCTCTTCTACCGTACACTAAAGTTTCCATTTACAGTAATGGAATCTATTTTGATTTTTGGTTTATTATTTTCAATAATTAACAAAAAAATTCAAAAACTTAACCCCTTCTTAAAATTTGAGATTTCACATTTCAGGATGCGTAGAATTCGAAAAACGAATAAAAATTTCTTTGTCCGTCCGCCGTCCGCCGTCCGCGCATTTCAAATTTGGATATAAAATCAGACGTCACCCGAGGATGATCCTCCTTCATTGACATGACTATCCGCCTTTTACTTTCAAAATGGAGGCCGGAAAACCTGCGTTGCTATAGACTGTAGCTCCTAAACGAATGTACCGATTTCAATGAAACTTCGCTAAAGTCATTTTCTCGACGCCCTTTAAATTTATCATATCTATATGACATAGTTCAACGAAAAGAACCTGGAAAAAAAGTTACGAGGGATGGTAAAATTTAATTCGGAATAACTCAAAAAGTATACACTTATTTCTCGATATTGTATATGGTTTTTTAAAAGTTTACGAAATCTCATTAAAAAAAAACGTTAAAATCGGACAATTAAGAGCAAAGACATGGTCTCCAGTTTTTTTTTTTTTTTTTATATGTTCTACTCTAAACGTTATATGCTTTGTTTGTTTTTTTAAATTTTGAATATGTTACTGAAGTAATGCTATTTTTTTTTAGCATATTACTTATGATTAAAAAAAAAGTTTAGTCCAATAATTGCAATCACGTTTTATTTATTACTTTCCTACCTATACTAGGTATGGAAAGTATTGCAATCGGGTCAAATTTCCGACATGCGGTTTTCGACGGATCTATACGTTTCACAGCCCCTTGAGTACGAAAAGCACATTTTTAGCCATTGGTCTGTCTGTCTGTCTGTGCCAAGATTTTCTCGGGAACTACTGAACCGATTTTGTTGCTTCTTTTTTTATTTCGTAGGGTTTTGACTACTGATGCCTGTGACAGAAATTCCTTGCTCCATGCGCAATAGCTTGCGCGCAATAAATGAAAAACATGTTTTTCTATAGACTGTAGTGCGAAAAAGGCTCTAACGATTTTGATGAAACTTTTCTATGATGTTCTAATCGTTGTCCTGAAATAAACAGCGCCATTTATCCTATCATTTGAAAGGTAATAAAATTCCCTACAAAGCCATACAAAAATCGTTCATTTTGGACAACTACTAATGAAGTTACAGCTATTCAATTTCCAATAAAAGATTACGAGTTTACTGTATCCCGCATCACACAGTCCTCACTATTTCCTCTACTTTTAACAGAAATTATTATTTGACAATACTAAGCTATAGCAAAAAGTTTTTGATCAGCAATATTAGTGAGTATTGGAATTTTTACACTGATCTACCTTAAGCCGATTTCATTGCTTTAGTTTATCTAATAAATTGTACTCAAATCTTTCGTTTGATCAATTTTTAGGAAAATAAATATAGTTCAATTCTTTTTTGTTTCTTCATGAACATATGTAAAGATATAAAAACTTTTCTGAAATAGGTAGGAAAGTCGTGTGAGTGGACACACCAGATTTTTTTTCTTTGTAAGTAGGAAGGTAATGTCACTTTAGATGGATAGTTGTTTGGAAATAAAAAACCATTGTGAAATAATTTGCAGCGCTTTTTAAAATAGTTTCGTATCATTTATTTTTCTTTTAAGTACAAAATTATGAACATGCAGTAATTTCCGGATCAGCCATGGGAATACCGAAAAAGGCTCTCTGTGGATGGAAAAGCTCAATCCCGAGGAGATCACAGAGCTTCTCTCTCAACAGCGTCCCTTGTATTAAAAGCCAGCGCATCGGGAGTTATAAATAAAGATCACGAAGCTGCCCATATTTAATAAGAAAACTGTCTAATTGATAAGCCAAAAGTGTAAGCCATTTCACTATCCATAGCTCAATCACCTTGGGCAGCTGAGAGGCCGCACATGCATTCATAAAACCATAAAGCAGCGTCCGCTACACAAGGACAGCCGCCTCTATGGCAGGTAAGGACCGAGCTGTTTAGAATTGGCAGTCGGTCTTGGAGAATATTCATTAGGCATTAGCATCACACTGGCAGATAATTACAGCGTTGCAACAGGCCCTGCTATTCAGCCCAGGGTAGAATCTATTTCTGCTGCCCCAATAATCCCATTTATCGGCCAACTTTGACAGATTGATGTTGTCCAACAGGGTCGAGCGCGGCGGGGCATAATGAGCAGTCGTTCCTACGATCAGATGTAGAATCACAGTTCCTCTGATTTATCGTTTGGTTACGCTACTGATGGAATCAAAGATCTAATCGACACAGATCCTTTGATCATACATTCTGAATCACAGCTAGCAATCTTTGCATCAAATAAATCAAAATAATTAAAAATTATATGCTTTTATTGAATATTTGAACGTTAATTTAATTGTTGACCGTTGTATTATGAAGGAAGGAGATGGTCCGGGATGGCGGTCATAAATAGGCTAAAGAATGGTAAAACTAGTTTTATTAAAAACCAACGTTTCGACCCGACTTTGCAGGTCTTCTTCAGGGCTAGAACGGACAAGATATTCCAGATCTATGTGAAACTCCTAGCTGAACACACCTGTAAGTCTCTAATTTTATTCTTCCAATTTTATTTACTTACTTATTTAATTTTTTGGTTTTCTTTTTCCTTTTTTTTCTCCACATTCCTTTATGTCTATTATTTCATGCGATTCCGCACAATCAGCCGTTCAGCGGCTTCATTTCGTGCTCCATCGCAGGATTAGGCCTTGCGGCTTTTCAAAAACATATGATTTGATAGAATTTTTTTTTTTGTATGTTCTGCCTCACAGATCTGGCTCGTTCCAAAGCTCCTTTATTGCTCGTTCTGTTAGTTTCTGGAATTCCCTTCCTACCAAAATTCGAAATTCTTCATCCTTATCTACATTCAAAACCCTCCTATTCCAATTCCTGTCCCAAAAACAGTCAGATACCAGCTAACCTTTTATGTAAAATTACATATTATTTATAATAACATATTCACATATAGCTCATAACCTAAATACTTATTATAGATTCGACTTTCTTTTTTTCTTTTTTTTTTCAAAAGAAACACAGATTTTACTGTTAAGAAGAATTTACATTTATTTTCTCTGTATTTTTTATTTTTTCTAAAAGGGTTTATTTATATTTTAACATTGTACATAGTTTTAAGTATCTTAGTATGGTTTCAGGAGTTTTTTATATAGATTTTTTTTTTATTTTGTATATAGTATGTATAACCAATTTTTTTTTTTAATGATCTATCTTTATCTTAACTTTTTATGTTTGTTTTTTATATTTGTTATTTATCTGACCAGATATAAAATTTTAATTTGTGTACTTCTTTGTTATTCTGAAGGGACTTCGTCCCAGAATAAAATTATTTTTCTATTCTATTCTATTCTATTCTATGTTAATATATTGTTTTAATTTAGAAAGTAGAAATGCTAATTTGCTTATAAAGGAAGGAGATGGTCCGGGGTGGCGGTCATAAATAGGCTAAATATTGGCAAAACTATTTTTATTAAAATCCGACGTTTCGACCCGACTTTGTAGGTCTTCTTCAGGGCTAGAACGGACAAGATATTCCAGTTCTAACTGGAACTCCTAGCTGAACACGCCTGTAAGTCTCTAATTTTATTATTTCAATTTTATTTACTTACTCATTTAATTTTTTGGTTTTATTTTTACTTTTTTTTTTCTCCACATTCCTTTATGTCTATTATTTCATATTATATCCTTTTTTCATTTTCTTTCAATCTCCCTTGTAGATCTGTAGAAGTATATTCACATCTGCATTTATTATATGTTACACTACAACAATTATGAGCATCTATTTACTTCAGTTTAGGATCTTGTTACTTAGCTTACTCTGTTCATATTTTAATGTAGTTACTGTTTATAATTTTAATAAGCTTATTCACATTATTTATAATTTTTTGTCTAAATATTATGTAACACAATTCTCTATATTTTTGTATCTTGTCCGTTCTAGCCCTGAAGAAGACCTGCAAAGTCGGGTCGAAACGTTGGCTGTTAATAAAAATAGTTTTGCCACTATTTAGCCTATTAAAGACCGCCACCCGGGACCATCTCCTTCCTTTATATGTTTTTTACTAAGTTAACTTAACGTAACTAACTTAACACCGTCGAATATTTATGTAAGGCTCACAGATTTACTCATAATTAAACTTTGCAGATGACTAATTTTAAGCTTGTAAAATTTATATATTATTTCAAATTATAATAATAATACGTTTTCAACAGAATATACATGTTTTCTTCTTGCTTATGTTCTGTTTGATGTAAATAGGAAACAATTGGCTTGTTTAATGTTGAATGAAATCAACAATGCTCATCAATAATCAAGAATGAATTTGACAAAAGGGTATGAGGTCCGTACATCAAGATAATAAATACAAAACTTAAGAATATTATATTCTTATAATACAAGGATACGAGATTGATGCTGTAAAACATTTTATTTTGATTTCCTACATATTTATTTAATGTCACCTTCAATATTCACCCCCTTCTTTCCCTAGAACGTTAAGTGAAAGTCAGAAATATCGGTATCAAACTTACTTGAAAAGTCATACTTCTTAAGTTTTTCGAAATTTCTTATTATTAGCTATTCTTCTCCAGTTGTGGATATTATGTTGTATTTGTCTGAAATATAATAATAATAAATAATAATAAAAAATTATAGGTTTTTATATAAACTCCTAGTATCATCTCCGATTTGCATATTCGATCATGATCCACTGTGTCTGGTCTTTACTGAAGAATAGCATGATATATCAAAGATCTTTTAGGTTATTATAAGTGAGAATTTCTAGAAAAAATAGCCAGTTTTGAATAACAGTCTAAATATACTTGAAATATAGTAATTATAATCTAATTTATAAGAAATATTTGTCTTTATTTATTTATTTTTATCATTTTTTTTTTATTTTAGAAAATCCATTTTTTTTTTATAGTTGAAGAAACAAAATATAACATTTTAGCTCAAAGAAAAAGTATTCATGAGCTAAGTTCTAACTTTAGATATAATAAACTCAAGTTTCAGGAAAATTTATAGGTCATTTTTTTTAAATAAACCGAGATCTGATAATTATGAATTATAATTGTAATATGATCTGAAAACATGTTATTATTTCACCTGAAGTGTATTATGAAGCGTAAAATGAGAATTCCGTATTTTATGTAACAATAATTCTGTAAAAACTTCGATTACTAAGTTTGAGTGCAGTTCGGATGAATATGGATCATTTCAAACTTTGCTGCGGTAGCATTAAAGAATAACAGAATAGTGTTAATAATGTTTGTGAATGAGTTACTTTAAATGCAAATTTTCCTGATGCAATATCTGTTTAAAACGTATTAATGTTAAAATATTCACAAGGTAAATAATCTTAATATCTTTACTCAATTATTCAGAGTTTAAAAACATCTACATTTTTATTAAGGTTATCATATTTACTACGAAACCAAAATGATACGTGCAATTAATAATTGTAAGAAATGGTTGAAGCAACTACACATCAACAGTCTCAAAAACAGTCCTTGTTAGAAAGGACCGTTTTTCCTCTCATTCTGACGTCTGTAAATAGAAATATTCAATTTAATTTTTTTTTCTTTTATGAATGCATGTTTATATAGGTAGGGCCAAGAAATGGTTTATAGCACCGTATCTGGCAGTGGTATAAGTCACGACACGGATGACTCAGGCCTCTCTTCCCACCATACCTCTCAGATTCCCTTGTTTCGAATTTTTAGCTAAATATAAACCTTTTTTATTATTTATAATGTGCAACCTCAATTATGAATGGAAGAAAAATAATTTTATTCTGGGACTAAACTCCCATTAGAATAATGCCGGAGTTCAAAAAATACATACATCAGTCTGGTATTTAGATATGATACAAATATATACAAAAGATACTAAGAAAAAAATGGCTCTTTTCAATTAACTGTTGGTAAGCAATTGTAATTACATCACAATATTGTATACTGTTTACAAATATTGTGATTCAAGTAGCATTCGTTTGAGTACTAACCCACAGCGTCATAACGGGAAATGAAAAGGCTGACCAAGCAGCCCATTTGAGTGAAGAAGAAACGACGGTTATAATATTAAAGAAAGTTACCTTAGAAGACTGGCTATACCGTGCAAAAAAGACTACTGATAGAATGGAGAAAGAATATAAAAGGGAAGAATAAAAAATGACAGAAATAAAACGTAACTGCGACGAATGGCTCACAAGCTGCAGAAATTCAAGGAGAGAAGATGTTAAGCCGACTAAGGATAAGCCACTGCCAGTTTACAAATGACTACCTTCTGAGAGAAATCGAAGCGTCCACGTGTGAAAAAATTTAATAACGTTCCACAAACAATGAAACACTTGCTGGAAGAATGTCCTCAATTTGAAAATTGCAGACGAAAAACAGGCTTAGCCAAAACATCAAGAGAGAAATCCTTCAAGATACTGAAGAAAGAATCAATACTTTCTTTACATTTGTAAAATTAAAAGAGTATTATGAAATAATATAAATCGCTGTAAAACCCCAAGGACCCTTGAGGGTAGAGAGAGAGAAAAAATACATTACCTAAAAATTCTTACAAACTTGCAAAAATTTGAATGTATAGTAGGTGGTGGAATATGAGTTGTTTGAAGGAATTTGTTGACGTAGTTTGACGTATGGAGATAGGCAGGTCCAAAAGGAAGTAGCACGAATGATGAAGGATTTGCTGAAGGAAGGGGATCTATTAATCGAGATCTGGTATTAAGAGATAGAGGCATGTAGAGAAAGAAGTTCTAGGATGTAGGAAAGATTTTTTGTTCTGAGGACTTGAAAAAGGAAAACACCAAGAATGGATTCCCTTCCGGAAGTAGGATAGAGCCACTTTAACTGGGTGTATAAGCAGGAAACATGGGAATCCCAAAGATGAATCTTACGAGGCAATTCATGAATGTCTTCAGTCTGTTCTCCAGTCTTCTGGATAACCCTCCATGCACCAAGCAACTGTAATGGAAGTGAGGGAAAACAAGGGATGTTACAAGGGTTGTAATGGATTTTCGGGTAATCTGGGATATACAGTTATTACAGGATAGGTTCTGATTAAATATTACTCCGAGGTTATGTTTTTATAAAAAAACAATTAAATGTTTTTTAATCAATTCTATTGCAGCTTAAATTTACGTGATTTTTTTCCTGCTCAGATCCTATTTCCTTTTTAATTAAATGTAATACATTTTTTTTTATAAAAAGATAAATTTATCATTAATATAAACAATTTAGATTGAATATTTAATAGTTGGCCGATGCATTATAAAGGAAGGAGATGGTCCGGGGTGGCGGTCATAAATAGGCTAAATAGTGTCAAAACTAGTGTATTATAAACCAGCGTTTCGAATCGACTTTACAGGTCTTCTTCAGGGAGGTGTGTTTAGCTAGGAGTTTCACTTAGAACTGTTTCACCCAGCTCTAAGTGAAACTTCTAGCAGAACACACCTCCCTGAAGCAGACCTGCAAAGTCGGGTCGAAACGTTGGCTGTTAATAAAATAATTTTGCCACTATTTAGCCTATTTATTACCGCCACTCCGGACCATCTCCTTCCTTTAGAAACAATTTAGCATTTCTACATTCTAACTTAAAACGATATATTAACATACAAAAAAAAAAATTCTATCAAATTATATGTTTTTGAAAAGCGGCGAAGCCTAATCCTGCGATGAAATGAAGCCGCTGAGCGGCTGATTGTGCGGAATCGCATGAGGCGTAGAACATAGCAATTAGTGGATGCTCACTGCAGAGAGCTCAGTGAGCCAACATCCTGATTGGCCAACGCTAATGGGTATTGGGCGGTAAATACCACGTCACCAGTTATTATCGACAAGCAGTCACCTGCCCACCCCCTATCCATCATCTCCAGATTAAACTGCTAACTATTGTCCAAACCGAGAGCATCACTCTTGTCAGTCTGGTAATGAGAATCTCTGTCCTTATCAGTTTTTATCATACTAATAACTATCTAAAATTATCACTGTAAAATTAAATACCTTGCTACAAGATTCTAGCATAAAAAGAATGATGATATAAACGAATCATTCCACAAAGTATATATTTTTCGAACTATGCTTTTATTCTAAGGGGACTTCAGTCCCAGAATAAAATTGTTTTTCATTCATAGATTATTACAAAGTTGTTATTTATTATATTTCCTGCTATGAATTTTGATCCATTGTAATAAATAATCAACAGGCTCGAGTCTCTTATAAATTTTGTAGTATAGGACATGGTTTTTTTTTTCCGTTTTCGTTTTTTTCTCTTGGTATTACAGCTGGTGTATATCGTTTGCCGCTTTAACCATATTTTTTCATCTCTGTCTATCTTGGGATATTTCTTTCCATTGGTTGATTCGATCTATCCAACTGGTTTTGGTCTTCCACTAGATCTCTTGTCAACTATAATGCTCCTAATGTCCTAATGCTCCTAATGTATTTCTCCGAACTATATGATTCATAAAGCTTCACCACCTGGTATTCATATCTTGATATTTTATTGACCAGTTTCTGTAAGCAGTTCATTATTGGTGTTTCTCCTCAATGCTTTATTATTCTGATCCCAGATCGCTCTGGCGTGTGGAGGATTTTCCTCTCAATGTTTTCTTTCTTGTGTGCTCGTTAATATCTAGACCTCTCAGCCGCATATCACTTTATAATAGCATCGTTTACACTTCATTTGAGATGTCTTGAAGTTGAAGGAATGAAGGAATGAAGTTGAAGTGGCTCTATCCATCCAAACGCCGTCTGTACTTCCTTGCTATCTTTCTATACCATCAGAACTCAGCGACCTTCCTATATTTTTCACTGCATAGAGTTTAAATATTCCATTCGATTCCGTACCACTAGATCCTATACATCTGACCTCTACCTACCTCCCCACTGAACTGCTGCGTTTGATAAATCCTTTATAATTCAAGCTGTCTATCTGGAATACAATCCCCCCCCCTGATATCCGACATGCGCAATCAGTTTCCTCATTTAAATCTCTCCTTTTTAAGCACCTACTTCTTTCCCAACTAGACTGATCAAGAAAAGTAGATAAGAGAACTTTATAAGTTCTCCCAGAAATGATTTTGTTTACTTATTTTATTTTCATACGTTTGTATTATATATCTCTGTATATATTTAGTGTTTTTGTTTTAATTTTCTTCCAATATTTTAATTTTGATGAGAATTGTAAATATTTAATTTAATTTAATGGCCACACAGGCATTTTCTCTGCATCTATAATTTGTCCTAAAGGGACGACAGTCCCAGGATAATAAAAATCTATTTTCGTTTTAAAAAAATAAATAAAAATAACTCTTGTAGTTAATTAGAAAGTATTTATATTTTTTCAATTGGTAATATAGACGATGAAGATCTATAGTCACATAATTCGGTCTTTTTATACTGCTAGCGTGAGCAGGAACACGCTGTCTACGAACCATCCAACTCTGATGTAGGGCCACGGGCTACCCTTAAACGATCTCCTGGGGTTCAATTTGAAGTTTCCTTCCCACCGACTTACTCTTGTTCAAGTACATTGACAAATCGGTCTAGACCTATGGATTATGGCTGCTCAGGTCGGTAGGGACCCGAGGACATAGAGCAAACCACTGATGTTCTGAAAAAACGCATCACGATTCCCGATGAAGATAATCAGGGTAAAGTAATCTCTGTTAGACCCGGTTTGTTTAAGTTGCCTCCAGTAAGCTGTCGGGCATCACATTTTTGGATTGTTTTTTGTTTAACCAGTTTATTAATTAATGCATTGATGCCCTTGATGCTGCCTGTCTAAATTTCAACAGCTAGAATAAATCTTTATAATTTCAATAATTATAACAAACCTCACAGTATCAAAAGTTGGAATACTATTTCCTAATAACTTTCTAAATTTAATTTTTTTTTAAATACGAATGAATTTATCTAGTAAAGAAGTGTTTTAATTTTTTGATATCTTTTGAATTTGAGATTTTCACTTAACCTGTGTGAATGCTTACTCTTTATGGCAATTTTTATTTTTGTTCAAACACATCTTAGGATCGATAATGTACCAATTACTTAAATTAAATACATTGATTTGATAGCTTTGAAATTTTAGTAAACTCTAGAGTAAAAATTTTACCACATCTTAGGATCGATAATGTACCAATTACTTAATTTAAATACATTGATTTGATAGGTTTGAAATTTTAGTAAACTCTAGAGTAAAAATTTTACCACAACTTTAGCACTGAAATTGGCACGCGGCTGGATGTTCACATTCTTTATTCTTATTTTTCAACTAAGAGAAATTTCCTTATTCTCCCTTTTAGAATAAAAAGATACGTTATGACTCGGTATGTTTGATGAAACAAAATCACCACCCCAGTTTGTATATTTTATTGTACAATTAATAGTTATTGATTGTTTTCATTATGTGAGTATATTATCAAAATTTACAAAAGAGGGGAATATATTTTTTAAACAAATGCTCATATTATAGTCAGTTGTAATTAGAAATAATTATTGTGAAGGTGGCAGGGAATAAAAAAAAAAAAAAAAGAGGAGGTTACAGATGACGTTTTACGAAAAGGTTGGCACAGCTTCATAAATTTATTAATTTTCATAAATGTAAATATTGTTTATATATTTGATGAAATAGTTTATAAATTTGTAATTACGTTTAATTAAGGAAAAATAACTTAAGAGATAAATAACTTAAGATTATTAATTCTTAACTTTGTTTTTGAAATTATAATTCAAATCACTTTTTTCACACATGAATAATGAAAATATTAAAATCAACCTGGGAATTACAATCTGACATAAGCATAAGTAGAATATTAATATCACGGCCTGATTTAGTAATATATTCATGGAATGATAATAATTCCAAATCACTGAACTAATCAGTTAGGAATCAACAAAAAATCCACAAGAACATTTTACGAACTTTTAAATAATTAATGAAGAGAAGGATGGTTGGGGGTGATCGGTCAAAAATAAAAATGGCAAAAATAAATAATAATATTTATTTTAACATTTGCCGACGTTTCGACTCGAAGTTCAGTCCTTCATCAGGGCTGATCGCTATTGATCGAAAGATCAGCCCTGATGAAGGCCTGAAATTCCAGTCGAAACGTCGGCAAATGTTAAAATAAATACTATTATTTATTTTTGCCATTTTTATTTTTGACTGATCACTCCAACTATCCTTCTCTTCATTATTCACTACAGTCTACGATCAACCCACAATTTTAAACAATTAATATTTATTTATTAATAGCAATAGACGTAAATCAACAAATACAAAATGTTTTGGATGAATATAATGTGGCAGTATGTACATTTTTTTTTCAAAAATATACTGATAATAAATATAATGTAAATGTTACAGACGCAAACTATATTTAAAGGTCATTATTTAAAACTAGGAACAGATGAGCTCTATCCATAGAGCTATGATAAACTTTCTAATATCTCTGGCTCTCTGCCACATAGAAAAACGTATTTGAAACACAGTATGCTCAAGGCCGCTTATTCCATCCATCTAAGTCCCCAGACATTTTTCTTTTTCCTGTAAAAAATACTTAGCACTGCCATAGTGGATCGGCAAATGATAAATGATCTCAGTCTGTAGTAATAAGCTTGTAATTAATTATATAATTAATGGACTCTATCATGAACTCAAATTCCGAATAATAATGGTCTCATTACATCTAGCCCTAATAAAAGAACACTTTAGTGTTTATATAAATATATATATATATATATATATATATATATATATATATATATATATATGTTAATATATAATCGGAATGATAACATATCACACATATAAATCACTAAAAAATACCTATGACCAGATCATAAACTTTTGAAAAAAAAAGTTAATATTTGTTTATTAATAGATTGACAGATGGGATGAAAAAAATACCTAAAATATATTGTATCACGTTTTAGAATAAAATAGAAATATATCATATATATATATATATATATATATATATATGCTTAAGCTTTCACCAACCCATTAAGTGAAGGTAAGAATTACTTCAACATTGTCATTCACTTCTTATAAGAGAATGGAATTTACAGCAAAATATAAAAAAGTTATTTAATTCAAAGAAAACCAATGACCATGATAACCAATGAGTTTGTGCCGTTTAAAACAAAAATAAATAAATAAAAAATCAATTTCAATTTAAGAAAAAGTGTTTAATATGTAGTGTTATGCACATTTTTTTAAACATATACTCAAATATATATTTTTTTTAAAATGACAGATAATATATCTGTAATTTTTTAAAAAGTTGAGAAAAGAAATAATTTTGTAACATCGCTTCAATTCAAACTAATTCCATATTTTTTTCTTGATTTGGCTCTATATATAACTATACCTAGATATTTATGCTTTCAAAGTTGTTTGTTGTTAGTTCAATATTGATCCCAACTAATCTTGAAGATTTTCATGATGAGTTGTTTCTCATACTCTGAAAAAATTGTAAACGGAAATTAAAAAAAATTTAATATTCTCTTATTTTTTATTGTGACACTCTTCTTCCAAGCGAACGATATATTCATAAAATCGCTACCCCTAAAATTCAATTTATGATTGTTACAAACAAATATATCAATGGATAAATTGGTTGACTGAAAGAACTCAAACGATGCTTGATAGGTCCGTTGAGCTGGATTCGTGGAATTCAAATTTACACAATTAGGTTAATTACAATTAACAAAGCATTTATAAACTTATCTAACACCTAACGTTTCAGGCATAATGGCATAAAATAATATTCCATAATTAGAGATAGTTAATTTTATTCGTTAATTAAATACATCTGAAAAAAGTAAATCAATTTAAAATAATAATTAATTTCTTTCCTTTTATTCCAATTCTGATTTAAATATGATAATTGTGAACAGAAATGTTTTTTGTTTGGCTTAATTAATATATTTTTTTTGAGGAAATTTGTTTATACTTTCTATTATACGTACATAATTATGACAAAACAAAATCCGAAGAACCCTTGAATTTACTCATTAATTAGGCTACAACGTAGCATTATTTTAATATTCTTGTTGAATAAATTACGTGTTAACACCACTTCAATTATTTTATGATTTTATTTGCATGTGTTAATTATCTTTTTATTCATTTCCTCAACTTTTCTTTTTATTTATCTTATTTTTTATTATTTTGTGTTTATTTATTTTATAAATGGAAAAATCCAAAATGCAAAGCCTTGATTCTCGAACATACAGGGGAATAGTTATCTTACCCACGTTTCGCCAATCCAGGCATCACAGTGGGAAAAAACAATATGCAGAAAGAAAAAAACAAAAAGGAAACATCTTACGAGCCTTCCAAATACATACTGAAGGATAGATAAAGTTTTATCAACGCAACTAAGGAAGACTATATTGAACAGCTGATTAACAAGTAGCAGACAAAATTAAATAATAAATGTTAAATTAAATAATAAATAAATAAAAGAAAAATTAATAAATTCAAAAGAAAAAGCTCGAAGGGTATATCGACAGCCACTCTGCAAAAGCCAGTTAGAACAAAAACTAAAAAATTTTAGGGCACGAAAAAAACTGCGTAACATTTGTTCTCTGAGAATTATATTTTCGGTTCAAGTTCTGCCAAATAATCTTTTAGAGCCATTACTTCCAGCCTATAGCTTTCTATTTATTTTGAAAAACAGGTATTAGTTAGGTAAAATCAATCAAATTTATTGTTTTAACACCCATAACTTTCATCATTGTTAATAATGATCAAAGCTTGATAATAACAAAGTCAGTTTCCAAATTGTACAGAAACGATACTTGAAATGAAAATTTGTAAAAAAAAATTTTGAAAAGCGCGTATTTGATCACACAGATTATTCACTGCTTTGTCTCCCACCTTCGGTGCTCCATTTTGGAGTAATCTACGAATGATTCATTTTTAAAGTATTCAACTTTATATAGTCATGGTTTGATTCACGAATGCATGGTAAAGTTCTAAGTAACATGCTGAAGTGTAAATCACTTCGTTTCTGAGCTTCTTGTGATTTCGAAGATTAATTGGTTGGAAAAGGTGAAACTAGAGTTGTTTTTTAGTCTCATGTTAAATTTTCCAATCAATTCTCTATCTCTCACTTTCTGGAATTCAACGGAATAGTAGCTTTTCTTCAGCCAACCTCATTTTGCAGTATCCAGGGGTTTCGATTGTTTTGAAGATCGCTTAATGTTTTATTTCCACTAACCACTCTCTTCTTTGTTTTATCTAGTTCCATGGTAAGCAGTGCCGGCCTAAGACAGAAGAACCCGAGCATTTGTCCAGAGGCACCGGAGAGAAATTTAAAAAAAAAGAATACAAAGCGTATGTGAAAAATTGATTTAGTCTATTAACAAAGCTCATTTTTCATGAAAATTTGGATTAGGATGAAAATTGGCCAAAATTGCAGTTTGGCTATCGATCCATAACATTCATTCCCAAAAAAACTCAGTGGATACTCGGCCATTCCACAAGTAACATTACTAAAATAAGCATAGATCTAGAAAAGAGCCAAAAGGTAATTATTTTATAAATGGAAAAATCCAAACTACAAAGCCATGAGTCCCCAACATACAGGTAAAAAGTTTATTTATTTTATTACATACGAGAAATATAAAACTGTGATAGCCACTTATTGTAAATTATAAACCATACATTATAAATAACACGTTTGCATATGAAAATTTATAATTCTTTATTAACTTATTTTTAATATTTTAAATATAACTTCAAAGCTTGATCTGTTATCTTAGAATACATTATAAATTTATTTATTATTAGATGAGTATAATGAACCGAATGCACCTTATTTTAAGCCCGTGTATATTATTAAAAAATTATAATTCAATGATCAGAAGAAAAATAAAACTTTTAATTTTCTACAATCCTCAGTGACAAGAGGAACTAAATATGAGGTCGGCAATGAAACCTCATAACTTCATCAGAGTATTTAAACAATAACTTTAGTCTTGGAGCATTAGCCCAGTCAAATTAGATATGTTTCCTTGCAAAAGGTCGGGTAATTCAAATTTTTTTTTATATATTATTAGGTAGACAGTGAATACAAAATACCCAAATTTCCGCCCTTATATTTAAATAAGAGAAAGTACAATTAACATCACCTTGAATACGTTGTAGTATATACAGTGAAATTAATATTTTTTTTTATTTGTATTCGCCGCTACCCAATGACCTTCTAGGCTAGCCAGAGGCGACTATTGAAAATAAAATTGAAAAAAAAAAATATTAATTTCACTGAATATACTACAACGTATTCTGGGTGATGTTAATTGTACTTTCTTTTATTTAAATACAGACTTCTTGTACATTAAATGTTGACGCTAATTTTAAATCACTTTATATTACAATTTATTATTTTTTTTTTTTTTTTTTTTTTTTGTGGTGTCTACGGGGGTTCTACAGTTTTTCGAAAATTATTCAAAAGAATTTGATCGTCGAAGAGAAATACGATTTTTTAATATAATTACTAATTAAAGTCATCCATAACTCGAAGAAATTCACGACTGCCCAATTCGTAAATCGAAACATTAATGAAAAAATATTTCAGAGAAATAAATAAAAAATAATCATTTAAATGACTATCATTAACGTTATATTCGCAATAATTATTTTCAATCCAAATTTTATAACAAAACAATCAATAAAAATACATTCTTCTAAAAAAACTTTTTACTAATAAGTCGAGAACCAAATAAAAATCTATTGTAAATATCTAATCCACGATAATTAGAAAGCAAAAATTGTCTTTCATTGCACTTTATTTTAATTGAAATCACTAAAATACGAGTTTTCAATATATTTTTTTTTCTTAGAGTAAACTGAGAGCTTTTTAGAATTTTAAACGAAATTATTGAAATAGTTCGTTTAAACAAATTAAATAGGTTGATTTCAATTGAATGTTATTTTTTATCCTTTGTCTGCAAAATTTAGTACTACTGTTGATACATTCAATTATGTTTAAACATAATTGATCGGCCCATACCAATTATTGAATGAAACGACAGAAATGTTTTGTTTTTTTAGTTACTTGATCCAGCCAGCTAACGAACCAGGGTTAACTAGGCTCTAGCAATTAGATAGGAAATTTTATCATGTTACACCTCGTAAAATACTTACATTACACATGTTTGTCAACTTTGGCCAATTTTGTATAACTTGTTTACTTTCACGTACCTATAAATGTAATATATAGTAAGGGAAAGTATTGCAATCGTGAAAATTATCTAATCTGTGTTTTCAACGGAAATAAACGTTTTGAGGTACCCCAAGTCCAAATAACCAAGTCCCAAAAAATGGTCTGTGTGTGTGTGTGTATGTTAGCAGTCTAGCTCAAAAATGAAAAAGTCGTATGCAACTGATATTACGTATTTAAATAGGTATATGCCTTAGATATCCTAATAACTTTTTCATTAAATTCGGCTAACCGGAGGTGCCACTTTATATCAACGCTGAAACACATTTTTCAACATTGACAACTTTTTCAACAACTTTTCACTTTTCAACAACTGAAACACATTCACATTTTTCTTTGAAATTTACCTATTAGTATTAAGTTAGCTTGTAATAGTTAATTGAAATGTAGTTTAGGGTTATTTAATTTATACTAATTTAAAACTAATACTTCTCCTCTACTATCATTTTATAAACATTTTTATATCCTTTATTAATTTTCTGCCTTTCTTATATTGTAATATGGAGGTACCTCCTGGTCCTCCCGATCTATCTACCGTCCTAACCAAAAAGAGAAAATGGGCTCGCCCTAAAATTAAATTCCCTCCGGACAAAATCATTCCGCAAATCAGAGATACAACTCCAACATATCTTGTTGCTAAACGATCCGATCAAGAAGACTTTAAAAAAACCTCTCCATTTTTTATTCAAAAGGTGATCGCTCAGTTAGCAGGTGATGTTAAAGCAGTAAAAAAGTTAAGAGACGGTTGTTTATTGATACAAACACTCAATGGACAACAATCAAACAGACTTTTATCCGTTACAGACTTTGGAGGCCAAATGAAAGTTTAAATAACACCGCATAAAACTTTGAACTATAGTAAGGGCGTTATCCGTTGCTATGACTTCCAATACATGGACATACAGGAAATAAAGAACGAATTAACTCCGGTAATAAAAGATATTGTCAGGATAAAATCAAAACGGAATGGTAATGAAATACTTACACATAACTATATAGTTACCTTTCCAACACCTTTACCTCCAGAAACATTACAAATTGGATACGAAACAGTTAGAGTACAGCCTTACGTACCGAATCCGTTACGATGTTTTAACTGCCTAGGATTCTCTCATCCGACATCACAATGCAAAAAAGAATCAGTATGCGTACAATGCGGCCAGGGAAGACATGGAGAAAATATAAGGTGTAATTTGCCGGCTAAATGCATAAATTGCAATGGTCCTCATAATGCCCTAGATCGGTCCTGTACCGAGTTTAAAATACAAAAGGAAATAAAAGCCATACAAATCAATAATAAAATATCACTTTACGAAGCAAAAAACATGTATAGAGAAAAAAATCCCATCCAGTTAAATAAAACATTCGCAGAAATAGCAAAAAATCAAAATAATACAAACAGAAAAGTAGATGTTGCCACTCAGGCTAATATTCTGTACTCTTTCTCAGTTACTTCAACAAACTCACAGATAAATAAACCCAATGAGATTATCTCTTCTGATGTCCAGGCCACACCAGCTATCTCTGATCAAGAGACTGCTCGACCACAGTCAACCGAAGTTGGCAGCCCCGCGCCTACCCAGACTGCTCCCCTTCTCCCCTCCTCTTCTTCCCACTCATCTACCCTCCCTGCCTCTACTTCCTCTCTCTCCTCTAATCTCTCCTCCTCCTCTTCGTCTTTCCCTTCTGCTCCTCTCCCCAACTCTTGCTCCCTCTCTTCTCCTACCCTCCCCACCTCCCTTACAAATCTCCAATCCCCCAATCCCGATCTCGCTACACCACCAGACGATAAATCTGCTGAAAATGCTGTAGATGGGGAAGGATATACCCTACAAAAGAAAAAAGGAAGACCCCGAAAAAAATCCCCAAATAAAACAAATAATAAATAAAATAGCCGACAACTAAATTACAAATATCATCTTCATATATGCTAATATATGTTTTTCTATTCTATACCGTAACCAAATCATGACCCTAATCCAGTGGAATTGCAATGGTATTAAAAGTCACTTCAACGATTTGAAGCTAATAATGGAAGATGAAGATCCTTTTTGTATATGCCTCCAAGAAACGCACCTAAAGCCTTCAAACCAATTCACCCTTAAAGGCTTCAATATCTATAGGACAGATTGTGGTCCAGATTATGAGCGAGCGTGTAGAGGCGTAGCCATAGCCGTAAAAGATACCGTTTATTCCCACCCAGTAGAAATAGATTCCCCACTTCAAGTAATAGCTGTTACAGTTCATTTAAACACAACATTCACAATTTGCAACATTTATCTCCCCCAAGACAATACTATAGAGACAGAACACCTTCTCCATATTCATAGGCAGTTGACAAAGCCAATTTTGTACACTGGAGATTTCAATGGCCACAACCCATTACGGGGCTCACAAGACACAAATCCTAGAGGTCGCATTATAGAAACTTTCTTAGATTTAACGAATACTCTGTTACTAAACTCCGGCGAAGCAACATACGTAAGTTCTAGCTTTGGTACATTTTCATCCATTGATCTCTCTTTATGCACTTACTCACTGATTGATAATATAGAATGGACAGTTCTACCAGAGCCTTATGGAAGTGACCATTTCCCAATTCGTCTAAAATTCAGAAGTGCAAACTGCAATAATTACAGCGTCCCTCGTTGGCTATTAGAAAAAGCAGATTGGTCACTATTCACGTCTTTAGCTGTCCCACCTCAAAATCACCCTAACAGTATGAATGTAGATGATGGGTGTAAATCTATAACTGAGACAATAGTTACGGCAGCAGAGTTCTCAATCCCTAAAACCAAAGGCCATTACAAAAGGACACCTGTCCCCTGGTTCGATAGTGATTGCAAGAAAGCCATACAACTTCAGAGAAATGCATTTAAGACATTTAAGAAAAATATGAATCAGGTTAATCACATTGAATATAAAAAAACAAAGAGCTGTTTGCAGAAGAATTATGAATGACAAGAAAAAAGAATCATGGAAATCATTTGTTGAGTCCATTAACTCGTCTACCCCCTGCAACGTTGTATGAAACAAAATAAGGAAGATAAGAGGAACCAATTCTTCCTACAAATATACTCTGATATGCGATGGAAAACTATAGGATAACCCAGACATTGTTGGAAGAACATTTGCCGAATATTACTCAGAAGTTTACACAACGACTTCTAGAAATAATATGGCTCAAGATCTAAACTTCTCTGACGATAATGCATATCAAGATTACAACATTCCATTCAGCATGTGGGAACTCCAATCAATACTCCAAACTGTCAAAGGATCTTCAGCAGGACCAGATAATATACACTACTCCATGATACAACATCTTCCGAAAAATACACTGAACTGGCTTTTAAATTTTTACAATCATATTTGGCTTAGCGGTAACTTCCCTAGCAGCTGGAACGACTCTATAGTTGTCCCAATATTGAAGGGTAGTCAAGATAAACGTCATCCATCCAGCTACCGACCAATATTTTTAACCAGCTGTCTATGCAAAGTAATGGAACGAATGGTAAACAAGAGACTCACATGGATCCCAGAAAAATATCATCTCATCCAAAACTTCCAATGTGGTTTTCGCAAAGGCAGATCAACTGTAGACCACCTGGTTCAAATGGAAGCCGAATTACAGTATGCATTCATCCAAGAGGAGCAAGCTATAGCAGTTTACTTCGATATGAAAAAAGCCTTCGATAAAACTGACAAATTTGCTATCCTAAACAAAATACACTCGCTAGGATTCAGAGGTAACTTACCAAAATTTATTCAAGGATTCCTTTCTAGTCGCCGCTTTCGCGTCCGTATAGGGAAACTGTTATCCAAGCAATGTAGACAAGTGAGTGGAGTACCACAAGGATGCGTTTTAAGTACAACAGTTTTCGCACTGGCGGTTAGTGATTTGGGAAAAAATCTTCCACGCGGAATCAAAGTAATGCTCTTTGTCGACGATCTTGCTATTCTATACAGAGCGAAAGATGTCCTATCTGTAAAGGATAAGCTCCAAGAAGCACTGAATCGTATTGATGGCTGGTCGAAATCATCGGGACTTTGTTTCTCTTCTGAAAAAACTAAATGTATTCACTATAGCAGAAAACGAAATACTCCACAATCGCCAGAACTTCTCTTAGGTGACGCCATCTTACCATATGTCAACACCTGAAGATTCTTGGGATTATTATTTGATAAACGTCTATCCTGGGAACACCACATTAAATCACTCAAAGATACATGTACTAAAAAACTTCAGCTTCTGAGAATACTTAGTGGAAGTAACTGGGGAGCAGACAGAACTACCATGATTAAAGTATACCAAGCTCTGATCGGCGCAAAAATAGATTATGGTAGTTTTGTCTACGGTTCTGCCCGAAAAAATGCTCTAGCCAAGCTCGACTCCGTGCACCACACTGGAATACGCCTTGCAACTGGAGCCTTTAGAACAAACCCAACCCTGAGCATTTGTGTCGAATCTGGCCTTATACCACTGCACTTTAGAAGACAGAAACTTGCAATAAACTATATTACTAAATTATACCCGCAAACTCCACACCCCTCCCATAAATATGTTTTTCAATCTAAATTCTCAAAAAGATTTAAAGAAAAAAGGAATACCACATTACCATTGGCAGAAAGAATGTCTCTTATTGTAAATAAACTAAAACAAATAACATTACATGAAATAGTAAAAGAAACAGCCCCTTGGACCTATATACAACCTAAATTAAATCTCCAACTCACCCAATTCACCAAAGATACTACATTACCTGCAGATTACAAAGAAAAATTCCAAAAAATAATCATCACGTTACCTGAACATCTTCTAATATTCACCGACGGATCCAAATCAGATACATCTACTGCTTCAGCCTTTGTCACTCCTGATACTGCCTACAAATATAAATTACACCATCTTTGTAGTGTTTACACAGCAGAGATTAACGCCGTAGCAATGAGTCTCCGATACGTCATGAAGAAGCCAGTTGCAAATGTGGTTGTTGTATCGGATTCCCTAAGTACTCTGAAAGCTATGAATAACATGTATCCAGACCATCCAGGGATACACTGCATTCTAAGTCTTATAAAAATGCTTCATGGAGTTGGAACAACGGCACATTTTATCTGGTCGCCTGGCCATATAGGAATTAAAGGAAATGAAATGGCTGATAGAGCAGCAAAGGAAGCTCTTACTCTTCCAGGCCGCGGTAAAGTTTTTTTGACACCATCTGAACTTGCACGACCTCTGAGAGAAACCATATTCCAAGAATGGCAAAGACGGTGGGACAACAGCGCACCTAGCAAATTAAAAACAATAAAGAAAGAGGTGCAACCGTGGACCAGCTCCAGACGCAGCAGTCGTAGAGAAGAGGTCGTCCTCACGCGGCTGAGGATCGGACATACTAGACTGACTCACCTCCACCTCATAACAAAAGATTCTATCCCCCGATGTCAAAAGTGTAACCAATCACTAACTATAAGACATATTTTGGAGGAATGCCCTTTTTACACCGCAAGATTAGAAGATTTTGGAATACCCCAGAATATATCAGCGTCCCTGGGAAATCAGGAAGAAATGATTACCAAAGTCATCAAGTTTATGAATAGTGAAAGACTTAAAAAACACATTTGACAGACTTTTTTTTATTTATTTTTTTATTTATTATTTTTTTTTTTTTTTTTTTTTTTTTTTTTTTTTTTTTTATTGATTCTACTGCTATTTTTTAAAGTTTATTTATTTATACATTTTTTATACATCTTATTACCTATAAATGTCTATTATTATCCTTAATTATTTATTTTATTCTATCAATCCATTTCTTTACCTATTTTGTTTTATTTTATTTATTTATTTTTTTATTTATTTATTTTGTTTATTTTTTTTTTTTTTTTTTTTTGTACTAATCATCCAAATAGTATTAAATGATGTTATTTAGTTGTTCGGGCGCTTATGACCTGGATGTTTTGCGCCTAGACATCGAAACAAACAAACAAACAAACATTTTTCTTAAAAACGACTAACAATTTTGAATAAACTCGGTGTATCATTGTATAATTAAGTGGTCTGTAATATCAATCAGGTCTTAAACCCATTGATGTCACTTTACAGTGCTTAAATGCCCAATGTTCATATACTTTACTTATATATATTTATACTTTATTCATATATATTTTTTACTTTACTTTAGAGAATTAAAGTAAAGTAAAAAATATTAAATATAGGCTATTAAAAAATTTGATGATTGAATAAAAATGCTTATTCAGGTCGAAAATGAATCTCTGGAAATATTACTCAGAAGGTATACGTATAATATATCGTTGGAAAGCAGGGAATTTTAGGAAAAAAAACAATATCTAATATAGAAAGTTGTAGAAGGAATTGGATAGTGGCGAAACAATTGTAAATGATAATTTTTGAAAACTAATAATCTTTAACGTAATTCACATGTATTCAAGGAAATTAAATGAAATTTACTAACCAAATGTAAATTTAAGAAAATATTTTTAGGTTTGTAAAAAGTATTTAAAATCCGCCGAATAAAGACAAAGGAATTGTTCAAAAAACGATTCCATTGTACTTGTGTGAAAGAAGAAGTAAAATATAAAATAATTTCATGGATGTATAAAGCATATGTTTATAACCTTAAATACATTTACTGTAGTTTAATATAATTCTAAATCTGATATTATATTTAAATTATTAGGTTTCAACGTTCGTTTATTCCGAGAAATTGTCATTTAACTTTTTAGAAAATGAAATTAGTCAATAATTTGATAAATTTTCCCTTTGCGATATTCCAACAGAATCCACTTACAAACAGTGTGACAACTTTTAACCTGCCTATGACAGGCAATGCAAATCTCTTTATTCTGTTTTTTGTAAACTTTACAATGGAAAATAAATGTTTAATATAATAACTAATATTCGTACAATCCATAATCAAAGGATCGTACAATCCATAATCAACAAATCGTACAACCCATAATCAACCGGTGATATAATAAATAGGACTTTTGTTATTTTAATAGCATTTATGATTTATTCGATATAATCTTTTTGCTTCAGCTTAGTTGAAAATGCAATTTTAAAAAATTATAATAGCCCAACAGGGCCAGAAAATAATTTCTATTCAAAGTTGAGCGGTAAGTGAAAGTTGTGTGTTGCGCGCACCAGATTAACAGCTGTTATCAATTATTAAATGGACAATTTAAAAAATAAGAACATTGTATGAGAATGTTCTTAAAGAAAAGGCTTGAATGAGAATAGAATCCATACAGTATTTCATCTGTGCCTTTGATTTATCTATATTTAAATCTAAATTTAAGGATAAAGTTAAATAAGTATTAATAATAGACAAAATGTTCGATTTTCCAAGAACCTAATTTAAAAATAATTAAATTTGATACAGTCCACATTAATTATTGTTATAAATTTGGTTTTAATCTTGAATGGAATTTGAATGTTGTTTTTTAAATATTGAACATTGCCTTTTAACAAGTAAGATGGACTTGACTAGATTTATTAGCTGTAATCTTTTTGCTTTTGCTCAGTTAAAAATGCAATTGATAAAATTATGTTTGGTTGGTTGGTTGTCATCAGCGCCCGATTAATAAAATAATACAAGTAAACAAATATTAATTTGGGAAGATAAAAATAATAATAAAAAATTTAAAAATAAATTTATAAATGAATAAGCCTATAAATACTAATACTGAATATATATATATATATATATATATATATATATATATATATATATATATATATATATATATATATATATATATATATATAATGCGCTAATGTATTGCTTGAAAAAACTTTAGACCCTTTGATCCCTGAAGAAAAATTTTATTTAACATTAATTATAAAAATTAATAAGTAATAAATAATACTTTATAATATTTACAATTTGTGAAGAAAAAACGGTTTTTGAAAGATCCTTGAATAACTGGGAAATATAAATGATTAAACAATGCAGCTCTTTCAATAACAATACGAATTCATCTATACTTATAACCTCAGAGTCTTGTAATCTTACACCTTGTGCTTAGATAAAATATGTTAAATAAAACAATCGCTCTTATAATCTACCATCATTTAAAATTAAAATTGAGCAATCCACTTTTACACATATATAAATTTAAAAAAAAAAAAAAATTTAAATATCTTAAATATATAAATAAATGAGCTATAGAAATAAAGAGACTATATAAACAGAAAAATGGAATGAAACAAATAGAAACAAAAGAAATGGGCCGAAATTGATTAAACAAAAATAGATAATATACAAGTTAGGCAGTTTTAAAAATGGAGAATTGTAGTTTTTAATAAGCAGATATACTGATTATTTTACCCATATACCAAAACGTACGATATGTAAATTAAAATAAATAAAATAAAATTCTATGCGGAAGAAAACAATTTGTCTATTATCAATATCTGAAACGTAGTCTGTAATATTTAATTTAAGAACAAGTTCATCAACGCTAAAATTAGGGACGAAGATGTTAGATTTTATTCTACTAACAGATTCGGAAAATATAGATCATAATGACAAGAAAAAATTAATGGTAATGACAGAGGTTCGGTAACATAAATTTTCTCCTGACAGGGACTGTCAGAGAAGAAAACGTTTGACATATGATTCCTAGGTTCGCTCAGCCCTAAAATAATGAGTACTTGAAACCAGACAGGGGATGAATGAGGCAGTTGGAACACAGTGGTGACCATTTTGTCTCTCATGAATTATAACATCTAGAATTAGAGACCTATGCTCAAGTCAACAACAGCTGTTGCGCGAAAAGTTTATTTATATATATATTTTTTTAATTTAATGTATATTTAATATCTTGTTTTCGTTTTTAATGAATATATAATTTTTAATTAGCCAATCGATTAAATTTATTAATTATTCCAACGATATAGGAAAATCCGGCTACCCCAGCGCATCCTAGCGGGAGACAGCCTTCCTACAGATTCAATACTCCCCCACGTGAAATCCAAAATAAGCTTTAATGTAATGAGGTTGTTTGTATTCATTGAATGTTACCAAAGGGTTTGAAATAATATTTTTTTCTGATACAGATGGCTACTATTTCAAATCTCGAGTAAGGAAAAAAAAAAATTCAAATCAAAGATGAAAGCATAAATTATTTATAAAGAATAAACAGCTTAGAAATTAAACTTGGTCCCAGCAAAATGCTGTTTTTTATAAGTCAGTATTACGTTTTTTATATTCATTAAGTATGTGAACACAGTATCAATATTATACATTATTGAAACATTTTAAACATAATCTTTTAACTTAAGTGGGATAAACACTGGTTTACAAGTAAACACTGGTTTTAGAACACATTTCAATAAAAAATGTATGTAATAATAACTCTTTTTACCAAAAAATTTCAATTTTATGAATTAAAAATGGATTATTTTTTTTATATAGTGATATTTTTTAGTTTATTCAATAATGCTACAACTAATTTTATTTTTACTTTATTTTTTTAAAACAATTATTATTTCGAATTATTCTAGAAGTCGATCGAGAAATATAATTTTCTCTTTATTTCTTTGAATATTTATAGATTATAGTTATATTGTTATATCTTAAAGGTAACGACATTGTAATTATAATAATCATATGAATTAATTTTTCTCATGATTTCTGTTCGTGAAATCCAACTTCGGTAAACTTGAACTCTTGATCATATGTCTTTTTATGTCATAAAGCCCTTATACTAAAGGCGGATTTTACTAAGCCAGGTACAAATTTATATTTTTCTTTAGGCAGCATTTAAAAAAATAAATAAATTTTTTTTTTAAATATTTAAATCATTTTTCACTATTTATATTTCGTATAATTAGGTATTTAGTAAAATTATTGAGAAATCACATTACTATATATATATATTCGTATGCTAAATATGTTAGTAAATATTGGGTTGGCAAATAGTTCCTTTCGATATTTTAGCGTGAAATAAAACTCAATGTATTATAGAGATAAAAATATAACCTAAAAGCAACAGTGAAATACATATTAAATAATAACATACGGAAGAGGCAGTTTATTTTTCATTATTTTGTTGTTTCTTTTTGTTCTGAGTTCATCAGACCAGGCAGTTCCTAATTGTGAGAAAAAGTTTCAGGCTGTTTAAAGGTCAAGACAGGATTGTTAAAAATGTGACTAATACCATTATATGTGACTAAATAATAACTATTGAATAATATTTTACAGATTCTCTTAAGTAATTTATAATTAAAATTATTCTCACCAAAATCACTAAATGTAAAAAAAAAAAAGTATGATAATAATAAAATAATTATTACTGACTTAGGAATGTTACTTGTAAAATATCTAGAGCAGCTTTATTTAGTTGTTTTTTTTTTTCATTCTTTTAAGGAAATATAATTTTTGGGAGATAATATACGTGCAATATTAATGCTTACTATATGGCTTTTGATCTGAAGGCCTCCAAAACGGAAAAAATATATTTATTTTTTTATAGGTCTGTGTTTGTTGAAGTGATTAATCTAAGCAAGATCCTTAAAATATCATAATATATTCTCTTCTTAAATTATAATGCATACACAGCTATCTCGAGTATGTAGGGTATGTAATGTAGTTAGCATATGTCGAGAAAAAAATTATTACTAAAAGCATTTTTGTTCCTATATTTTTATTTTTTTTATTTTGACTTTAATAATCGCCTAAACATCATTTCATATAGGTATATATTGTTTTTCTTTTTTTTCCATGGTAATTACGGTTATTAAAAAATATATATAAAATAAATCCCCTCTCCTCCAATATTAAATCCTGAATCCGCTAATTCATCGGGTGGCTGCATAACATTAATATACTAATCGATCCATCCTGCTATGTATAAATATTCAGCATACATAATATTTAAACTTTTTTTAAAAAAGAAGGAAATTAACTACTTATATGAAATAGTGCTTAAGTGATTTTTGAAGTTCTGTTAAGTGTAATGAAGCGAACAATAATACTTTAAGTGATAGCTTTTAATATTTTTTTCTATAAAACATGGTTATATTTTACCATTTTGGGGGGAGACTTCAGTCCAAAAATCCCCCTCTCCGCCGTAGATCCACCAGTGCATTAAACCAGTTGCAGGATCCAGGATTTAATTTTGAGTGCTTAGTTATGATTTTTCTTTTTTTAATAACTGTAGTTTCTTTGGAAGAAAAAATATATATATACTGTGTTTATAACAATATTGTTACAATAATGCTACATAAGTCATTATATTTGGTAGCTGAAATATATCCGTTATAATTTTAAAATACATCATATTTTTATTATTTCAATGAATAATGACATAACATATATTTTTCCGAAACCTTGAAGTTTATTTACTATGCTTGTGGTATTTATTATTGATTCATGAAACATATTTATATGCATATCGTGTTTTATTGTATCATTTGCTATTTACGATTAACATTTTTATATATTATATATTGTATAATATATATTATATATTATATATTGTATTTATCTTTATTACTATTTGTCATTTTATTGCTTGCTATATTCAGATGTGTTATTTTGATTATTGTATTAAATGGGGTATTATATTATATTTCATTGTTTATATTTAGCCATACAGTCAGATGTTTGGTTGTTATCAGAATAGGATGTTGTCACTGAATCCTAATGAATTTTACTTTGTATATAAGTTGTAAATGTTTTCCATATTAATTTTTTCATTGTTATAATTATAGCGAACTCTACTTGTATGGGACTTGTCCCGAGCACAAATAAATTAAATTAAATTAAAATATGGACTGATCATTTTTTCCCCTATTTTTAGAGGGTGGGAGACTTCAGCCCCATAGTTCCTCTTCCCACGTAGATAGATTCCCCAGTGTATCAAACACACCTTCGTTTATACCGAGTATTATCATGCCAGAAACCAATTCGGCGATTATCTTATTTATAAAGAAAAGGAAATATTTCTTTGGTTCTTATAAACTACTTAATTAGTGCAAGATTTTTATTTAATTATTCTGGAAATAAGTTATTCTTTAATGGGCCCCTCCTTAGGAGGCTTTCCCTCCGACTCACCGATAAGCCGATTTGCATCATAAAGATGGTGTTTTACTCAGCCTAAGTACCCTTACACGAGCCTTGGGCTAAAACTGCTCCCCGGTTTAAATGGAATCATTTATAATAGGTAACGAGCTGGTTTAAATGTTAATTATACCACGGCATTCACGGACGAGACTAAATAGCGGCTAATCTCAACCACTAATCCGAAATCTTATTCACTTCACCGCGCCTCCTCTCCCCTCTCCCCCCCCCTCCCCACGTAAATGATTTAACGACTTGAATAGTTTTATTCCACTAACTTTTTTTTTTTTTTATCAGTTCGTCACGACTCCGCATACTTTCGTCATTAAACGAACCCGTTTAACTTCCGCCAACAAAACGAGAAAGTCACGGGATTATGGGGAAAAAACCTGGGACAAAATAGAATATGAGCTCATCATGATCAGACGAACCGACACGAACATCTTCCGTCATTCTCGAGTCATGCAATATTTCCTAATAGTTCAGAGATAAATAAAACCTAAAAAAAAAAATTTGTATTCGATTTTCGAATTCTACGTACCCTGAAACGTGAAACCTCAAATTTTGAGAGGGAGTTAAGTTTTTGAATTTTTTGGTCAATCACAATGGTTCATTATTGAAAATAAAAAAACAAAAATATATTAAAATCGCGATATCTCTAATAATAGTGCTTTGATTTCGGTGAAACTTAATTTTTTAGGAAATTTAAATACCTTTGAAACATCTCAACACAATATACAAAAAAAGCATATACTTTTTGAGTTATTCGGAGTTAAATTTTACCATCCCTCGTAACTTTTTTTCCAGCTTTTTTTCGTTGAAGTATGTTATATAGATAAATTAAAAGTATGTCAAGAAAATGACTTTAGCGAAGTTTCATTGAAATCGGTACATCCGTTTAGGCGCTACAGTCTATAGCAACGAAGGTTTTTCGGCCGCCATTTTGAAAGTAAAAGGATATTAATATCGATGAAGGAGGATCATCCTCGGGTAAGCTTTAATTATATATCCAAATTTTAAAAAAATCGGTCCAGTAGGTTCGGAGATAATGCGCGGACGGCGGACGGACAAAAATATTTTTATTCGTTTTTCGAATTATACGTATCCTGAAAAGTGAAACCTAAAATTTCGAGAGGGGGTTAAGTTTTTGAACTTTTTGGTCGATCACAATAATGAACCATTATTGAAAATAATAAACCAAAATCATCGTAATGCTCTAATCATATGTTCCAGAAAGTTTAAAGTTTACATCCAAATGATAATACTGCGTTGTTATTTTATTATTTATTTGGAAGCATATATTTAGATTTTTTTTAAAATTGCTAATGGGTCTAGACCTCTTTTGATATGTTTCATTTAGGTTGATGAAAAAATGTGTGGGCGGTAATGAGTTTGCAGGCAAACATTCTAAAGAACACTAAAAAAAAAAAATCTCAGGCTTTTCATTAAATTACCCAACCTCGGGTTTCCGTATTTCTTCTGTTAAAAATTTAATTCATGTTATAGCTAATATGTACATTTTAATTTAAGACTATTCATCTCTTTTCTTTTTTTTAATAAATAAACGCTTCTTTATTTGTTTCAAATTTACGTAGAGTCAACTCAGTATGTTTATTTATTATTGAAATTCATATTTAAATTGGCATATCGGAATGTAGATGAAATTCTTTCAAATAAATTTTATGAAAGAATGTGTATTTTATTTGATTGAATGTATTGAGAATAAAATATTTTTTATTTACTAAATTGAAAAAAAAAAACTGATAGAAATGAAAATTCTGCCTTTTAATGATTAATCCAATTTCGGCATCCCGTCATATTTCTTTCTTTTTATTTTGTGTATATTTTATTCGGGTATGCTCTAGAATTGAGTATGATTTTTTCAACTTTATTAAATATCGTATATTCATATCAATATTTCAACATAGTCACTTTATAATAGATTTAGTTTATAAATTTATTTAATTAACTTATTGGAATAAATTGAAAAACAAATTGTATAATTTAATAAAAGTATTATTAAAACGCATAAAAATTGAAAAAGCGGTGGCCGTAATAAAATATATTTAGTATATTCGGAAAAACTCATCACATGAATGAAGATTATTTTTTTAAGAGGAATGGATGATAATTATGTTATGGATACTTAAAACAAAAAAAAAATTACATATATAAATTGTTTGCGGGTTACTCTATTATACATAATATCTTTGAAGATCTGTTATAATTTTCTGTATCACATATGCACATATGCATTTGCATATCAACAACTGATAATACACGATATATGCAAGAAAAGTGATTTTGTATGATAATTAATACCTTTTTATGAATACACGATTCTTCATTTTTTACAATCTAATTTTTCTTTTTACTAAATATATTATATTTAGTATAGGAAATTTAAATGTTTTATATTATTTCAAGTCTTAATTTTTTTAAAATAATTCTCTGTTGTTTATGTTCGCTATTTCTAAAAAAAAAAAATATGTTTTTATATTATGTTAATCTTTTTTTTGGTTAACAGCTCACAAAAAAATACTACTATAAAAATGTTTTGAATGGTGAGGAGTTAGGGATATTTAGAAGTAATAATTCTTTTAAGGGAGAGAAGAAATAAGTTCATCTCGTAATTTTAATTTCATTTATAATTTTTAAAATTTAAGTATCGGTGAGTTTATAAGTAATTTTGAAGCTCTAGTCACAAAAAAAAATTACATATTTTCTTTTTTTCCAAAATCACTACGGTTATGAATTCGATGAAAATTTACGATGTAATTTTTAATTACACAATGAGACCATAAAACAAAACTGTTATTGAAAAAATAGTTCATGATGAACAAATTTCACTGTAATTCAGGAATAGTTCATGTTAAATTTCATCTGCATTCTTGAAAATTTAAATCCGATAGTAACATATTAAACTAATATATAAATTTAAATTATTCATGACTCAAGTTAAAAAGTTAATATTGAGCTATTATTTTGAACATCCATTTTCCTCCATTAATTCAATAATATTTAATGTAAGTAAATATTTAATATGTTTCGAAACTTGGACATCAAGGGAGGGAAATACGAGTTATTAAGAAATACTAATTATTAAACTAATGGAAAAATCATACAAATACTGTAATATATATATATATATAATTCACAATTGGAAAAAAATACTACAACTTCAAATATTCAAAAATTTTTACCAAAAACATTTGAACATTTATTAAAAAATATATGAATATATTTTAAACTCAATGTTAATGTTAAATAAAAAAGTAATCATAGTTATATTAATAATTAAACGCTCTGTAGTTGGGAGTGAGTCTATATGACCAACGTCTTTTCTTGTTAATTCAATTAAAATCTCTTATAAATAGTTGCCCAAATATTAAAACCATAAGAAATTAAGACTATGAATAATTGCAATCTGGAAGATTAATATAAATTTTTTTAATATATTTTTTATTTATATTTAAATTTTTTAAAACTCTTGTAATGCACTTTGTTCATTTAAAGAGTGATTATGATATGAGGAAAGTAATCTGTTAAGAAAAGTAACTTGGGTTGATAATCTGTTATATAGATAGATTTTTAAGATTTGTGATAATATATAAAATGATAAAAAATAGTAATTTAACTTACCTAAGAAAACAAATATTTAAGAATTATAATTATTTAATACCTTTGGTTTTTTGCAAAAAATTAATTCTTGATGGAAATAAACTTTTAATAACGTTTTTGTGAATTTTGAATTTATTTATCGATAAAAGAAGGTGCGTTAAAATGAAGCAAACCTTTTTATTTGTCAAATATGGTTACAATAAGTGAACAATGTTCTGATTCAAAAAGAGTGAATACATCATAAGTGATTTAAGGTTAAAAAATGTCACATAATGACTTTTTGCAATAAACTGACGATATATTCTTTCAATATTTAACAAATTCATTCTTCAAGCATTCAACGTTTTTAAAAATTCTTCTGATACTGTTCAGTTGTACTTATTAATAAATATTGATAATATTAAAAACAGATATTAATTTTTTTAAGTATAATAATACATAATAAAAATAATGATTAGAAGTAGCGATAACAAATATTAAAATTTTAACTTTTATTGTTTTCTTTGATAACTAATATTTTAAAGTGAACCTAAACGTTATTAAAAAAAAATTAATGAAAATAGGTTTCATTAAAAATAATATGAAGTATGAGTACACATACATATAAATATATTATGTGTGTGTATCCACTCAATATATGAAATATGTTTTGTTTTTTTTTGTTCTGTAAGAATATTTTTTAATGTAGTTATTTAAAAAAAAAAAATTATTTTTAAGCTTTATTAATATAATAATAATTGAGGGATTTATACCTGCTATAGCAATCTATATACAAATAGAAGAGAGTTGCAGCTACACACTAACACACACGCACGAAGGACCCACCGGACACACACTAGAGTCCCATCGCAGGCGGCGGCAGACTGGCTCTCGACTATGCCCCCACTCCTCTTCACTGCGGTCCTGCTCAGCCTTCTTACAGGATCGGAGTAGTACAAGGACAACTCAATAGTATCTGTTATACGCCATTTTTTAAACGGTATCATATCTCTGAACTCGAAGTAACAGTTATCAAAAGTATCAATCTTAACTCGAGAGCTACATACAATGGGATCTAATGCTCACGTCACAGATTTCAGTGAAACAACTTTTGGGTAATATATTTTCATTTAAAACAATATATCTAAAGCTTAACGAAAAGTCGTTCGTTGGTTATATAACGGTTGTATAGATAGTCCGCGGTACAGAATGTTTTGTTTTTTTCCAAATTCTTAATATTCGCCTAAAACAACATCGTGAATAGCTTACCTCAACATAACCCACAACTTTTTATATACAAAAATTTTCAGAATTAGTGGGCTTTCAATATGTAGATCGACAAACTTTGTCTATTAAATTAGATACTAAAAACTCATGAACAGCCAGCCATTTGCTTTCCATTTGAATCATAAAATAATTCATTAACACATTTCTATGTTATTTTGTCATTTGTTCACTTAATGATATAGAATAGAATAGAAAATAATTTTATTCTGGAACAAACACCCTTTAGAATAAAGGAACAGTACAAAATTAAAATATTATATCTGGCCTAAATAAAAACAAAAACCAAGAGAAAAAAGTAAAGAAAACATTAGTTAAACATACATATAAAACACTTGAAACTCTGACAAGCCACTTAAAACTATGTACAGTTGTAAAACATAAATATACACTTTTAGGAATAAAAATAAAGAAATAAATACACTAATTGTTTCTTCAAAATACACTCTGAGTTTCTACAATGAAAAACGAAAGCCGAATCTGATAGTAAAAATTGTTTAAGTATTTAAATGATGAATAATATGTAAACACGTCATTATGAATAAGATTTAATTACATCATAAAAGGTTAGCGGATACCTGACTGTTTTTGGGGCAGGAATTGTAATAGGAGGGTTTTAAATGTAGATATGGAGGAGGAAATACCAAATTTTGATTGGAAGGGAATTCCAGAAATTAACAGAGCCATAAAAATTGGAATGAGGCAGATCTGTGAGAACGGATGTAAAGGTCAGATGGTCGAGATCTTGTGGAAAGGGAATGGACTGAGGAATTGAATTGAAGAAGGTCATAGGCGTAAGAAGGATGATGATTTGATAAAGGAACGTACGTATGAAATATTGTCTTCTGAAGGAAGGGAAGAGCCACCCTAACTGACTGTAGTGGTGAGAGATATGGGATATGCCGCAAACTAATTTTGTTTATAACCTTATAAACGTTTATTGACTAAGCAAAACTGGAGATAAAGCCGTCATGACATCACATGGTCTAACAATGATCGGTTTGTTTGTTACTTACTGTAGTTTCGCTATTATCAAAACTTATAGTTGCTCTATTGTTAATTTTATTCATAAAAAGTAATGAGCGGCTTATTTTTCAAATTTATCGACTGTTTCTAATTTAATCAATTGGGAATTTCTTTAAAATAACGATTTCTATATTCTTAGTATTCGCAGGTCCGACAGGTATTTGAAATGCTTTTCGTTATGGAAAGACCAGTTGGCAACAATACGGTCTTCAATCACTCAGCAACATTGAGAGCGGTATAAATTAGCGGCATTGAATTCTGATCGATTTGCATTGTATAGGGAATCGAGTCATGGTCTTAAAATTTTGAAATTCGTGGATGCCTGCTGTTGGGATTTGACTGGGGGAGAGTTGAATTGGTTGTTCAAGCTCAGGTGTGAACTCCTTTATTTGAATTATATCGCATGGCTTGACAGGGAATATACCGATTGTCCACTCTGTAACCTACCAATAAAGGAGGACCTATTCCATTTTCTGGCTGAATGTTCAATGATTGGTCAAATTCGCATCGGATTTCTTGGAACTAGCCCGGTTCTAAATGATATCCTAATTTCTCTTCTAAATGCTCCCTCTGTGATCGAATGTCGTAAAATTGTCGGTTTTGCTCTACATGTATCGTTACATACGTCGGTTTAATTTGCTACGTGGAGCATAAACAATGATCCGTCTTATTTATTTGTGGTCAGTTTTATTCATGTTAATGTTGATGATTTCCCTTCTTTTCCATTATTATTATTTCTTAGACATAAATTATTTAAAATATTTATTATTTTATATGGTATTAGTTGTTTATCAGTTATTCATGTATATTTAATTGTTATAAAGTCTTTATTTGTACTGTACCTGTAAAACATATAAAATTCTCGGCAGACGAATAATCTATTCAATCTATTAAATCATGCCGTATAAATTTACTGTGTATTTTGGAAATTTATAATTTATGCATATTTAAAAAAGCATTTCTCATTTATATTCTTAGTCAAAAATCTGGTGTGCGCAACACACAACTTTCACTTACCGCTCAACTTTTAATAGGAATTATGTTCTGACCATGTTAGGCTGTTATAAAATCTTTGAATTGCATTTTTAACCTAGTTAAAGCTAATATCTTACAACTACCAAATCATAAATATCATTAAAATAACAAAAGTGCTATTTATTTTATCACAGGTTGATTATGGATTGTACGACTATTAGGTATTAAACTGTTATTTTCCACTGAAAAGTTTACTAAAATTAAATTACGAGATTTGTATTGTCTGTCATAGACAGGTCAAAAGTTGTCACACTAATTTTAAGTGGATATTATGTAAATATCACAAAGGAAAAATTCAAATTATTTACTGATTTAATTTTCTAAAAGGTTGCATGATGATTTTTCGGAATAAACGGGCGATAAATACCAAATTATTTAAATATAATATCAGATTTAGAGTTATTAAACTATAGCAAGTATATTTAAGATTATAAACATATCCATAAAATATTTCACTTGTTCTTTCACACAAGTACAATGAAATAGCTTTTCAAGCAATTGCCTTGATTAGATGAATTTTAAATACTTTTTTCAAACTAAAAAATATTTTCAAAATTTAAATTTAGTTATTAAATTTCATTCAATTTTCTTGAAAACATGTGATTTACGTTAAATAATATTAGTTTTCAAAAATTATTATTTAAAATTTTTTCGCCACTCTCTTAGTTTTTGAGCTAGACTGTTAACACATAGACACACAGACACACAGACTATTTTGCGGGACTGGGTTATTTGGTCTCAGGGTACCTCAAAACGTGTTTTTCCGTTGAAAACTGAGATTCAAAATTTTTCACGACCGCAATATTTTCCCTTAACATATATTTCATATATAGGTAAGTGGAAGTAAAAAGGGTGACCGATATATTTGGATTTTAAAATATAATAAAAATACTGGAAAATATATACGATTTAAGGGATTAAAATATAAAAAATATCAAATATATGCTAAGGAATGAAAGATTCCAATAGATGTCTTAGTAATATGAGCAAAACTACATCATGTTATTCTTAATAGTGTAGTTGGTCGGTAGTAAATCATTGCTACAATGAACTTCTTTCTTCTTTTTCCGTTTAAAATTCTCTTTAGAATTTTTTCATGTTCATAAAATACATTCCCCGGATATATATTTTATTTAAATGAAAATTAATAAAAAATAAATGATACTAAATAATTTTAAGGGAATTTTTGGACTGGCTTTTAATTAAAATCTATTTTTTCTTCCTGAATCGTTTTGTTTCTGATTTCTGATTTTATTCCAAATCAAATAAATAAAAATTGAGTCTGATCCTTGTGAATCATGATAGTTAAAAACATAATAATTTTCTAGAATCACTTCATCTTATGAAAAAAAATTAAATGAAATTTTATTTTATTATTATCGTTTTTAGTTAATTTTTTTTTTTACACAGACTTTTAGTTAAAATTTGAAAAAGTCACTGCTGTGTCTGTAAAAGAATCTCGCAAGAATTTTAAACAGAAATTTATGAATATTCATAGTATTTCCCGTTTCGTTCCGTTGTATCTTATGTATCATATTCTGTAATTTATACATGTAGATATATTGTGAATAAAGTAGAATTTAGTTACTAAAAATATGAACAAAAATACTGAAAATATTTTATTTTTTGTTTATTCCTGTTAATCATTTTACATGTATAGTGTAGGGTTAAACCAGAAATCTGTATATAAGAGGATAGTTATCCGGATTCTTAATATCAGTCAATGCCATTGTCCGTGTACAATTGATAACACAAGACCTTGAGAAAAATACTTCTTAAATGAATAATTTAACATATACATCTTGACTTAACATATAACATATACTTGAGATGTGAGACTTAAAACAAAACTCTGTAAAATTCGAATCGTTAAAATGAATAAAGTTATTCAACGAGTAATAAGAAGATTAAAAAGCCAAGTCCGGTAACAGCCTCTTCACGAAATACTTCCACTTTTTATTCTCTCTTGTAGCAATTTCCTACGATTCAGAATTGTTAACCTTTACAATATTCGTTTTGTTAATATTGGTATATATTCGTTATATTACATAGAAATAATTTATTTTTATATGCATAAATTTGTAAATTATAAAACTAAAATTAATACATATAACATTGAAGTTATTTGACATATATCTAATTTATTAACTTCAATTAATATCTTATTTACAACCTGCACAGGTCCTGAAAATTAAATTTATTGTTACGTTATATATGATTGTCAGTCAATATTTTTTTTTTAAATTTTAGTTCATTACAATTTTTAATGTATATATAATATGCATTAAAATCTAATTACAGAAAGACAGCAAACTTTCATAATAACATAAAAATTTGTTATTGACCACGAAACAAACAAATCATATTCTCAATATTTCTCTCTTCTACTTCGGTGCATAATATTTATTTTCCAATTTATTTATTTTAAGCCAATTTTACACCAACTTTTAATTTGGTCAACTTAAAGACTATATCTTAATTACGACGTTTCGGCTCGTTGAGCCATTTTGAAGTCCATTATGTACCTGTCCATTTCACTTATGCGGATTACACGCATCTACTCATAATAAGATGTTTCACTCTTGTCATGTCCACCTTTAGCTTATCATGTGTCACCCACATGTTGTCGGTCTCATTTCTATTCAGTGGCCGAATAAACAAATTATATATAAAATATTACAATTCTAATTTATAATTTAGAGAACACAAAGTCAAACCACATAATAAATTATATTAACCTCTGTTTTGTTTTTATCAGTAAATGAGTTACAATGGTCCCAAACTTATGGTATTAGAAAAAAAAAAAAGTTACTTCGTTTGCGGTTTTATTATGTTTTAAGAAAAATATTTTGCAGTCAAATTTTTAGTTTTACGGCACAACTAGCTGCTACTATTGAACTGTGTGAAGAAGTTAGGATGCACTGTAATTTTTATGAAAGGCTAATAAATTTATCATCATTGAATAATGGAGATAATTTCAATTGAAACAATTTCGTTTGAAGAAATACCAATAAACATACATACAATGTTATTGTCTTCAGAAACATTTTTTCAGAAACAGACACAGAATAACATTTTTTCTCTACCTTTTAAATCTAGTAATACTTTTTGATAGATACAGAGAAAAGATGGGATGTTCTAAACCCCAAACACATATACTATATTTAATCACTATCTTTGGAATCGTACAATTCACCAGAGCTGCAAATAACTGCAAACAAACAATGCATATCTAGACATTCCTCTCTTCTACTTCGGTGCATAATATTTACTTTCCAATTTATTGATTTTGAGCCAATTTACACCAATGTTTTCACTACAAAACCTTACTACGACGTTTCGGCTCGTCGTTTTCAATTCTAAAAGCAATTTTTTATCAATTTACAATCATTTCTAATAATATTTTGATAAATTTTCCCTGCATGATTATTCGCATAATCATAAATACATTCTAAAAAAAACGCACATAATTCAAAATATAAAGATTTTTTATATAATTACCTATCATGTACTTGAGCATTATACTTCTTATGTGAAATACATGTGTCTTCTCATAATAACCAGTATCACGATCGGCATGTCTATTTTTAACTATTTTATTACATTTTTGTTATAATTTTTTTCTTATTAAAAGATTTATATAATTACCTTATTATGTGTCAACCCGCATTTTGTCTGTTTCATTACTATTGAGTGACTAGTTATTATTATAGGAGTAGGGGAAGATTATTTATATATATATATATATATATATATATATATATATATATAAGCAATAAGTTTTCTTAATATTTTACGTGTACCTATTTTAAGCAATACTTCTTGCTATTCATTTCGAATGTTTATTTTTTTTCTGTTTATTTTTTCAATTGACCTCGCGTAAAAAGTGTTCAAATGAACTACGTCTGAATGATTATTTACAGAATTTTTCAAGTTTTTAGTTATATATATATATATTGCTTCCTTTATATCTCCCTTCTACATTTATTAGTATTACTTTCATTATGAAGGATTTTGGCGTTTTTGAAAGTTTTTAGAATGTATTAATGATTGTACGAATAATTATGCATGGAAAATTTAACAAAATATTATTAGAAATGATTGTTTTTTTTTTTTATTATTTTATTGAATATTAATACAGTCTGCCACACTGAAGGGCATTGGTACTAGGGCTATAGTTTTCATTCACATAATATGTAAATAAAAGGAAAATAAATAAAAATAACCAAGTAAGAAGAGAAAAAAGAAAGAAAAAGAGATATATATATCTATATAAATAAAAAAATAAAAAGATAAAGTAATATACAAAATATGTGAAATAGCCGAATGATAATAAAATAAATAAAACACATTCACACCCATGTACAATATTTACATTGGCCCAGGGGACTCCGAATCAAGCTTCGTCCCCCAATTTTGGAAGCCAAAGCAGGACTCCAGGAGATCCCAGTGCTTCTCTCCTAGCCGCGTCACTGATATTGTAAGCCAGTGAAGACTGATAGAGGGCAGAAATGATTGTTAATTGAAAAAATTTCTTTGAAAATAAAAATAAAAAAAAGCCGAAACGTTATATTAGGATTTTGTAGTGAAAACATTGGTGTAAGTTGGCTTAAAATAAATAAATTGGAAACTAAATGCATATTTTGTTACTTGTATATGAATCCTACAACCTTGCATAGCTAACTTAGTGGGACCACTAAGCAATGGAAGATATTTGAGACATGTTATTCCAGAAAAGTTTGTTCAAAGGTGATCAATAGGTGTTTGATGCATAGAGTTTAATGAGATTATTATGTAAGAATATAAGGAACAGTTATAAGAGAGTGGTTGGGACTTATTACAATTGATGTATCTTTGCATTCAATGTATTATTAGTTAATGTTCGATGAATTATTCGACTCAAGTGATTTTTTAGAATTTTTTATCTGTATTAGCTAAAAAGACGGTGTAACAGGATTAGTTTTATTGAAATTATATCATGTCCATATTCATTTGTATGGAATTTTAGGAGAGTGTTGAATAATTCATAATGAGAAGTATCAGAAAAAATTATTTTGTTTTTTTTATAACCATACAACTAACAGTATTAATTATCCAAAGTAAAACTTACACAAAAAAATGCTTAATTCACCACATAACACGTTCAATTAAATTCCATTGCTATTCAACGAGCATATTGAATGTTTAATTAATATTTAATGGACATCAAATGACGTTCATTTATTGTTCATTTTATGCTGTAGATCTAAAATTAGCTAAGTTTAGATTACCACTTCTGAACATTTATATATTTTTATAAATGTCAATTTGATACCATGTCTACATTAACGTAGTAAGAATAATATTTGCTCGGTTACTTCTGCCCAACAGGCTCACAAGATAATCCGGTATTAGGAAATAATTGCTATCTAAATGGAGTTGTCGAGGCGATTAAATTACTAACAGAATCAATACCACCATTAGTGTTATCAGCGAATTTGCTGTTGGAGAGTCAAATTTGCTAAGGGTTGGAGATGATTTAGAATTTTATGCATAAATGTCAATTTTTTACTGAAATGTTGAACAGTAAAGCAATAGAATAATGTAACATTCTACCTTCTGTTGTCAAAGCGAAGTATTAAATTTCTGTTGAATATTTCATGTGTATAGATAATTTATAATGGACCCGGAGAATGGACCTCCCTCCATATCTAGGACCTTCAGCGTAGGAAGTCAGTGACTTACCCACTAATACACCCCGCTCCCATAGTTATAAATAAGTATTTATAATTTATTTTAGCTTAGATATAATAAAATAAGATAGAAAATTTATTATTATAAAATATTTAAATTGTGGTCCTGAAATAGGGGAAACACTTTTTGTCAAGGCCGAAGACGGTTTTCTATGCTTGAGTGCGACACATTTAGGACCGTAGCAATGTCTCGCAGTGATTGGGGAGGATTTTCATTAACAATGACCTTAAAATTGCAATGTTTCAATTTCATGTGGGTGACCAGACCGTTGAGCATCATTGATGTCGAAATTTCCTGAATGAAATTTGCCAAATCAATTTTGACAAGTGCGTTCGGTTAAGGCATCATCCCCGTAAACACTACACATTTTTCTGTGAACTTCTTCAGGACGCTTACCTTTTTTTTAAATATTACAACAAAATTTGCCGATAATGATAATTTCTTCCATAGTCACAGTGCAGTAGCAAACACAATATTAAAGTAGTTTCAACACGAGTTAAAAGACATAGGTTTTAAAATATTACAAACAGGATAAACAATCCATCTTGGGGATTAATTCATCAGAAAAGAAGTGTATCATAGTGACATAAAAAAAAAAAATAGTAAAACCGCTAATAACCCACTTGGGTAAATGCAGGTTATAAAAATAAATATTTCATTAAAAAAAAAAATTAATAAATTTTTATTTGTTATTGTTAGTAAAATTCGTTTATATTAATTCCTATAAATACGTATTTTTTCTAGTATGTATTGTATGATACATATTAATATATATTTCTCATTTTACCTTTACAAGACATATGCTATAAAATAAAATAAAGAAGGAAAAATTTATACATTTTTTTTCGTTTTCGTTGAAAGTTCTATATAAGGAAGAAATTTTTAATATATCTTTGGAAAGCAGCTAAAATTCCATATCTTTTACTTCATTTTTTCTTCCTCGATTTGTACATCTATTCATTCATTTAAATATTTAATAGACAAATATGTTGTAAACAGACGAGTCTCAGACATCCGACTTTATTATAATTTTTTCATAACCATAAATAACTTCGTCTCTTTCCGCAAATATAGTGACATTCCTAGGATGTTTTCTAAGATGTAGAGGGCTGGAAAAAAAAAAAAAAAAGAAAATGTCCTGCGTCCTACAGCCCGGATTCTTAATATCAGTCAATGCCATTGTCCGTGTACAATTGATAACACAAGACCTTGAGAAAAATACTTCTTAAATGAATAATTTAACATATACATCTTGACTTAACATATAACATATACTTGAGATGTGAGACTTAAAACAAAACTCTGTAAAATTCGAATCGTTAAAATGAATAAAGTTATTCAACGAGTAATAAGAAGATTAAAAAGCCAAGTCCGGTAACAGCCTCTTCACGAAATACTTCCACTTTTTATTCTCTCTTGTAGCAATTTCCTTCGATTCAGAATTGTTAACCTTTACAATATTCGTTTTGTTAATATTGGTATATATTCGTTATATTACATAGAAATAATTTATTTTTATATGCATAAATTTGTAAATTATAAAACTAAAATTAATACATATAACATTGAAGTTATTTGACATATATCTAATTTATTAACTTCAATTAATATCTTATTTACAACCTGCACAGGTCCTGAAAATTAAATTTATTGTTACGTTATATATGATTGTCAGTCAATATTTTTTTTTTAAATTTTAGTTCATTACAATTTTTAATGTATATATAATATGCATTAAAATCTAATTACAGAAAGACAGCAAACTTTCATAATAACATAAAAATTTGTTATTGACCACGAAACAAACAAATCATATTCTCAATATTTCTCTCTTCTACTTCGGTGCATAATATTTATTTTCCAATTTATTTATTTTAAGCCAATTTTACACCAACTTTTAATTTGGTCAACTTAAAGACTATATCTTAATTACGACGTTTCGGCTCGTTGAGCCATTTTGAAGTCCATTATGTACCTGTCCATTTCACTTATGCGGATTACACGCATCTACTCATAATAAGATGTTTCACTCTTGTCATGTCCACCTTTAGCTTATCATGTGTCACCCACATGTTGTCGGTCTCATTTCTATTCAGTGGCCGAATAAACAAATTATATATAAAATATTACAATTCTAATTTATAATTTAGAGAACACAAAGTCAAACCACATAATAAATTATATTAACCTCTGTTTTGTTTTTATCAGTAAATGAGTTACAATGGTCCCAAACTTATGGTATTAGAAAAAAAAAAAAGTTACTTCGTTTGCGGTTTTATTATGTTTTAAGAAAAATATTTTGCAGTCAAATTTTTAGTTTTACGGCACAACTAGCTGCTACTATTGAACTGTGTGAAGAAGTTAGGATGCACTGTAATTTTTATGAAAGGCTAATAAATTTATCATCATTGAATAATGGAGATAATTTCAATTGAAACAATTTCGTTTGAAGAAATACCAATAAACATACATACAATGTTATTGTCTTCAGAAACATTTTTTCAGAAACAGACACAGAATAACATTTTTTCTCTACCTTTTAAATCTAGTAATACTTTTTGATAGATACAGAGAAAAGATGGGATGTTCTAAACCCCAAACACATATACTATATTTAATCACTATCTTTGGAATCGTACAATTCACCAGAGCTGCAAATAACTGCAAACAAACAATGCATATCTAGACATTCCTCTCTTCTACTTCGGTGCATAATATTTACTTTCCAATTTATTGATTTTGAGCCAATTTACACCAATGTTTTCAATACAAAACCTTACTACGACGTTTCGGCTCGTCGTTTTCAATTCTAAAAGCAATTTTTTATCAATTTACAATCATTTCTAATAATATTTTGATAAATTTTCCCTGCATGATTATTCGCATAATCATAAATACATTCTAAAAAAAACGCACATAATTCAAAATATAAAGATTTTTTATATAATTACCTATCATGTACTTGAGCATTATACTTCTTATGTGAAATACATGTGTCTTCTCATAATAACCAGTATCACGATCGGCATGTCTATTTTTAACTATTTTATTACATTTTTGTTATAATTTTTTTCTTATTAAAAGATTTATATAATTACCTTATTATGTGTCAACCCGCATTTTGTCTGTTTCATTACTATTGAGTGACTAGTTATTATTATAGGAGTAGGGGAAGATTATTTATATATATATATATATATAAGCAATAAGTTTTCTTAATATTTTACGTGTACCTATTTTAAGCAATACTTCTTGCTATTCATTTCGAATGTTTATTTTTTTTTCTGTTTATTTTTTCAATTGACCTCGCGTAAAAAGTGTTCAAATGAACTACATCTGAATGATTATTTACGTGAATGATTATTTGTCAACCCAATATATAATGTATTATAAGTATAAAACACCGCTAATAACCAAATTGGGTAAATGCAGATTATAAAAATAAATCATCATCATATTTGGCACGACATCCCGTTACCGAGACTGGGCCTCCTCCAAGAGCCTCCGCCAGTTGGCTCTGTCTTCTGCTGCAGCTCTCCAGTTCCCTACACCAAGCAGGGTTCTCGCATCATAGGCCACGTTGTCCAACCATCTCGTCCTCGGCCTTCCTACCCGTCTTACGAGGTGCAGCTCCTCCATCATTATTTTCTTTGGTATTTCAACGGTGCTCATTCTGGCCACATGCCCTGCCCACCTTAGTCTGGCCAGTTTAATATACGTGACTACGTCGATGTCTGTATAGAGAGAACTGAGCTCCCTATTTTTTTCTTTTCCTCCAGACATCCCCCTCCTTTATTGGACCATAAATCCTTCTGAGGACTCCTCGCTCAAACACACTCAGCTTCATCTCATCGTTTTTAGTCATTGTCCAAGCCTCTGAGCCATATGTCAAAACAGGCCGAACAAGGGTCTTGTATATGATCAGCTTGGTCTTCTTTGAGAGGTACCTACTTCTTAAGTGTCGGCCAAGTCCAAAGACACATCTATTGGCAGCCGTGATCCTTCTTTGTATTTCTTGAGCCATGTCATTTTTGCTATTAATTTCAGACCCAAGGTATACAAAACCTTTCACTCTCTCAAACTTAAAAGAACCTACCTCAAATGGAGAGTTCAGATCCACCTCACCACCAACTCTCATATACTTAGTTTTCCTCTCGTTGACTTCTAGACCAAGTGGTCTTGCAGCTGCTTCAAGGCCTATAAACGCTTCTCTGAGAGCCCGTTCAGACCTACCTATTATGTCAATATCATCAGCAAAACCAAGAAGCTGTGTCAGGCGATTGAAGATTATATCGTTGGTCTGAATACCGGAGTCTCTTACAGCTTTCTCCTCTGCCAAGTTGAACAATAGACAGGCAAGGGCATCCCCTTGCCTAACCCCACTGCTCACTTTAAACTCTTGGGAGTCGTCAGAACCGACGCGTATTCTTATAAAAATAAAAATAAATAAAAAATTTAATAAATTTTGATTTTTTATTGTTAGTAAAATTCGTTTATATTAATTCCTATAAATACGTATTTTTTTCTAGTATGTATTGTATGATACATATAAATATATATTTCTCATTTTACCTAAACAAGACATATGCTATAAAATAAAATAAAGAAGGAAAAATGTATACATTTTTTTTCGTTTTCGTTGAAAGTTCTACATAACGAAGATATTTTTAATATCTCTTTGGAAAGCAGCTAAAATTTCATATCTTTTACTTCATTTTTTCTTCCTCGATTTGTACATCTATTCATTCATTTAAATATTTAATAGACAAATATGTTGTAAACTGACGAGTCTCAGACATCCGACTTTATTATAATTTTTTCATAACCATAAATAACTTCGTCTCTTTCCGCAAATATAGTGACATTCCTAGGATGTTTTCTAAGATGTAGAGGGCTGGAAAAAAAAAAGAAAAGAAAATGTCCTGCGTCCTACAACCCTAACATTAGCTAACATTTTTCATCATCATATAATAAAATTAATTCTTTTTTTTTAAGTGGATTATATATTTGTATATTGTTGACGTCATGTTTGGCAAATATTATGAGTTGTCGACCCTAAGTATATATAAAAAAAAAAGTCAACGTTCAAATAAAATTAAAATACTTCTAAATAAACGTACAATTCCTCCGTTTTGTGAAACTATTTACTGAATTAAAATTAATAAATTCTTTAAGCGATTATAAGTTTCTGGTTTAAACTTCTACTTCTAATCTGTGGCTAATGAAATAATCCAAACTCCTAAACCCGAAAATTGTTTAATATATTGAACAACTTAGTTACTTTAAGTGTCTACTAGAACTTAAACATTGTACTTGCGCTAGTGACGGAAAGTAATCTTTTAGTGTAAACATTGAGCAGTCCATTCATATTTTTCATTAACAAGAAGCCTGTATTTTATATCTTCGGAATTAACAAAAAGTTGTTGCAGGACCACAACTTAAATATTTTATAATATTCTAATTTTCTGTCTTATTTTATTATAAATGATCTCAAATAAAATACAAATACTTATTTATACCTGTGGGTTAGTCATCGACTTCCTAAGCACAATGTCCTGGGTTTGAATCCTGTTGATGACCGTAATTATTTATTCTGCTACATACTCAGCCTCTGGAAAGGTGGACTTAACTCTTGGTTAAAGAGAAAACCTACCTGTTGAATGCAATAGACCTTCCTTTATTCTGTAGCAGGGAGGAAACAGTCCTAATGATAAAATAGCTCAGGAGGGGTTGTTCGAAATAATGGTCAAATTAAGGTCAAGAAAAAAGAAAGATATAATTAAGAAATAAACTGAAATATAAGATAAAATTTTACATCTGGTAGATGTTCAATGGCGGGCCCCTAATTATAAACATTTATAGTTAATGGGTTAGTTATAGATTTGGGTGTACTTGATGTGCTCTGGTTTTATGAATTTTGTTAGCTGCTTCATCCTGCATATCTTCTCTTCCACTGCATGACGACATATATCTCTTGGCTCTTCCTAGCAACTTCTCGCGTAGAGTGTGTCTATCTACTCATTTTTTAGAGACAAAAATATAAAAGGGGAATAGATCAGAGCTTGTCCTTTGAGTATCCAGATAAGAATTCACAATAATATTCATGAATTCTTTAGTTACATCTTCTCCCAATAGATAGCCAGCAGATGGCGCTAATATTCCGCAGCATTTTAATATTATTTTTTTATTATTATTCATATGATATTTACAACTGTAATAATAATAATAATAATAATAATAATAAAAGGCTTAGCGAACCCGAAGGTTCGATGCCGACACCACCAATCGCTTATTGCACACCTCCCTCCATCGTTCGCCGTCCAGACCCAGTCCCTTCAGATCGGCATTAATGCAATCTTCCCACCTTCGCTTCGGTCTACCCCTCGGACGCTTACCATTCGGCACAGCAAATATTAGCCTTTTAGGAATTCTCTCGTTACTAAGTCCAACAACTTTACAAGCCCATTTGATTCCCGCAATGAAATTATCTCAATTATATTACTCGGATACAGTTCACGCAATTCGGCGTTGTGTAACCGTCTGAACTCTCCGGTAAACTCATCCTTTCTAGTAAATTCGTACATGGATGTACGAAAAACACATATTGAGAAACTACCCATTGGTAGCAATCTAATTTTAAATATGAATGTTAAATAAAATAATAAATGATTGTGGCCTTAAGACTACCAGTTGAGCGTGATACTGGTAGTCTTAAGGCCCGATCATCTCTCTTCACAACCGTTAAATATTACAAGTTATAAGTTAAGTACTGAACACAAAACTCTTTACGGAATATAGTGGCACAGGTTTTCCATTTATATATGTGTGTGTGTGTGTGTGTGCGTGTCTGTGTCTGTGTAATAAACATAGTTTCCTGAAAACACGTTTTTTATAATTTTTTTTTTAATAATATTTTTCACATAGTTTTTACGTATAATGGTTATTAAACTATGTTTTTCTCTCAGATTTCTTATATTTGGATTGATTGATGGGTACTTATAACTACCAGATTTCTTGATTTCAAACGAAAATTTTAGTTATAAACATTTAGTTTGTCCCTGATAAATACATATAAATTTCTACGACGGAGGTGTGGTATAAAAACACAATTTCAAAAGTGAAAAATATTTTAAAAGTCATTATTTTTTTATTTATAAATAAAATGTGTCTTTAGACAATTATTTTCATTACAATACATCCCATATCACGGAAAAACAAGAAATAAAAGCTTTTCAACAGTTAATTTTATGCATTTTTTTTTTAGAAAACACATGTACTTTTAGGTGACTGCATAGAAAATCACATCATTTCTTTACACAACTTGAGGAGAATCTCAAAATGTTTCAGAATAAACTTCCACTTAATTAATGTGGACTTAAAGATTATTAAAAGCGGAAGCTTTTGTTAAAGTTGGGTGTACGTAGTACAGTGAAAGAGTGTTGAAAAATAATCACAAAAAAGTTATGACTTTTTTTGAACGAAACTTAGTTGTGTTTGTCCGCCCAATAGACCTCGGTAAATTTTTTTCACAATGACAAATTCTGTTTTCGTTTAAAGAAAATTTTGTTTAGTTTACTATGGGATAATGTTTAATTACATAAATTAAATATTTTTTTATGTTATCGCTTTCTATTCAACAAAAAACAAGACCCGCTTTAAAAAACACAAATTTTGAATTTGTTACTTTTCTGTTGGAAATTGGGCAATTGTTGACGAGAACTGTTTTGTAGATCCTGATGTCTACTATCAACCTTTAAATATGTCTCTCTACATAGAAATAGAAATAGAAAAATAACTTTATTCTGGGACACAGTCCCTTGAGAATAACAAAATAGAACAAAATTAATATATTACATCTGGCCAAAATAAAATCAATCGAAAAAAATAAATAATGTAAAAAAAATATAAGGTAAAAATTCTATATACAAAACAAACTAAACTATATACAAAACAAACTAAACTATATACAAAACCATTAATACTATGACAAGACACTTAAAGCTGTTTGCTCTTATAGACCAGTATACACTTTTACGAAAAAAATAAAGAATTAAAAAATAAAAATGTATCAAATTCTCTATTAAAATCAGCTCCAATGGTTAGCAACTATCTGACTGTTTTTGGGATAGGAATTGGAATATCAGGGTTTGGAATGTGGATATCGATGGGGAATGTCGAATTTTGATAGGGAGGGAATTCCAGAAATTGACAGAGCGAACAATAAAGGAATTTTGGAATGAGGCAGATCTATGAGAAGGCATGTAAAGGTTAGAAGGTCGAGATCTTGTGGACAGGGAATGGACTGAGGATTTGAACTGGAGAAGGTTGTAGGCGTAAGAAGGACGATGGTTGTTGATGATTTGGTAGAGGAACGTACCTAGGAAATATTGTCTTCGGAAGGAGGGGAAAAGCCACTTTAACTCAGCGTGGTGGTGAGAAACATGGGAGTATCTTGGGGCCCCGATCACAAATCTTACACAGCTGTTCATTAGTCTTTTCTGTCTATCACGGAGCTCCACAGAGAGGCCATCTTACATCACACAGCTATAGTCAAAGTGGGGGAAAATGAGAGAGGAAACTAGGAGTCTACGCGTATATTGAGGTAGGAGATGGCGGAAGCGATGGAATAGTTTGAGGGTGGAAATTGTCCGTCGAGTGATATGAGAAATATGGTGATTTCAAAAGAGGTTTTGATCAATGAAAAATCCTAAATTTTTAACAGAGGAGTAGAAGGAGATTGACTGATCATTAAGGTGAAGGATGGGAAAGTCTGTATAGGATCTAAGATGGGGCTTGGAACCAATGACAATGGCCTGAGTTTTGGCAGCATTTAACCTTAATCCATTTACATTTGCCCCTGTATATGTCTGTCCATATTTTATTAGCGTAACCTCAAGAAATGTATGTGATAATATCTGGATCATTATAAGTGTAATATTGGCTCCAATTAGAGAAAATAATAATAATAATAATGGACACTCATTTTAATGAAAATTCAGGGCGAAACCTCTCGAGAGCTGCAAGAGCATGAAACAATAATAAAACTGAAACATTCCCTGGTAAAAAAGATGATTGAAGCAAATAAAGGTACGCGAGACGGAACAACGTGGGGGAAAATGGAATGGAAACATGGAGATAGGCCTCTGGAAATTATATTAAAATGGAAAAAAGTAAAAGAATACCGCACAGGCTCTCAGGAGGGAGGAGCGGTGAAAAGACAATTGAAGTCCATATTCCTTCAAGGAGAAGAAGGAAGAAGGCTTAGGCACTGCTGGCAATCAATAATTGTAAGAATTTCCTTTTAGCTTCAAAGGAATATATCAAGAGATGAAAATATATTCCTGTTAATAATTATAATAATTTATTTAGCAGTATTGATATAAAAGAGATGGTTCACAGAACACGATTAACTCCGAACATACAAAGTAAATGCTCTATTTCCGAAAACTCAAATCACACTATTCAGCAATTACTAAATTAACTAAGACTTAATATGTATAATATTTTAGACCACATTGGAAACAGCTCAGTCTGTGTATTTAAATATTTTCAACATTTCTGTCCGGTACACAATTTGTCCTTCTCAGGACTTTGTATTTTGCAAGACCAAGACCAAGGAAGGCTACCTTACTATTGCAATACCAAGACCGGGACTAATAAAAAAAAGTCGATTTTTTAAATAAAAATTAAGACAAAATAGTTAATAATACTTGCCAATCTTATTTACTATATGTTAATAATTGGTAGAACCAATATACTTTTGCACTTAACTCCTCCAATTTTTCATTCGGGCCTATTTAGGTTTCTCCTATCTAAAAAATTACAGTAATATCTCTATAGTAATAAGCTAATAAGTAACTGCAAGACTGTTGCGAGACTCTTGCGTAAGACCAAGACTTATCTCGGTCTCACATTTGGACAACACTACTTAGAAGCCCCACGAGTTGGATTTCAGATAGCAGTCAATTATACTTCAACTGTTATTTGTTTATGCTGGTAAACTTGGCTACTACCACAGCTGCTGATGTTGTTTGTTTGTTAACCGTTTGTGATATTTTAATATAATCTACGAATTACATAAAATTAAACAGATAACATATAAATTACAGCCTCTCAATTATATATTAAAAATATATTGGGAACGAAAGAAATGACAAGTTCTAATCAAATAACAGTAATTTTTGTGCTTCGCTTTTTTTTTCAATTTTTATTTAAAATTAATAGTAACAATTGTAAATGTTAGTTGATTATGTCAACAAACCAATTACTGATATACAAGACAATCCTGAAACCTATTGAGTCCTACGGATTTGAACTTTGGGGGACAGCTAAATTTTCTAACATCAAACGCATCCAATTCTTTCAGTCCGAAGTCCTCTTAACAATAGTTGATGCTCCGTTCTGTGTAATCAACAAAATCCTACATCATGATCTTAATATCCCATTTGTCCTAGACCTTATCTCTGAAAATTTTTCCAAATTCCATCAGAACCTTAAAATCATTCAAATCTGCTTACACAGTCCCTATTAAGTTCCACTCATCCCTACAACCCTCCTCGAAGGTTGAAGCGGCAGTGGCCCAGAGATCTTTTGTAGTATATATCTTGGAGTTCTGGCAATGGCCAGATTCTCCACTCAACATATGAGTGTATGTTGCTAAAGCCCTCACGCTCAATCTCCACTGGCTTTAGCACCAGTGACGCGGTTGAGAGAGTACCGCAGGGATCTCTTGGAGTTCTGCTTTTCCCTCTATAGTTGGAGGGACAAGCCTGGCTTGGGGTTCCCTACCTGATTGTAAATATTTTGATATAGGTATGACTTAGTTTTTAAGTTTTTAATTTACTTATCATTAGGTTATTTTATTTTTTATTGTACATAGTTATTGTTTTTTTTTTTGTTAATTTTATGTTTTCTGTATATATGGCGTGAATATCATATCATATATAATATCATATCTCATCATAATTATTGTCCACGAGACAAATTATTATATTTCTAAATAAATAAAATATTACATCTGATTATGTCAAAAAAAAAAATGTTAAGGTTATTTATGTCAAAGATATTCTTTTTCCATGAACGTCCCATCTCAAGTAATTAAATTTTAATTTGGTACGATCTAAAATATTTATTTTCTGGAATAAATAAAATATTTATAATATTTAAACGATCTTACTCGTTACCCTCTTATCCCGTTATTATTCTACAATCCAGTTTATTATTTGTAAAATTTATATCCATTTTAAATATTTGTTGAATTATATTTGTTCTGTTGAACTCAAATATTCGTTGTATAATTTATTTTTAATTATCAATAACCTATAAATTGTATTATTTTATTTTATTTTCTCGTTGATATACTCGTAAATAATTAATTCAACCAGGCAATGAATTCTGTTCTATCTAGTAGAAGTAGTACAGATCAGAGTGTGTTTGAGTTCGGAACAAAAAAAATAAAAAAAAGGAAACAAAGAAACCTCACCAAAGTCAGTTCACAGCTTAAATTTTTAATTTCTTCATTTTAGGAAATCAATGAATGTGCGAACAGCATATGTTATTCCATTAAATTTGAAATATTTTAGAAAAATTTATTAGTAGCATGTGTTTCAAAAGTTGGTTCCAATTTTCGCACTATGTTTATACCTAAATATTTAATTCTCTTTTTACTTGAACTCGAAAAAAAAAATTGAAACATTTACAATTGCAAATTAAATTAACTAAGTAATTTAATAGTTTTATAAAAAATTATCACATGACTCCAATAGTTATGTACATTTTATGCATTGTATGGTCTGAGAAATGCAGCTAGCCTAGATAAAAAAATTCATTAAAAAATCATCTTATTTTTAAAATAACTTATTGATTAAAATATCATACTAATATTAAATAGACAAAACGCAAAGATGAAAGATAAATTATGGTTGCAATATTAAAAAACAAAGCATTAATTCTCTGAAATTTTGTTAAAGCAGTAAAATATCCATGTCATGCAATTGGCGAGCCCAGAAAGAGTCCGCCACCCTTAAGAAAAAATAATGTAATTTTTTGAATAATTTTATATTATATTCCGCATATTTTATTAAGATTAAAATACAAATTTTTATACATTAAATGGAAACAGGAAAGAATCCGGCATGATCGGTTGGTACATTTTAATAAATTATGAAATAATTATTAATGAAATAATATTGATTCATTTTATATAGCTTACGTCGGTTTGATTCTATGTAAAACAGCTTAGTCCAGGAGCCTGTGGCAAAAAAGGTTACTTATTTTGTACTAAAGTTTGTCCTTATAAATTGACTATGTCCACAGGCCTAATGAGAAAAATTCATGTCTATCAGTATATATCCACTGGAACACAAAATGGCGTCCAGGAGAAGAGATATTGGTACAAATTTTATTAGGTGGGCCTGTCGATAATGAAAGCTACCAACCCATTAAATTTATAGTATTTACTCACAAAAGAGATGAAATAATAGTCATAATTATACATGTGAACTTCAAGTCGAAAATTTGATTTTACGATTCAAAAGGTTCACTTTTTTCAGTTTTTCGCTTATATCAGTGAAGCTATGCGTTCTATCGATAATAAGAATCTGCGTATAATTTTTTATGAAAATTTTTATTTTTTTAATGAAATTTACAACTGTATTATTCAAATTAAAGTTCTATATTAGAAGGTTCCGAGGCCACCTTCTTCTCAGACGCCTCGGAGGATTATCAGGGATCAAGGAGGAAGTAAGGTTTGAAACGAGAGGATTCGCATGGTTCTGCAGTTTACATAAAATTAAATGCATTAAAGCTGACAAAATTTGCAACAAAAGTGGTTATATTCATTTTTTCGCTATCTTCTGCAGTTTCCGAGAATATCCGTCCTCGTTATTCATCAACTTAGAAAAAAAAAGTTTTTGGCTCCCATTTTTATCATGAATTGACGTGCTAACACTTTAGCTTTTTATTTTACGAAGGAAGTTTTTTAACATTAAACATTCTTTAAGAATATACATTACTTTAATATCTTATCTTCAACCATCCTAAAGCTACAGCAATTGTTGCAATTATGTTTAAACTCCTATACTGTGCAGAAAAACTTACTTTTCGTTATTTCACTGCTCTTAATATTTTAAAACCTAATACACATACATATACTTTGGCTTATATTATATATACATATCTACATAGGGTGTTTCAGTGTTAAGTGGCCCAACTACAAAAAAAACATTTACTATGAACGTATCTCCGCAAACGCTTTGTTTAGGAGATATTCACACCTAAAGATTTTCGTTGTTATGAATTATTTAGAATAGAATAGAAAACAATTTTACTCTGGGACAAAGTTCCTTTAGAATAACAAAAGAGAACAAAATTAAAATATATCTGGCCTATATAAAAACAATCATAAAAAGTAAAAATAAACAGAAATAAGTAAACATACTATATACAAAATAAAAAATCTATATACAAAACACTTGGAACCATGCCAAGACACTTAAAACTATGTATGATGATGACCCTTATAATGCGTCCTGAGTATTTATCACTCATGATATGTAGAACAGTCGACTAATTTCCTTGAATAATTCATTTTTTTTTATTTATTATTTTTTTTACATACCCTTCAGTATGTAACTTTGTTGGATCCGTCCCTGATTTTATTGGTACCTGACTAAATTGGTAAAACGTTGACTTTCGAGTTTTTGACCGGTATTTTAAACAATCAGAGCTTCATTTTAGTAACCACCCCTATTAATAAATTATTTACTATATACCAATAAGGAAAATTCGTCAGTTCATTTATTAATTGGATAATTAATGGAGTGTGTTTATTGAATATCTAATAAGCCGATAACTGTCGAGTGCATGCTATCGCTAGCGTATTGTATTATTCAACATGGAAACACTCATATTTGATCTAAATATGCAAACTAGTTATGTTCTAAATTAAACCCATGTCAATTAAAAGTCAAAAATTATTGCAAGGTACTAATTTCATTTATCTTACTATTGCTTATTACCATATACAAGGAAAATATAATTCATAGATTGACAGTTCCCGCCCATAATTTAGTTGAAAATGGCTATATATGTGTGATAAAACTAATATTCTTAATAAAATAATCAACTGATTTAGGACAACATTAGCTTCTGTTAGGGTTTTGCTTCCCGATTCCCGATTTAAGTACACGGGGTAGGATTATCAGTTCTACGCCCGATATTTTCAATTTAGTGGCCTAAATTTTAAAAAATTCCCGTTCAATATGGCACAAAGTGAGAGAAAATTTGAGAAATACTGTACAAATAGTCTCAGTAATAAAAATAAAAATTAATGTATTTAATTACTTAACATATAATATACGATATAATAATATTATAATTGCCGAACAATGTGATGTATATGAAACAAACGAAAATTGGAGCTATGTTTAGACTAAGGTTATATGAATGAATAAATGAAAATAATTTTATTATTCTGGGTCTAGTATCGTTTTAGAACATATTATAAATACAGAGTATAAATTAGCATGTTGGTGGGTCCATAAAATAAAATGTATACAAGATGAGTGGTAATAAAATAAACGTACAGATAATGAAAAGTAATAAAAACGTACATAAATATAAAATAAACTGAGAAAAGTAAAGTAAATAAACACAATATCTGGGGATATTTTGAGAGTCTTCAACTTATATTTTTAAGTGCATTTAATGATCAACCGGATTGGGATTGCAATAGGTGCTTGAAGAGGAGAAATTTGAGACAAGACACTGACTTTGCGTGTCTAATATCAGAAGGGATAGAATTACAGAAGAAGATGGCTTGAGTAAAAAGGTTTTGTCAAACATAGCAGTTCGGTGAGGAAGAGGATAGAGGTCGGACGTGCGGGATCTGATGGGACGGGGTTGAATGGAGGATTTGAATTGTAGGATCTGTAGAATTTAGGAAAGTCGCCAAGTTCCAATAGCCTGGTATAGGAAAGTAGCAAGGAAATACTGACGGCGGTAGGACGGATAAAGGCATTTCAACTCGGTGTAATATTGGGTAATATGCGTATTGCTTGAGAACCCGAAGATAATGCGTATTGAGCAATTAATTAGACGTTTCAGTTTTATTGTGTATATATGATGTTTTAAGTTTTAAACTTTTAACTCTTTTTTTACGATTAACAATAATGACATCAAAGATTTCAATGCATAAGACCGACATGACAACGATGAATCGTAAATCTTGAAACATAAGTAGTTAGGTAACATATACAAATTGTGAGAAAGCTGAAGCTATACTAACACTACTCCTCAGAATTTTTTATTCTTTTGAAATGTATATGTTATTTAATAATTACTTTATTAGTCCGTGATACAGATCCCTTTTTATCAAATTATTAACATCCGCCTGATTTACGAAGGTTCAGCCGGAAGTTAATAATTTGATAAAAAGGTGTCTGTACCACAGACTATATCACATTATGCAACTTATAAGACTTTCTTTATCTGGTGAACTCTAAACTGACGATACAAAATAATAAATATCAGGCATTCACATTTTTGATGAAATAATATACATCATATTAAAAACGCATAGCTATCAATCCAATGGAATAAAAACGGTGTCATAAAATCTTTTTCTTCGTGAAGATATTAAATTTCACTTTTCTTTCTATTTTATTTTTTACGAACATATATTTCATTTCTTTTTATTAGCCCCGGATAATAAAGCTCCTGTCCTTTCATTAAAAGTAAATCTTTTATGTATGTTTATTCCTTTTTTTAATGAGAATGTTTATTGCTACTTTAGTGAGAGATTATTATTCCGAAGATTTATAGATATCATATATTTCTAAAACATTAACTTCACGAACCACATTGAATGTAAATTTCATCAATTTTTTTTTCTGTCTGTTAAATCAAAAATTGTTGTTAAATAGGAGGAAAATTTGATTCTTTAATTAATGGTCCAATTCTCAAACCTAGTCTGTGTATTTATAAGCCTGACAAAATTAACGTTCTTTAAAACACACCAGAAAACATCTTGAAATATTTTCTAAAACGCAGGACGTTTAAAACCAGTAAATTGAAAAATATATACTTCTTTTAGATGGATAATATATATGCTATTAGATGGATACCAACATTTCAGATTATTTTTTTAATTAATTCAATTTTTTTTTAGTCATTGATCGTTCCTTATTGTTACATGAATTTCCAGTTTCTTCGCCTCGAGAAATCCTACAAGACTGGTAGAAACGTAGACATGCATTAACCTATACTCGTTATCATCAATACAGCTTTTAATTTTTTTGTTAATATTATTTACAATCTAATGGGAACGATAAATCAGACAGCATAAATAAATTAATTTATTGAAAAAATTAAATATCATTCACACATCTTTGGTGACATATATAATCATTAAGTATTTCCAAGAATGACTTATTTTGTCATATACTGAATCACTGGCAATGTTAACATTGTTGTTTTGACATTATTAATGTTTACTACAATATCTTGAATGGAAAAATCGACAAAATAACATCCTTCAGAAATCGAAATTATTAAATTATAGAAATTATTAAAAATGAAAGGTATTCCAAATTTTTTCTCTGTAAGTTCGATTTTGTTTTTCAGTATTTTGCCATGATCTTTATCATGTCGTCGTACAATAGTTTTTTTACATCTGTAGCCCACATGAAGTCCAAGTGGTTAAAGTAATGGAATGGCACCAGTCTGGAATCGCTGTCAAGTAATTTTGATTTCAACTTCAGAACGTCCTGAAAAAAAAAAATGTTAATTTAACCTAATGTTTTTAGTATAATTTATTTTCTTATTACTTTAATATTATTAAACATTATTTAACATTATTTTCTTAAGCACTTTAATAATTCATAATTTATTAAATTATGCAGCAGTTTATCAGTTTTTTACTTATATTGTTTAATTATGCTACCCGAATAATAAAATTATGGGAGTACAAAAAGTTGAGAAGTGAAATAAATAACTAATGAAATCGTGTAGTAAAAAAAAAAAGAAAGAAAATATGATTCAATGATGCGATGAATAATTTTTAATTAATGTTTATTACATTTAAAAAAGTTGAATAAAAATGCCAAAATAATATAATAATAAAAACATTTGACTCACTTTGACTCCAGCTAGCCAGTCGTTGCTAGCATAGTGAAGCATAATTGGCGTCGTGATTTTGCTCAAGTCGTATTCTGGTGGATTACGTTGATGGTATCTTTCTAAATTCCCGACGTAGCCATAATCAAACTGTTGAAATTTATCTCCTATTGTAAAAAAAAATTATATTCAATAAACTTTAAATATTAAATATTATATTTCATGACTAAAATAAAAAATAAACCTCAATATTCTCAATTATATTTAGTATACCGATATTCCTATTCCCATCCTTTAAAATGTCCTCGGATAACAGCAAAGGACCAAGCAAAAAGAAATATATTTCTATGTTGCATACTTATATATTGTAATTTATTTAAATAAAGTTCCAATGAGGGAGTATTATAAAAAAAATGTATTTTAAAACCACAACACTATACATAATCAACTTACTCATAAACCAGCTATTTCACGATGTTTTTCAAAACAGTAATAAAACTCTTTCTAAATCTCTAGGCCCAAATAAGGTTCTTAAAAAATTCTTAAATCATGATGAATGAAGGTATATGTTCATTGAAGATAATTATAAATATAATAACCAGCATATATTTCGGGTAATGTTGAAAACACTTTAATTATTAATTTACTTACGTTAAATAAATATTCCAAAATAATTCAAGGTTATTGACCCATCTTAGAGACTCATTCTCTGCAAGTTGACATAATAAACAATTAATGATTTAATATGCTAATAGAAAATTCGAAAATAACTGGATGATATGAACATTGCAGATTTCGAGAATATAAATCATCAATTCTAATTCTTTTCAAATTTAATACTACTATAAATTCATCCTTTGTAAAAAACCAACATTGCAGGTTTTTATTAAATCTAAGATGTGCATTTAGATACAAATTATTTCGAAGAAAATTAATTTTATAATTTTTTCGATTGTCAAAACCCTTTTTAGGGAAAGTTTCGTGTTTTAAGAAGGAAATAGAGGGATGGAATTAAATTATTCATCTTCAATTTAAAAAAAGAAAATAATAAAACTGTTTAATTTTATCATAAATTAATCGTTGATTCTAGAGTCCATATATATGCGAATAAAGGATAATATATCGGAAATGATTCAGAGAGAATATAGGGATCGTTACAGCGGAGTTTATACTCTCTCTTTTTTTAATATTTTTAATAAATGAATTTCCATTCTTGATGGATGTTTTGACAGTTTAAATAATTTCTAGATACGACATCATACTTTTTTTTTTATAGTCATGATTATAAAGCATAGAATATTATAAAAGATAATATAATGCTTACCCCTTCTCGCTATTTGAGCGAAATGTTCCAACTGCTTTATCGATGTTCCCGCCGGAGTGTAGTCCAAGATTATCGGTACCAAAGTCTACAAAACTTATATATTATTTAGATACCATACCGATTTAAGGAATAAAAACAAATTGCAGGTTTACGTACGATGTTCAGTTGTTGAGAATCGTAACCAGCAATTATAAAGAGGACATTGTCGCAGATTTTCTCTGTGAAAGTATGACCTCTGCAGACAATTCTCTCCAGCATATGGATGTACCAATGGTCGGCCAAAAACTCGTGTAAATGAAGTACTTTCGCTATGATCTAGGATCCGAAAATTTAATAGAACAAAAAGTTAAAAATAAAAACCTACTGTTTAAATATCATTGGAAGGTTTCAAGACAGTCTTAATTATCTGAAATATCATCAATAGTCCGTGTTACAGACTCCTTTTATCAAATTATTAACATCCTTTTATTTAAATTGTTAACTTACTTTTATCAAACTTCGTAAATAGCTTCATCTCAATGTAACCTACAAATATTTTATTTACATAAATTCTCGGCATTTGGACGTTTTCAATCTGAAGATCGGCAAATACTGTCTATTTAATTTTTTTTTTTTTTTTTTTTTTTTTAAGTGTAGAATATTTATTTTCTATGAATCTATTTTACTTCTACTTCTGATACAGACCTTTTTTATTGGTAAATAATACGTTTCGCCACACTTAAAGGCACGGAGTACTATAGTTGAGTAAGGCTCATTCATACAATATATACAATACAAAAACAAAAACTTAAAAAAAAAATCAAATAAATAAAAATATATCTAAAATAACAAGGTAATAACTATTAAAATATATTTAAAAAATATATGTAACTTGAAGATAAAATTAAATTAAATACAGAAATTCTTAGCGAAAAAATATATATATATATTTAAGTAATAGAAATAAATAGATAAAGAAAAAAAGAAATAGATTAAAAAGGAAAGTCTATTTAATTAGGTAATAAAAACTCGTAAATATCCATTCTCGTTCCACTTCAATCATAAGATAATTTGAGCACAAGGTCGAGAAAAAAGGTGGCCTTAAAAAATACTGAGCCGTTCGGCGGGACCTACACCCCCAAATGGTCAAAATAACGAGGTTATACAGACCAAACAGTCCAATACTTTTGTAGGACACCTTTTTTTATTGATTTTGTGATCAAATTCTCTTACGATCAAAGTGGAAAGCGAATTGCTATTCATGAGTTTTTAGTAACTGATTAAATAGACAAAGTTTGGCAATCTCCAGAGAAAAAACTTAGATAGTTGAAAAGGCGGAGAAAGGAAAAAAACATATTAAAAAAATGCTTTCTTATTAATCATATATTACTTATATGAATAAAAGGGTAATCCTCTCGCTTATACTACAAATACATTTGGATTAAGAATTGGTGTCTGATGGGACAGTTTTTTGTTTAAATCACGTTTAAACATATTTGGATGAGTTCTAAGGCATTGTGTTGAAATCTTCCTTCCAATCATGTCACAAACAGAAAATAAGAAATGTATACCTCTAGTTCAGTGACAAGGTATGTCAGTGCTCGAACTGTCCCCCTCGTATGGTCCAAGAAGGCCACTGGAGCTAGGGCAGACATGTGTCTAATCTTTTCGTTGTATTCTGGCCTCGTGGAGGCGAGGACGAAGAATATGGCTGTGCCTTGCGAATGACCGACGTAGTGGAGCTTTTTGTGTCTTGTCAAACCAAGAATGTGGTCGATGCAAGCCGGCAAGTCGTAGTACCCCATTTCGTGAAAGCTGAATAACACATATAAAATATATTAATATAACTAAAATAAGCATGTGACCTTAAAAGAAATAGTTCTTACGTTATAAATAGAAAAATTCAAACTATAAAGCCATGAGTGTCTAACATAAAGTTGAACAGTTAAGCTGCCAATTCAGGTATCATCAGGACAGAAAATATTGTATATATATATATATATATATATATATATAGAGAGAGAGAGAGAGAGAGAGAGAAGAGAGAACTAAGTCCGCTAGGTTGACTGTCTCTCTCTTCTCTCTCTCTGTCTGTTTCTCTAGATAGGACATCATAATTTTTTTTTATGTTCATGATTATAAAGCATAGAATATTATAAAAGATAACATAATGCTTACCACTTCTCGCTATTTGAGCGAAATGTTCCAACTGCTTTATCGATCTGCTTTATCCAACTGCTCTCTCTCTCTCTCTCTCTCTCTCTATATATATATATATATATATATATATATATATATATATATATTTAATTTAATTAAATCATTTATCAAATAATTTAAGTCATTTAATTATTATTTAATAAACTATTGAATGTTCATTTCTTCTGTTTATTGTCGTTTCGATCCCGGTATTTTCTTTTTATTAGTCAACCATGGGATCCTCTTCAAAGCTAGAACTACAAATAGCTCAATCGGTACACTATATTACTTCTATATGTCTTTAATAACAATTATTTAAAAATGTTTAACCTACTTTTAAAAAATAGAGCTTCGATTATAATATCATCGATGATAATATATATATATATATATATATATATATATATATATATATATATATATATAGAGAGAGAGAGAGAGAGAGAGAGAGAGAGAAGAGAGAGGCAGTCAACCTAGCGGACTTAGTGTTAAGGGTACTAATAATTACAAAAAACATCATTCAAGGATGAATCGCGAAACGAAATACTTTAATTATATCTCCCACAATACCATTTAGACATATTATAAAATGTAGACATATTATACTCCCGCAAATTGTTTTAAAGCAACTGGACCAAGGATATAAAAAAAAAAAAAAACAAGGGCTTGAAATGAAATATTTACTTTTGTTTTTAATCAGTTCCAGTATGGCTCGAATTTTTACTTTTAATATGTTTTCTGTTATTTCGCAACTAGAACTTTTCAAGTTAAGGCTTTACAAAAGTTTTATTTACATGTCTTTAAAAGAATTTCAGTTGATTTCGCCAAAAACTCGATCTAAAAAAATTCCTTTTATTCTTTGCCACTCAAGCAAACGACGCATTAGAATGAAATAATACATTTAAAAAATCTTATAATCCTTATCTGAATCCAATTACAGTTTATTTTTCATTTAATGAAACTTAAGTAATTGGTAGTTAAAATTTTACCCTAAACCAAAGATTTTATAACGAAAAAACTTTAGTCCCATTAAAGTTTCATTGCTTTAAAAAAATACATTAAATTAAGTAAAAACACTGAAACAAATTTTACAGCAGAGAGAGGGAGAGAGAGAACTGCTCAGTTGCCCAGTTTTAATATCAATATCCTCCTTATTATATTACTCGTTCTTATTTTATTATATTATCGTCCTTATTATTATTTTTCCTTTTTGACAAAAAACAAATTACTGCATCATTAAAATGAATTATTTTCTAAATTTCACAATCGACTTGGATGAAAAACCTATGATTTCAGTTTGTTTATTTATTTTTTATTTCCAAGGTGAGGAAAAATCAAACGTAGAGAATGATATACATATATATTATTTACCCTACAGTAAAAATAATAAAATTTATTTCATTTTTTAAATATTTTGTCACTTCTGCTTGATAGTCAAAATTTTTTAAGAAGAGAGATTTTATTAGTCCTAATGTTGAGTCGCTGGTTTTTATAATTTTCTCAAAAACGGCTCTAAGTCTTATCCTCATTGATGTCACTTTACAGATCTTAAATGCCCAATGTTCATATACGTCTTCCTCTAAAGTACCTTTAATATGGATTATTTAAAAAAATTAATCATTTCACATTATTCAGAGTTACGAAAAAATGCTAAATATAACTTTTGAAAGAATTCGATAAGTTAATAAAAAGAAAAAATGAAGAAAAACTTGCTATAGACTGTAGCGCCTTATCGAATGTACCGATTTCAATAAAACATTTCTAAAGTCATTTTCTCGACAACCTTTAAATTTATCTATATAGCATACTTTTACGAAAAGAAGCTATGAAAAGAGTTACGAGGGTTGGTAAAATTAAATTCCGAACAACCCAAAAAATATACACTTTTTTGTGGATATTGTAATAAGGTGTTTCGAAGGTATTTAAATTTCCTAAAAACCGAAAGAAGTTTCATCGAAATCGAAGCACTATTAGTATAGATATCGCGATGTTAAAATATGTTTTGTTTATTATTAATTTCACTTACATATATATGTAATATATAGTAAGGGTAAGTATTGCGACCGTAAAATTTTTGAATCTGGGTTTTCAACGGAAATACACATTTTGAGGTACCCTGAGTCGAAATGATCAAGTCCCGAAAAATGGTCTGTGTGTTTGTATGTATGTGTGTTTGAATATTAGCAGTCTAGCTCAAAAACTAAAAGTCGTACGAAACTGATGTTACGTATTTAAGATAGGTATATACCTTAGATGTGACAGCAACATTTTCCTCAAAATCGGGTAACCGGAAGTGCCACTTTATATCAACGCGAAATACATTTTTTTTTTTTGGGGGGGGAGTGGATTGTAAATAAAGAAAAAAAAAAGAAATAATACAAATGAGGAGTTTTTATAATTAAATAAAAATACTACCATAAATATTATTTTGTAACTGTACGTGCTTATGTGAGAAAGCTTCCTTCCTCCTCTCTCTCTCTCTCTAATAAAACCTTACATATTATCTGGAAGTTTGGTCCCTGTACGTATGCACAAGAGATCTGATGTGTTATTGTTTGTTTGTTGTTTAGTTTTTGTATCCTAAATTAATAAATATTAAAATGACCTTTTTCTATTCTTGAAAAAATACTCTTGAAAAGCAATCTTGCATTTATAATAAATTAAAATAATTACCTAAAATCCCAGAACTTGGTTGCATCGGGTTCTTTATCCGGGTTTAGAGATCTATGCTTCCTGCTGTAAGTATTCCCTCTGCTGTTGGGTATCCAAACATCATACCCGCTATCAGCCAAAATGAACCCTTAAATGCCAAAACGAGCCAATACTTCATTTACTAAAATAATTATTACAGGGCATATTGATAAAAAGCGTGTTTTCCTTTTGGTAACTTTACCTAGGCCTTTGTCTGGCTCCGACACAAGCCAGCACGCCGAACTACAGAGGATACCATGCTGCAGCAAGACCGGCCGGCCGACATGTCCAGAATTGTTCTTGCCGTGAGGAATCCTATGCAAAGTCAGGATGTAACCATCTTCAGTCTCGATTTCGTGTTCTTCGAAAGGGTAGCCATGTTTCATCACTAGAGGAGCCTATTGAACAACAGTGAATGAAGTTATGATCACTAAACAGAATAGAATAGAAAATAGAACTTTATTTTGGGACTAAGTCCCCTTAGATTAACAAAAATGAATTAATACAAATCTGGCTAAAAACTAACTTATAAAAATTCTAACATTATATACATTATTTAAAAAGTAGTATGTAACCACTAAGAAATAAACAAAAAAAAGATAATAGTAAAAAGTAAAAATAATAGTCAAAGATCATTGCTGTTTTATGTTAAAACTTCTCACAAATTCAGTTCATAAAATGAAATTTATGGTGGCGAATCGTCTGTTTGGGATGTAAGGAGATATTGGAAAAGGTGGTATTTAAAAGTTGAAAGTGAAGAAGCATAACGGATGTTATGTGGCAAAGAATTCCAGTAGGCGACGGAACGGGCTAAGAAGGAACGTTCATAGGTTTTTGTCCTGTGGAATGGAATATAGAGGTCAGAAACACGGGATCTCGTTTTTATTGAGTGGACTAAAGGTTTCGGCTGGAGGAGACAACAGATATAGGAAGGATGCTGGGAGTTGATCGTTTGATATAAGAAATTTCCAAGGAAGTATAGGCGGCGGGAAGAGGGGAAGAGCCACTTTGACTGGGCATATAGATGGGACACATGACTCCATCTCGAAGTGCCGAAGACAAATCTTAAAAAACCTTAAATACATAAAATATTTTTAATTTTTTTTTTTATAATTTTACATTATTCAATGAACGTTGAGGAAAAATGTAAATAGGTCTTACAACGTTTTATAGTAATATTGATGATTTTTTTAAACGTGAATTTTAAAGATTTTGTCGATAATCTACGATCGTATTTAATCGTATTTACAACGTTATATAAATATTCAAAAACAATGAGGAATTTTGGTGTTTAATATAATAGAAATATTTTAGAGTGGATAAAATTTAATATAAATTTTCCTACAAAAAAAGAAAATGTAAGTATTTCAAATCTTCCAGATTTTCCAAAGTCATAAACTTTGACTTGAGTTTACTCAAAACATGTGCAATGTGGACCGATGGATCCTCTGCTAGATGGTATTCAGTTAACCCTATTTTTGTGTTAAAAAAATATATATGTAGATAAAAATATATTTTGGGAATTTTTTGAAAATATACCAAATTAACAAGAAGATTTTTTTTTTTATAACGACAATTATCTTGGAATAAAAAGGTAGAAACTATATAAACTGTTTGATCAGTATTCAAAGGCCTGTCAAAGAAAAACAATAATTATTGAAGAAAGTTTATCGACTGTTCTATATATCATGGGTGATAAATACTCAGGACGCAGTCATTAAAAAGTTTTTATTAGTGCCGACGTTTCAACCCAAACATGTGGGTGAATAAAAGTGTGTATCGAGCAGGTATTCAAGTACTGCATTGAGTACTTCAATACCTTCAGTGATGGCCCACATGTTTGGGTTGAAACGTCGGCACCTATAAAAACTCTTTAATGACTGCGTCCTGAATATTTATCACCCAAAAAAAACAATAATTATTTTAATGATAATTTTATTATATTTTTTTCATGACACATGCTTACATTTAATAGCTGTATATGCTTTGTAATTTAAAAATAACATATAACGACCCTTTATCAACGATTTTAAACTAATTTAAATGGACATAATACCAGACTTATAAGAGACATGGCCACAGCTGACACACCTCAGAACATGAGGAAGAGACTAAAAAGGCGTTGGATGAGGGATCATTACTTTAGACAACCTAAGTAATTGGAAGAAGTTAGGGAAGAGGTACTGCTGAGTACTTTCCTTCCCCATGACTGTCATGTCATTATATCATGTATCGCCATCACATTTGCTGATTGTCAACAATAAGTTGACAGGCGCAAATACATACTTTATAGACAGAAAAAAAATAGAGTTTATTTTGATTATTTGAATATTGATATTGCTCATAGAAACCAATATGGAAAAATGAAAGTAAACTTATTTATCTATTTTGGGTGGAATCAGTCCGAAAGTCCTTCTTTGGTGGATCCACCAGTGCTTAATTGTAAATCTGCAACTCTTGCAAAAAACTAAACAAAAAAATACAAAAAAGTAATAATTTTTAACTAATACCAGGATAAGAGCAGTAATAATGGCCTGTATCTAAAACTGTCCTTGTCAGAAAATATTAAAATTGTGCCGTTACATGAAGTAAAAGAATTTTCACGGAAAATAGTAACGAGGATAGGCAATCACCGGTAGTCATAGTTTAGAAAAAAAAAGGCACCATGGAACGAAATAAAGGAACTGGGAGGAGAAAAAAAAACGAACAACTTGACCGCTTATTTTGTTTTTAGAATATCGTTTCAAAACAGGCAAAGAAATATCCGGAGATCTTGTAGATAGCAATCTAGTACATAAAATAAATACTGTCATAGAAATTTCTATGACTGCTACTGTGTATCATCGTAATATTTGGATATCCGATTGAGTCCATTTTTGCGTTTAAGAAAATAAAAAAAAAATGTTGAAAATATATTTTGAGAAATTTTTGAAAATATACCAAATCAACAAGAATATTTTTTTTTTTTATAACATCAATTATCTTGGAATGAAAAGGAAGAAAATGCATAAAATGTTTATAAATACTCCAAGGCCTATCAAACAAAGAAAATAATAAAAGGAAAACCAATAATTCTTATAATGATAATTTTATTATCTTTTTTTCCCCACTCATGCTTACATTTAATAGCTGTATATGCTTTTTAATTTAAATATTATCACTTTTAGAAGAAATCAATTAGGAAAAATTAAAAAAAAAATTATTTGCCTATTTTGGGTGGCTTCAGTCCGAATACAACAGTGCTTAATTTTATGTCGGCACTTTTCCAAAAAAAAAAAAAAAAAAAAGAAAGTAAAATACATCATTCTAATAGAAAAGCAATATTCGTTGAACACTGGTATTAAAAAATATATATACAACTGAGCGTTTAGTATTTTTTTTTCGAAATAAACTATTAGTTATAATTATACTTATAGTTATACTTATAATTATAACTATAGTTATAATATCATCGTAATATTTGAAAAATGTTCTACCATAATGATTAATTTTTTTAAAAGAACATCAATGATCTACTGTTTCACTTCGTGTCTTGTTTTAAAAAATACAGTGCCGAAAAAAACAAGATAATTTCATTATGTTTTTTTTTTCATTATACAAGTATGTTCAATGGCCTTATATAATGGCCTTGTTTGTGTATTAGAGCGATCATGTTCATAGAGGTAGCCTCAAGGGGAATAAAAATTAATTCCACTTTTGAACAGCTTTTACAAAGCCCAAGAAAGAACTTCATAAATTCAAAGCTAAATTAATTTCGCGGAGTAACAGGGTCGAAGTTAATGAAGCTATTAGCCTAATCAGTTTGTTTAACGGAGTCAAGCTTTTTTTAAACTTTTAACGTTTATAATATTATACCCTCTCAGAATTTTTAAATGCAATTTATTTTCATTAGATAACCACCACCGCACTCTAATTTAAATAAATTAGTTGGAGCGTTTGCCTCAAAAAGGCGGGCATATAAAATACGGCAAAAGCGAAAACCAATTAAGTTATATTTTATTTCATCAATAATTATATACCAAAAACGTATCTTCAAAGCGAAACGTTATCCAATGAATGAATAAACATTTACACAAACATTCATTAAACCTACCGTTCTATAAGCTTTGTAACTGGCACACCAAATCCTAATGAAATTACTTTCCCTCACTTCTGCAATATAAATCAATTTGAGCACAAAAAATTGTCAGAAGTTCCAGTACTTACCAATAGTTTCATTAGTGTGTTTTCCTAAATAAAATATTACTAACCTTTCTTTACGACTAAAGCTCCTCATCTATACAAGAATAATAGGACTGGCTATGTTGTATTCTGCCAGTATCATGGTGCATCTCTGTTTGATCATGTCCGAAAAACGACTGGGAAAAAGTTACAATATTTCAAAAATGGATTAATCAGAAAAATAGTAAGAGGAACCATGATGCAGAGAATGAAAACATTGGATATACAAGCAGCGCTAAATTAATCAACAGTAAAAAAATTACTCGCAAAACAAAAAAATCATTTTTCGAAAAGTCTCAACAATTGGCAAACCCTCTTTTCATTATCTTATTAGCAGCCAAAATTAAAAAACCTTGCCAACAACTCACATAAGATAGGTGTTTTAGTTTAGTTGTAAGTTCTAGAAGGATAAGATCACCTCAAGCCTGAGGAGAGCCCCATCACCGATTATATTACAGATGTAGAAAAAAAACTCACAAACGATAAAAAAACCAAAATACTCCTTACAATGATTTATAGCAATAAAAGGGCTATTATGAAGACAATGAAAATCAAAGGATTCAAGACAAAAATAAATAAAAAAAGGGCTATGAAAAAAAAAGGATATTATTAATATATTATACGAATATAACAAATAATTTTCATTAATTGGTTACCCTAAAGAAAGAGATTTTATTAAATAATTATAATATGTCATATGCTTATTATCTGTCGCTCAAATGAAATTGAAACAAGCAATATTAAAGCCATTGTTGATCAAAATCCCACCCAATCAGTGCGAGAAATTGCTACGCTCCTAAATGTGTCGCACAAAACCGTAGAAAATCTTTTGCACAAGCATGAATGTATTTTCAGGCTTAATGGTTGAGTCCCTCACTCACTAACCGCGGCAACACAACGAGCCATTTTTGAAAATGTTGGTGACAGAAAATGAAAAATGGATATTTTACGATAATGAAGTCCGCAGAAAATCTTGGGGACATATTAGTGAGGCTCCTAGAATGTCAAAACCCGGATTGCATCCAGCTTTGCACCAGAAGATAATGCTTTCCATATAGAGAGATTCCAAGGGTGTTATTTTCTATGAGCTACTGCCATTATCACAAACAATTTATACTCTATATATATATAATATATATATACTCTATACTGCTCACAATTAACAAAATTGGATCAATCAATTAAAAATAAACGCCCAGAACTGACAAATCGGAAGTGTGTTGTGTTCCACCAAGACAACACTAGGTTCCACATCTCATAGGTCACTCGCAATAAATTATTGAACCTTGGATGGGACCTTTTGCCCTTTCTCTCTCTATTCTAGGAAAGAAATTCAAAAAAGAAGAGGACATCATAAACAGGCATTTTATGAACATGGCATTATGCAATTAGTGGAAAGATGGGAAAAAGTCATATGCCATATGTCTATAATACATTGAGTTTTATTTCACCCTGATAAACCGAAAGGACTTTTTGCCAACCCAATATTTTCACATATTTGTAATATTAGCTATGTAATAATTGATTTAGTAAAAAATATTAGTATTATCATAATTAAAAGTGGAAGACAATAGAACGCAAAATAAATAAACTTTTTTATAATTTTTATAAGTACATCTCTTGATTATAAAAAAATGTTTTTTGCCGCCGCTTTTTTTTCATATCCCCAGTTTCATTGATTGTTTGTTTCTTCTATTTTCTGTTCGATATTCTTTTTCTGTAACTCAAAAACATTTTAAGTTTTTTCGGAGCATTCATCAGTTCTTTTTCACTTTAATTTTTTGATATTGTATTTGAATTTATTTTAAATTAACAAGGTAGTGTTTTAAGCCTAATTTTATATTCCCTTTATACCTCTGATATATATTTATAAGAAATACATCAAATTTAAAATTTAAAAAAATCATAACCAAGATTAATAGCCAAATGATTCATCAAATATTTATAATTGTTCAGTTTTCGACTCAATTTTATATTTCTACAGATAAATGAAAACATATACGTTACATATTGGTAGCTCAGAAACAAAGAAAGCCAGATTACATTATTTGTGCATTAAGCCGTATTACGAACACCGCGAACAGACACATTATTATTAGGACCATTGTTAATTTTGTTTCATGAAATAGAAAGCTTGTTTGAACCATTGACCTCATATGTCAGAATTATATTTGAATGCTTCATATGTAAATTATTTGATGCCCAATATCACATTTATGGAAAGAAGAACATTGCCAAACATAGTTTCAGTAAACAGATTACGTCTTTATTAATAATCACTTTGATTATTATAATCATGGAGAAATATTAATAACACCAAATTTTTACTATTCAATGCATTAACATGAAAATGGAAATCTAATGGATAGGACATACTTTAAGGAAAGCAGATTGTGCTATCGAAAAATAAGCTGTGTAAAGGAATCCTCAAGGAACAAGAAGAAGAGAAAGACCAAAAGAGATAGGGCCTAGATCTGTACAAAAAGGCCTAAGCCGGGCTGACATGACTTGGCCAGAAGCGAAAATGATTGCTGCAAAAAGAGCAAAATGGAAAGCACTTGTAGATGCTCTGTGTTCCACCAGGAGTCAACGGTTATAAAAAAAAAATAATATTATGAATTAACACATCACAAAGTCTAAAATATGCAAATTTAGTATTTCAACGCCCAATAATTTGCTTTATTTTCTAAATAATAAATACATAAATAAATAATTAAAAAAAAAAACGTATCAGTATGGCATAAGTTATGATAGTATTATTGAAAATTTTTGGTTGTATTTGGAAATCAAATAATTGCTATATATTGTTTAAATATATTGTTATTTTATGAATAAACATTGTAATCTTAAACATCATAATACGTTTATGTTTATTTATATAAAATGCCCTTGTTATCTCCTAAATTAGAAATTTTATTGGAGTGCTACCAATAGGTGGTTTTTCAACAAGTGTTCTCATGTCATTGAATAACTACATACTATGAATAACATTTACTAGATTTATATTTGTTTTTATACGCTTGTAAATTTCATTAAAAAAATATATATTTATTGATTCGTTCTTCATGTTTATTTGCTCATTTTTTTTCTTTCACTTATCTTTATATGTAATATAAAAAAAAATTTCCAATCATGAAAAATTTTGAATGTGAGTATTCAACGGAAACGTTTTTTAAGGTCTATGGGTCACCGATTTCAACTTTTTGTTTTTTGGTTATACTGCATCGAAAAATATTAGGTCACTATATATCAATCGTTTTTGTTTTGTTTTTTGTGCAAAATAAAAAAAAATATTAACTATTGTATTAAATGAGTTATGGTGGATCATAAATTACAGAAACCCAAAGGTGCTTCCAGTAAAGTAGGCCAAGTGAATTTTTATTATGAAAAGGCAAATTAGATTCCTTTTTAGTGCCCTTTAAAATTCTTAAATACTAATTGTTATATGAGTTAAAAATGCAACCTTTAGTATTTGATTTCCTTGGAGATATTTTCTTTTCGGCCGTCAACTAAACCCTTCATAACTCCTCAGGATTTTCTTCAAATCCAACTTTAACATATCTGAATTACTGTTATTCCAACTGACACCAATAACTTTAGGGTTATATTTTTTTTTTCGATCTGGAAATTAAGAAAAACTTCGTATTTAAGAATTTTAAAGGGCCATAAAAATGAATCTAATTTGATTTTTCATACAATTTACTTTGCCTACTCTACTAGAAGCACCTTTTGGTTTTGTAAATCATGATACATTATAACTCATTTAATACAACAGTTATTTTTTTTTTCTTATTTTGCACAAAAAATCAAAACGATTGAAAAATAGTAGCCAAAAAATCCAGGAATATAAAAGTAAAAATAATTTTTGTTTGAAATTATATAAAATTTTATTTTTTTCACCCCTTAGGTCCCATTGGAAAGAACTCCGTGCAAGTGTCTAATATTTTTCGATGTAGTATCACAAAAAAAAAACAATAGTTAGAATCAGTGATCCACAGACTGCATTCTCTCTTTTCCTTGTAAGTCCCAAAAAAATAGTTTATGAGTTTGTCTATATTAACAGCTTAGCTCACAAACAAAAATGCATACGAAACTGAAATTACGTATTTAAGGTAGGTTGTTCCTGGGATGTTTTAGCAATCTTTTCCCCTGAAATCGGTATACCGGAAGTGCCGATTTATCTCTTTCCTATAACAATAAAATAATCATAATTCTTAATGTTATTTTATTTTTATTATTATTTATTTTTTTAACGCATTATATGGTTGTTTGTAATAGTTGGGGACCGAATTGGTTAACCAAATATTACATTAATATATTTTCAAAATTATATTATATTTGTAAATTTCGGAACAATACTTGCTGTTCCCAAAATACTGCCATTTGCATTTTTTTCATTTTCACAAACAGGAAGGCCAGCTCACGCAAAGAAGATGGAGATTCTTCTGGTATTAACCCATTAGATGAAATTACTAACAGTAGAATCCGGTTTTTCTTTAAATCATACAGTTGTTTAATTCTTCCTCCAATTCTACATATTTTCTTCTTTTTTTTTCGCCACAACCTGTAGAGTATCATTTGAAGGAGCTCCAATTTCTATAATAGACGCTATTTTCTTTTGTTTATCGATGATTATAATGCCAGTCCTAGTCATGGTCTTGCAAAAGTTAGGCGGTTTTGGTCTTGGTCTTGCAAAGTGCAAGACCAAGATCGATTTTGGGCAACACTATTGAAATGAAATGACAATAATTTATCTCTTCCTTTTATTCATTTCTCTTTAATTTTCAGATATCCCGTTTGAATTTATTTTCATTAGTCTACTGATTAGTTTTGCCCAAAATCGGTTTTGTTCTTGCACTTTGCAAGAAGAAAATCAATACCGCCATACTGCTGCAAGACCAAAACCAAAACTAGTAAAAAAAAAATCGTTTTTTTTAATAAAAAATAAGGCAAAATAGTTACTAATACTTGACAATTTTAATTACTTTAGGTAGAGAATTGGTATAACCAATATACTTTTGCATTTAACTCTTACAATTTTTCATTAGGCCTTAGTTAGGTTTCCCCTATCCGAAAATTACAGTAATATCTCTATAATAATAGACTAATAGGTAATCGCAAGACTGTTGGAAGACTTTTGTGCAAGACCAAGACCATGATCAAGACTCGTCTTGGATCGTGCATTTGGGCAACACTATTACTGATAAATATGGAATGGGTTATCAGCGTATTTATTATATTAATAGATTAAATTATCAATTTTTTGATATATGTATATATTTCAAACGCCTGCCAACTAAGTCAGAATGAAATATTAAAGTCGACCCTACCGAGCCGGATTCGAACCAGCTTCTGTGATGTGATGTTTAGATGCTAGTTCAGCGCAACCTTATCAACGGTTAATTTTAATATGATTATTAAATGCATATTCATCTTCGTCATATCGGTCTATATTATTTTTTAATAATTTTATAGCTTCAATTATGATTTCGGAACAACACCACGATTTGTTTCAATATATTTTATTCACCCATCACTATATCCCATTTTGATAATACAAGTTAATTTTTATTATTAATTATGTCAAGTTGATGAACTACTGAAAACATTTTATTTTATTTTATATTGTAGTGACTTAAAATTTTAGTTTCCAAAAATAACAATAATGAAAAGCATATTGCGTGTATATTAACAGACTAGTTCAAAAACGAGAATTCATACAAAACTGAAATCATGTATTTCAGGTAGGTTGTGCCTGTGATCCATTTTTCCTGAAATCAGCATACCGGAAGTGCCACTTTATATCTTTATTATATAAAAATTTTTGCTTCAAATTCTCACCTCAAAATTTTTTTTGAAAATTAGAAAACGTGTGATAACTTCAACATGACTCCACCTATACACACGAAAATTAGCAGGGATTTAACCCATCTCTATCTTATGTACGTTACATTGTTTAATTCCTTATAATTTGTTCACTGACCCCCACACTTGTTGATCCAGGATTTAATTTTATGGAGTGGGTTGGATCTTCAGCCCGAAAACTTTTTTTTTCTCTTTATATATATATATATTGATAGTTACGTTGAAAAAAGTGAAAGGAACTAACTACCTATATGAAATGGTGTGATTCTTGATTAAGTGATTCTTGAGGTCCTATTAAATGTAATTACACAAACAATAATACTTTAAGAAATAACTTTTTGATATTTTTTTCCATTGAACATGGTTATATTTTACCATTTTAGGGGGGGGGGGCTTCAGCCCTAAACCTCCTTTCCCCTCCTTCCCTTTCTCCCCCTCCCCCCGAAGTTCCAGCTACGCAAATATACTGTGCGAATTATTCGCAAGGATCATCCTTTCATTTTATGGACTATGTATTTCAACATTTAAGTGTGTTAAATAGATTTTTTTTAATATTACTTGTTGATTTTTTTAATATTATATTGTTTAAACAAAGATTTTCACATTATCGCTTATCCTTCCAATGTATTACGGAGTAGAAGGATATCAAATGAGTGATCTGGCACGTATATGATAGCAAATCTAATTTTAGCAGTGTTATTACGGAAGAAAAGAAACTTTTTAAAAATAAATTGTTGAACTGTTAACACTTACAACAGGCTCCTCTAGCCATCCAGCCTTGACAGACACAAACAACACACACAGAATAAACAGCTCCATAACTGGTGAGTTGGAGATAGCCGAGCGTTATATAGTGACCTATTATCTAATAGTCCAGTAACAGAGGTCACATAGAACCGTCTGTCGTTGTCGATGCATATCGTCTCAGCTATCAGCAATATGAGCAAGTCTCTATGTAAGCAAAGATAATTATTAGCAATATGTTATTTTTACTATCGTCATTTTGATGTTCAGCTATCAATCAGTTTTTATATCGGTAATATCTTTATATAGCAACTGAAAACGAATTTACAAAGAAACAATTGGTATTATAAACCTATCTGTGTAATATGAACATCCTTGTGGTGATGTACTTAGTGTAGATCGGGGATCTCCAAACTTTTAAGCCCACGATAAAAAAAAAATATCTCGTTTTATAAATAGCACTTCAGTTGTGAAAAGAGCTTTCTAAGAAGGAAAAACATGCAATAAATGTTGTAGTAACTTCTTATGTGAGGAATTTGCTAACATTCACATTTTTTTTTTTTTTAATTTTACTGTGTAATCAAAGAAATCTTCACGAACCTTATTTTGGAAATCCTTGGTATAGGTTAATAAAAAAAACTATAAGGGATTTATTACCGATAAGCTTTGCATTGTTGTTTAGTCGGAAAATTATATCTTTTATTTTTAATTTAAGGGTTTTCTTCATAAATTAAAGTTTCCCTCAACCAAACTCCTCCCTCAGTCGGTTCTTCCACTTCTCCCTGTCCAATGCTTCCTCCTGCGTCAGCCCTCGGCTCGCCATGCCCCCAACATCTCTCCAGCTGACACGAGGTCTTCCTCTCCTTCTACCCTTGGCTTCCCACTCAAATGCCGTTTTGGGAAGTCGTTCACTATTCAACCTTTTCATATGCCCATACCACTGAAATCTTCTTTCTTACATTATTTCTAGTATATTATATTTAACTTCCATCCTTTCTCTAATGGTCTCGTCTCTGACTCTTTGCGTCCTTGAGAATCTAGCCGACCTCCTCCAAGAATCCATCCGAACAGCTAGAAATCATTTATTCTGTGATTTCTCGAGCGGCTACGTTTCCGAAATATAGAGCATTACGCTCCCTACCAGAGTTTTATATATTAATTTCTTTACATTATTATAAATATTTTGGCTTCAGAGAACTGAATTGATCATACCAATTGCTTTCCGCCCGTTTTCAATTTTGTTTTTCAGTATCCTTCCTAGCTCTTCCATTGCTTTCAAGTGATGAGTAAAGGTAGTAAAATTGGTGTACCCTAAAAAGCTTTGTCATGGGCTAGCTCCTCACTTATTGTAAAAAACATAAACTGCTGAAAGGCCAACAAACTATTTATTTTCTTCGTTTATATATTATTATTAGCGGCATCTCGTTTAAGTAATGAATAATAAAAATTAATTTTTTAAATCATTTTTTAATTAAATTTTCAACTGTATCTAGCAAATTTAATGCAGCTGATTACTTTCTTCGAATTTGCTTTTCATTTAGTTATTGTTTAAAGAGCAAGGTCTCTTTTCTTTTCCTTTTTCTCTTTTCTCTGAACATTTTCGTTTTAAATGACGTTGAGCAGGTAACAGAGAGGAGGAAATTTGTCTCGGATGCAGGATTAATTAATTTTTATTAATTTACCAGGAGTAATTTATCGAAAAATAAATAAATAAAATTTCAAACACAAATATTAAAAGAAGGCGAAAGATCCAGAGCTAAAGAAGTATTCGCAATGACGTCGTTAAAAAAAAAATTTATTTTCAATAAACCTGCGTGATGCTGTGTCATCTCATACACCCTTGAAGCATATAATCATTTTATAGAGGAGTCGCTGTATAAAATAATAATTTTTTATTAAATTTTAAGTATCTATTCCTCCTCCGCTGCCCTATGAAAAATGAATTTTTATATTCATACAAAATCCTGAGGTCCACATAAACTAACATTCAATCTCTTTTTCATTGAGCTATAAAACAATAATTTTATGACCCTATTTGAAATAAAACAATAACATCCTCAGATTTACTTCCCATCGGCCGTAAGAAACGGTCGGCTATAAACCGGAAAAAAAAATGGCTAGGCAATGTTGAAAATTGGTGCGGGTGTAAGTATAAAACAATTTTATCTTTTACACGTGTTTGAAGCAATAAATATAAAAGGCGGGATTTGGAAGGCGCACAAGGGGTAATAATTTCCGAGGCCGTGGCGCTTTATGCCTCAAGCGGCATTATAGCACGTGCTCTTCTTCATGGTCGCTTCTTTTTTTATATATTTACTTATTCCTCTAACCTCGTCCCCTCCTTTTATTATATCCAACAGTCAGAAATGTTTGTTGCCTTGTTACCCAGAAGTCGGGGTGGATTTCGTTCCAGATATAAAGGTCACGTCTGATTGGTTTGCCGAAGGTAGATTTTAAATCCAAAGGAAAGGAGAGCAGTCTTCGTTTCTATATGTATTATATGTATGTATGCAAAGATATTCGAGTGATTCGAAGTATACACATAATGTAGAGAAATCAAACTTTAGAAAAAAAAGTCGACAAAACTACTTTTATTTTTCTTTACTCATACCAGACTGAAACGACAAGAAACCGTTTGACGTTTCCGATTACTTCAGCACTTATTAGACAATCGCACTAAACTTCCAATTAATTACAAAACATATACATGAATATAATAAGGCCTATTTGGACTTACGGAGTTGAGCTATGGGGCTCCACTAAACCATCGAATTCCTCTCGTATCCAATCCTTACAATCCAAAATTCTTCGTAAAATCCTCAATGCTCCCTACTTTGTTATAAATAAAACCATCCATAATGAACTTAATGTTTCAGATCTGGCCCAATCCAGATACCTATTCTTCCATAATAAACTTCAGAATCACCCCAACCCTCCTGTTTCTAACCTTGCTTCCTCTTCAATTCCTCATAGCCCTCCAAAGCGTCTGAAAAGAAGATGGCCCCGTGATCTCCTAATGTAGACATATCATTAGAGTGCTACCATTGGGTGGTTACTCAGCAAGTGTTTTCACGTCATATTATCCATATGTTCCAATTTACTAGATGTATTTCTTTAATACAGTTGTAAATATCATTAAGAAATAATAAAAAAAAAGTCTTTATTTTTTTTTATTCGCTTCGGCGGTACATATACTAAAATTGGAATGATATAAAGAACTTTAGCATAGCCCCTGTGCAAGGAAGCAATATCGTGAAGCGTTTAGCATTTTTTTTTTAATTCACGAGGTGGGGTAGCTTAGTGGTAGGCCACTAAGCTTCAAATTCTCAAGGTCCCAGATTCGAATCCCGGCTCTAACTTAAATAAATTAGTTGGAGCTTTTGCCTCATAAAGGCGGGGATATAAAATACCGCTAAATCAAAAACCAATTAAGTAATATTTTATTTAATCGATAATTATATACCAAAAACATATCTTCAAAGCGAAACGTTGTCAAATGAATAAATATATATTTACACAAATATTCATTAAACCTACCGTTCTTTGAAGTTCATATAAAGATATAAAGGTCACGTCTGATTTGTTTCGATTGCTCAAGGGATATTTTAAATCCAAAGGAAATTAGTCTTTGTTTCTATACGTATCATAACGAACGTATGTAGAGATATTCGAGTGATTCCTACAATAAACATAATTTCGAGTAGTCAAACTTTATAAAATAGTCGACAAAAACTACTTTTATTTATTATTTATTTATTTTGTTTGGTCGCTGCGGCGGTACATATACTAAAATTGGAACGACACAAAGAAGATTAGCATGGCTCCTGCGCAAAGATGCAAAATCGTGAAGCGTTTCACTTTTTCTTTTTTTTTAGATACAGGAGGTGGGGTAGCTTACTGGTAGGGCACTACGCTTCAAGGCCCCAGGTTCGAATCCCGGTTCATGACAGAAAAATTATTCATCTGTTTCATCCCTACACTGGGATAGGAAGACCTTTCTGGGGCACATCCATCCCCTACATAGTGGGTTCCCTTAATTGAATAATTTAGTAAGGGGGAAAACATGGCGGTTGAGCGTGAACCTGGCCCGATCCTCCCACTGCACAACTGTTGGTCTTGAAACAGTACTTTCCCTAAATAGTAGAGAACCCAAGACATTTCATGGGTTGTAGTGGTATAGGTTTTTATTTTTTATTTATTTTTTTTTTTTATAGCACAAATGGTTGTGACTTCTGATTGCGTTATATTCGTGAGACAGGCTCAAAATCTTAGTTTAATTTAATTATAATCAAGTTTTCAGAAATAGACTCAACCATTTAACTTGATTCTTTGTTATAAATATTATATTATAATATTTTATTATAATATTATATTATAATATTATATATTATCTTACCAATTAACGTTAATGACTTAAGCCCAAAGCATACCACCCTGGCGCACCCTCTCTTGTAGGCCTATACTTTGAATCCGCCAGTGAATATGTACTCAAGTTTTTAAACACCATTTTACTCTTTTACACAGGGTGTCTTAGTTCTTAATGGTCAAATTCTGTAGGGAGGGTGTGATTCTAGACAAAATTTCAAACAAAAAAATTCATTTCATGCATGGGCCGATTATGAACGGTAAAATAATTAAGACTTATTTTGTGTCTTTATTAAGGTTGTTAAGCTCCCTCTTAGTTTAAATCAACTTCGAATGAAGCCTAACTATTATTCGAATTAAGTCGATTGTAATTTCAAAAAAAGTGGACTTTATTTTGAAACATTTACACCCACTACAATAATGAAAATATAAAAATTAAAATGAACTGGTATCAATAGATATAATAAAATAATATCTTCTAAAACGAAAATAATGATAATCTGAACACAATGCTAATAAAGACTATTATGAAATATCTAATAAAATATTTCTATGTTTGATTATGGAAATTAAATAAAAAAATTATATGTAAATGGCCAAAAATTACAATCGATAATGGAAAAATTAACAAATATATATTAACCAAAAAGTAAGAATTATACAAAACTAACTTTACGTGGTCGCAAGCAGGTGACGGTCGTAGATATGGACGAACCGCTGGCACTCCAATCCTTCTTCAGCGACTGAACGCAGGTTCAATATTAGCGCTCATAGAATTAAATCTGCAAATGGGCAGCTGCGAGCACGATGAGAAAAGTACGTCTCTTCACAGTAGAACTGCAGTGGGCAGTGTAGAAGTTGGCAGTATTCAGTTCAGTAAAGGGCGGAGACAGACTGTCTATTGTCTAAGTCCACTGCCAAGGGCTTGAGCCTAGCAATTGTTTATAGCTAGGGCTACAATCGATAACAATTTAAGTATAAACTATTTACCTATTGAATATGAACAAGATAAGCTATGGGCCTAAGAATATATATATAATTATTAATCGGTTTCATTTTATGAGAAAAAACCAAAATAACAATTAACCAATTTTTTTTTTTTTAATTTATTGAGATATATAATATTCTGTCTCGTGGACAATAATTATAGTGATTAAGGAACACATTCACACTATATATACAGAAAATGTAAAATTAAAATAACAATAAAGAAAACTATGTACAATAAAAAAAAAATAAAATAACCTAAGGATAAGTAAATTTAAAACATAAAAACACAGTCATACCTATGTACAATATATACAATCAGGCAGGAAACCCAAAGCCAGGCTTCTTCCTCCAACTATAGAAGGAAAAGCAGGACTCTAAGAGATACCTGCGCTACTCTCTAAACCGCGTCACTGGTGCTAAAGCCAGGATAAAGTCGCTCTGGCGTTAACAAAGGTGGTAGTGTTTTTAAGAAAGAATTTTGTAAAAACTGTTCAATATAATTAAATTCTGTGAAAACTGATTAAATTTACTAAGGTCAATGATAAAAGGGACTATCAAGAGGTCTAATAACGCGCAAAGCCTACCATTGTACCGAATTATTTCATGAATCGAGATTACACAGATATGCTGTTCAGGTACTGTAGGTAGCAATACTGTAGCAACAGCAATATTTGATCTTATGAAAGTCCCTTTTATCATTGACAGTAATAAATTTAATCAGTTTTCTCTACAAATTTTTGTCTGATTCAAGATGGAATACTTACAATTATGGTATACTTATTACTCAATTATCAATGGATTACTTATTTATTGATAAATATTACAATCTGTCTCAATAAAGGACATTTATAATAGAGTTCAGAGAGCACATCATATTTACAAGATCAAAAAATAAATAAGGTAATTTCAAATATACAGCGAAATAAGAACAAAATACAATATCATAATGAAGGAAGAAAATAAAAATATTAGTAATAATAAAATTAAAATAAATAAATAAAATAGAATTAAAATGTTCTCTAAAAAAAAAAAAAAAAAGTAATAAAAATAAACATCTTAGACGCAGGCATACCTATTTACACTATTTACAATCGGCCATGCGAACTCCGAACTCGACTTGTCTCCCCACTTGTGGAGGGAAAAAGCGAGGCTTCAGGAGATCCCTGCGCTTCTCCCTCAGCCACTTCAAAGGGATCAAAAGCCAGCGGAGGCTGAGTAAGGGCACTTATCTCAATTATCATAAACAGTTTTTGAGAAATTCCTTCTTATTGAATAGAACCGCGAGTGACCACCTTTTAAAACACAAAATTGGTCTTAAATTCCCTTTTGATATTTTCTTTAGTATCATCCTCCATATTTTGACCAAACTGAAATACTCTGTATATGAATAAAATTACATCAAAGGATCGTTCTGACTAATAGAATATTCTGAGAAATGTTATCGTAATCATTACATAGTCAACATTCCTATAGCGTTAGTGAACATAGGCCCACGTAATTTTGTTATGGTTTCTTTATGACTCATATCAATGAATTTCGTATTTTTTTTGTGTTATCATCATTATCATAGAGCCTTGATTTTTTTTTTTTAACCTTTGATTCTTGTATCGTGTCATATCCTTGTTTGATTTGTTTGTTTTTTTATTGGTAGTATAGTAGACGGCTCAGTTGTGATTTTTCATATTTCGATGGTAAAAATAAATGTTTAATAAACATTTAAATTTAAACTATCCCTGGAGATTTCGAAATCCAAATTAAATCCAGAGACAAAAGTATTCCACCAGCCGGAAATCTGTACCCCATTGCAGCGTCGCTGCTTGATGAGGTGAGGCACAGTGCTTTACCGACCCCGCCAGGAGAATTATGGGGCAGGTGGACAATTCAAAGAGCTCCCTTGTTTATGACACTGTTCCTGAATACATATTTCTTCCATCTCGCTTTGAGCTTTGATTTGAAGCACCGTTGGAAGTTCAGTAATCGTACAGAGGATTGTCGAATTTTAGCCCTTGAAAAATGTACGCTAGAATCCATAAAGCACTCATTCGACTGCAAGCGAAATCACAAAAAAAATGTCTTTAATAAATATAAGCAGATAAATATAATTGAAAGAAAACTCTAAAATAAAAATCTACTAATTGGTCGCTATTGCATGATTTCAAAGCCTTGATTCCCTTAAAAATATAATAAATTATAAGAAAAACATTATTTTTTTAAGTGAAAACTTCTTTTACATTTTTTCGTAGAGAGTGAATCAGATTGATCAGTCAGACTTCCGAAATGTTAACGCTCGTGTAAATTCAACTAGAGTCGACTAATTAAAATGTTTTTACATATGAATTAAAATATCTCAGATACTAAAAATCGAGCCTGCTCGCTTACTGCATGGAAAGTGTTCAGCATTTAATCCTCTCTGTAATAGGCTGTAATTCAAAATTGTATCTTGACGTGACACCGTGTTAGGGAGTCGAAAAGGAAAAAATAGTGTCGAAAACCATACAGGTTAGTTGAACATGTATTAAAATATTTCAGATACTAAAAATTGGACCTGTATACTGTAAGCGAGGAAAATATTCAGCATTTCATCCTCTCTGTAATGAGTTATTATTTATAATTTATATTTCATATTATTAATCTCATCTTGTTGATGTTTTCACTTATATCCTGTGTTCTAAAGCAGACACCTTCGTTTTTTTTTTTTTTTTTGGTGACTCTTATGTATAGACTACACACATAAGTGTTTTGAAGGGGATACAGGATACTGCTATGCCAGATTTCGGTTGTGACAGTAGACATATTAGCGAATCTATTAAGAATAGAGTTACAGAGGAAAATGGAAGGCGTGTGGGTCTGAATATGTTTCACAGCATAGAGTCAGCCATCGCGCGACATTAATGCAAGTAGAGAGGCCTTAATTGCTTTTTAACGGACAAAAATAATTAATTATTACCATTTTTATTAGATTTCTTCGATTATTTTTTGCTATACATGTACAGATATAGTAATGATTGTTTGTCCTCTATATATGTTAAACATCAACAGTTAAATATCAGTGATTACTTTGTATGTAGATATTTTTGTATTGTCAAGACGATTGTTATTTTTTTGCGAAGTAGTACGTTGGGTACGGTTGTAATATATTCTGTGGAAACAGTAATGACACAAATAATTTATTTTTTCTTTTATATGTCCATAAAATCCTTGAGAAAAGACAAACTTTGAATTTTACACAAATTTTGTAATATAACCATTTTGTAATATAGAATCCTTCATCTTCCAAGTCATTCCTGCCTCTTCCAAGTCATTCACTCCCGCCGTCCTTCATACATCTCCGAGCTCCTTCAATTTAAATCCTCTGTCCACTCCCGCAATACCCGTTCCCGGTCTTCAGATTTATATATAGTGGCCCACCGAACCGCTGCTTTCGATAAATATTTTATTATTCGATCCTCATCCCTATGGAACTCCATCTCTCCTGACATCCGTCGTTCCATTACTCTTCCTACTTTTAAATCCCACCTATTCAATCACTTCCTTTCCATCCTATTTCTATAAACTTGCAAATAGAAATTTCTGTAAATATGTATATATATTATTAGTTTATTTTCATTTCATTGTTCTTTCATTTATTTATTTTTCTTTTTAATCGATTTAAGTTAGAAGATTTTCTTTTCTATTAGTGTACTTTGTAAATACATTTATATATATCTGAGGCTCAAAAGCCCACATTCTTGTACTTGTTAATTATTCTAAAGAGACTCGTCCCAGAATAAAATAAAAAGATTATTATTATTATTATATAATAAAAGTGATTTTACATCATTTTGGTAAATTTTACTTTATTATAATTTTCTTCCAACTAATCGGTATACTAACAAAATTATGGACAATTAAATTAATATTGTCGTAAGGTACGCAGCCCTCCCTATATAGTTTTATATCCTAGCCTATAAAAAGATTACTTCTAGCCAATAATGCTATTTTTTCAATAGAACTTTTCCATTCTTAATGGACTTAGAGTCCCAGAATAAATCAATCAATCAATCTTGATTTGCTTTGAAGAAAGAACCTCACACAAATAGAGTCTATCTCTGTATTACAATCATTATCATACTCCTAATATTTTATAATTGTTTTTATATTTTATAGGTATTTTTTCTATTTTATAATCCTTCGTATATATAAAATAATCTTAAAATTCATAGTTGACGAAAAATTAAACAGTTACAATAGTTAATTATTAACATTAAAATAACATCTAAAATTTTCATCAGAACATACCAACAATAACAATAAAAACAATAAATATTTCTCTAAATATAGTTCTCTAAATATTAATATTAAACCATGTTTAAAAGATAAATCAATAGATTGCTCAAAAAAACTAAGAAAACAAAGACCGAGACAAATTACAAACAGATATCCAATGTACATAGTCCCTTTAATATTCAGTGGATCTTAGTTCGTTTATCCCACCAATTACCTATAAATTGAGATGAAAAAAAATAAAAACTATTTTCAAATCATCTGTGGCGGCTGGTTTAAATATTTCTATCCAACAACGATTTAGCTTATTTCGATAAAGTATTACCCTCAAACTATTATACATTGGGCATTTAAATAACACACGATGAAATGCTTCTTGTTATCCAACGTTTCAAATTTTGTATTCAACCTGTGGAATGATTTTAACAATTTTATTTTTTACTGTAACTTATTATTGTATTTACCCAAAAGGCGGATTTGCGTTAATAATCTTAAGTATTTAATGTTAGCCATCAACAAATACTGGAAGATCTTACCATTGCTAGAAAAAAAGATTCGAATGTTCACTATGGTTTAATATTAAATCCTCGATGAATGAAGACAATTCAATGGTTTTCAAAATAAATATAATGTTCCATCACTAGTTTGCAATTCATTGTATACTGAAGGACAATTGAGGTATAATACACATGATAATTCATTTCCAGCGCTCAAGCAGGATAAAGCGTTTTTCTACAGAGATGCCCATCCCCCCGAAGGTCGATGGCGCAAGAATGACTGTTGGACATATCATGGGCTATTGTTAGTTGTACTGGTAGCAGTACTTGAATACCTTCAGTGCTTGAAACATGCCCTGATGATGACCCACATGCTTGGGATGAAACGTCGGCACAAATAAAAACTATTCTCATTGACTGCGTCCTTACTATTTATCACCCATGATATGTGGAACAGTCGACTAACTCACTCCTTCAAATGTCCACTGTATGCTGAACAAAGCCTTGTTTTCTTGTCGCCATTTTTCAAATTTCGTTTAAATTGTCACAGAATAAAGTTAATTTTCTATTCTATTCTACGTATAGCACAACAACACACGAATATTCGTGAATTCAGTACTGCGTTAGGAAGGACTTTCTTTAGGCTAATGATTTATGCATGGTGATGTTTAGCACAGAATCACATCCTTGTTTATTTGATAAATTAAGATCACCCACCTTATAGGGGCTGGATATGCCTCACGATGATCCCTCAATCCCATGTTTGATCCGCTGTTGATTTAACTTATCAATAATTACTTGCTACAAGTAGAAGCAAACTTGATATCTAACACAATGTACCCCGCCCACTAAATCTAAAAAAAATATGGACTTAATAAGATAAAATGAATGCATAAAGATAGCATATTCCATATCAACAAATATGTATTGATATTTATCACTCAAAAATAGTTCAACGTAAAATCTGGTCTTTTTTTAGAATGTTGATAAAAGATGTATTGTATCTGATTTCCTTTTACATAACGAATTACATATGATCTTATGTTATTCAGTTCTAATCAGTGAATTGGCAAAACGTTGTCTGTTCAGCTATTTGCTCTGTTTTGAAAAATGTAGGGCTTCTTGTAGGAATATTACAAAGATCAATGTAATCGATTATGTCTTAATATAACTAATCTAAAAATATTCCTGTTTGCATTTTTCATTTAATAAATAGTCCTCTTAATTTAATAAAAATTGTATCACATAAAATGATATTTATTGCATATTTTTACCTTGTGTCATTCGTTACCCGAACAAATGTTTTTTTCAAGTTTCAGCAAAATAGTAAACGACATTTAATAATGGATTTAACAATTATAGTATTGGATCTGTTTAATAGAAAAATAAATAAATGATAATTTCAATTTCATCCTTGTAAACGTGTGAGGATGCGACTCAACGGCAAGCACTCACATCATTAGCAAGATTTCGATGTTTGTATGCTATACATTTACACTTTCTATTATAATGTTTGCCGAACTGTTTATCGGACTTGTGATTAATGTCTTTCATATCCCATTTAGGTTAGTGGATTAGTGGATACAATTTCCGCCTCACCTGCAAAGGTAGGTATCAAAGCCTATGTTGTACCTGAAATGCCATTAGTGAATGGTTGATATGGAAATGGGCTAATGTGTTGTTCTCAATGGGATACTAGCACTGACTAATGACGCTAAAGAGGACCAGCTTTCAACCCTCGAAAGGTATTTCCCCTCATCCTCAGGAAATGTTTTAATCAGGAAAGTTTAAAGGGAACAATTTTTACACATCCTGAAATTCATTAAACTGCTTTCGAGCAGTTTATCATTAAAATTAATATATATCATTAAAAAAATACTCTGAAATAGATGAACTAAAATAGTTTATCTTAATCGTAGAGAAGACGATGCCGTGATCAGGTTAGGAATAGGACACACAAATTTAACTCATGTACATCCCATCACTAAGCGACCATCACCAAATTGTCAACACTGCAGTAGCCCTTTCAAAATCAATTATATTTTCCAAGAATGTCCTTATTATACTTCAATCCTAAATAGAATATCTATAAAACCGGATATAGCAGTAGTATTAAGCGATAACGAAGCAAACATAAAAACAATAATGAATTTTCCTAAAATCCATGTTCTATTAAATAAAATATAGAATATATTTTTTATTTTATTGTACTTTGTTTTCTTTTTTTTTTTAATTTTAATAAATTTCATTTTTTATGTTTTTTAAATTTATTTATTTATTTCATTTATTACTTTATCCATCTATTTTTAATTGTTGATAATTCATTTTTTTGCTCTCTTAAAAAAAGATCATGAACTCAACTGATAACAAAAATAACTGACTAAAGAGCGTTGATGACGACAAACAATAAAATACTAAGCTTTTACGACATTCTTAGACGTCACTAAAGCTTCTGATAGAGTTTGAAGAACCAGCCTTCTCTTAAAACTGGAAAAAATCGTTTAAGCATTTACCACCAAGTTCTACTTTAGCTTTTCTATGAACAATTCTTTGTCCGACAAAACTGAGATATCGTACTAATTCCACTTCCGCTGTACAGCTGGTTTTTCTTCTGTAGACAACATAAAATGCGATCTTTTTTACGATGATACCTCTATAACAATGAGATAAAAGGATATTTAATGGTAAACAAATATTTAAATCCTGACTGAATGAAGACAATTCAAAGGTTTTCAAACTAAATAAAATATTCCATCACTATTTTGCAATTGATCGTATACTGAAGGACAATGCGGGTATGATACACATGATACTTCATTCCCAACGCTCAAGCAGGATAAATTGTTTTTCTACAGGAGTGCCCGTCTCCCCCAAGGTCGATGGCGCAAGAATCTACCCTCACTCATCTCTTCCCAAGATATTTTATTGCTCACTTTTTCTTAAAAACAGAGCAAGCTAAGGGAGAATTAAAAAAATCCGAGACCATATTCAATTACGATCTGTTTCATGTTTTCTCCTTGTCCCTTAATTAGAAAATTCCTAACCCTTCGTAATTCCTTCACTCAAAAATTTAAAAAAGGCGTCAAAATATGCTCCCCTCAACAATTTTGATGGAGCAACTTGCGCCATGAAACTCCCTTCTGGGCACCCCTGCTTTCCTATATAGCCGACACTAAATTTTACGATCTTCAACCATTTCCATTCTCCTTTTTCAAACTACAACTCTCATTTCATTTCATTTTCATTCTCCTTTTCTCCACATGTATTCTTCCGTAACCTCAGCCTCGTATGTCACCATGGCAAGACATTTGCATTCCTAAAATATATCCAAAACTCCACTTCAACAGTTTTCTTTTATAGCATTTTCTTATGGCTTAAATTCGTAGTCTAACTCTCAAATCTCAATTTGAAACATTTGTATTTTAATTCTTAAACTTCATGATTATTGAGTTAGAATCGAACGGTTTTTCCGATTCTTAATACATCGAGAGTAAGGTACCTGGATACCTCAAGCAAGTAAAGTACTGTGCTCCTGTGCTCAATGTTTCGGATTCGAGTCTAGTTTCAGGAGATAATTGTCCTGTTATATCAGCCGTGGATCGGCGCTGGAATCAAGAAACCCTCCTGGGACACCCCAGAAGTTCTCTATAAACTCTTAATTATTTAATTAATTACTTAAAAGGAATATCCTGACGATTGAACGTGATCTAGGTGAACTTATCTGGCACTACCTTTAACTTCCTTTCAAATATCCCATGTCCTCCATGGTTTGTAATGGTACATTTTTTCTTTTGTTATTTAACATATATTAATATGTACTTTGATTTCATGTTACCTTCATTTTCCGTTCAGTAAACATAACGGTTCACAAGTGATTTATTGTACATATACTGTCGTTTGTACTAAGAAGTGGAATAATCCATCTGAAGTCTACATTAATGTAGTTTTGTATTTTTTCAGTTCTAATGTCTGAAGTTAATTCAATTAATCAATTAAATCTAAACAAATTTTATTTATTTAATTAATTAACAGTGGACAGGTTAGCTATTAGCTGCTATTTGAGAGACTTGAGTCTCTTTTTTGTGAAAGATCTTTCAATTACTACTTGTATTTTTATCTCTCATTATAAATAAAAATATAAATATTGTTCTATACAAAATTATGCTTTTAAATATAAATTAGTTAAATCATCATAACTGTTTGTGAAATTGTATTGTGCAGCTTATCCGAGCAAGTAAGGGAACTGAATAACACTAGAAGTCTCCGATAAGTCGAACAAGCTTCTCAGTTGGCTCAGTATTTATGACGGCTGCTGTGATACTGAACAACTGATAGCCAACAAGCTTCTCTCCTTCCAAGTTATCTTTCCAAATATTTTCCTTTAAAAAAATGGTGTTTTGGTTTATGATTGTATCTTTGAAGTTTGTATTTTTAGCCTTACATGGATAAAACATTCGGTTAAATATCTACTGCCTGATATCTAATCCATGAACGTTGAGAAAATAATAATAAAAAAAAATATTAGCTATTACTCGTAACCTCTCTACTTTTACAGAGGGGGGGAGTAATCACCCATTCTCCCCGAAGTCTGCGCCTATTTGTCCTTGCGATAAATTAAATAGAGCAGGTGAAAGTTAATCACCTCATCTTAAACTCGAAAGAATCTCAAACCTCTTGGAAAATAATTAATAATTCTAGATGTATGTTCTAACTTACTAGACTTACTAACTTTTTGGTATTAAATAATATACCGGTACGATTTTATTTATTTAGCGACGGTAAAACCGAGTTGAGTTTATTATTGGTTTTTCCTGAGTGGTTTATTGAGCTGCTTTAATGAATGAGGACCCTTGCCTTAATTAATTGGGCAATAAGCAATTGCAAAGGCTCAATTAGGCAGGATGCTTTAAGGCCCACTCTAAAGAATGCTAGTGACTACTCTTCTAAATTGCTAATTTGTAAGTGGTAATTTAGGAGTGCTTCGGTAAAAAAAAAAAAGAAGCTATTCCTGTTGTTAGGTGCCTTTGGTTTTAACAGAAATAACAGAAAGTTTTTTGGATTTTAAGAAATTTGAAACAGTTACTAGTATTCACTTAAGCAAAGGTTGGTACCATCCCAAATGTATATGAAATTGCAAATCATAGATAACCATTAAACAATCTTATGGGACTAATATTAGTGGTCATACAGCAAAAAAATATATCAGAATTTTAATCCGAAAGCGTTAGGAAGGTTTTGTAAGTGGATACCCTAGAAATTCTTCCTGCTTTATCGCGGGGACGTACCTAATCGTTAAAGCCGATTTGGGAATACTGTCTAAAGAAATACACGTCCGATTTCTATGACTTCTTTCATTTTATAGGGAATTCAGAAATCTTTCAAATTACAGTGCTTATTATCAACTATAAGTTGTGTGCTTTTTGAGAACAGTGCCAATAACTTTTTTTTTTAACTCTTTTCTTTAAGTCACTACTGAAGATGTAATTATTATTTTTCGGAATAGAGAAAATCATATTCATAATGATGGCAAAATCATTGGATTTGATAAAGAATCAATAAAGCATACAGACACCTTTTGAAAATAAAAACCACTTAATTGAAATAACGATCTAATTTATTTTTAGCATCAAGTTCAAGATTTTACAATTAAATATTTAAGTTTATTTCCAAAGTGAACCTCAACTATTCTCTTATAATTAATCGTTTTAACCAAATGATAATTAAAAATGAAATTATTTTATCGTACCATTATTGTTTAAAAAAAAAATATTTTTTTCTATTCCAATTTTTATAACAAAATAATATCTTTTAAAAAATAAATTAAGAAATTAAATTTTTTATTTTATTTTTTTTTAATTAAATAAGAATTTTAATAAAGACATTTTAACACCCCTTTTTGAACAGGTTGATTTGTGTTTTCTTGAGGAGAGAAATAGTTTATGATTCGGTAAAAAAGTTAAACCAATTAAAAAAGTTAAACAAATTTAATCTTTGTTAACAATAATGATACAACTAAATAATTTTATTCATACTTTCACTTACATTTAAAGGTAATATATAGTTAACAAAAGTATTGCGATCATGAAAATTTTCGAATCTCAGTTTCCAACCGAAATACACGTTTTGAGGTCCCCTGAGTCCAAATAACCAAGTCTCACAAAATGGTGTGTGTGTGTGTTTATAACAGTTTTGCCCAAAAACGAAAAGTCGTAAAGTGAAATTGCATATTTAACATTTTTATATGCCTGAGATGTTACAGTAACTTTTTCGTCAAAATCAGCTAACTGCAAGTGGTACTTTATATCATTGATTAACTACATTTTTACGAGTCTCAAAAATGGCTCAAACGATTTTGATTAAATTCATTATGTCAGTGTAAAATTAAGCAGTCTTTAATATAATGTAGGTTTTATTCTCATTGATATTTTCTAACAGAGCTTAAATGATTAATTTTCAATATTAGCTCCTACTTAAGTACCTTTTTTTTTTTATTTGAAACAATTAACCATTTCACATTGATTTCTGATATAAAAAAATTTAAATATGAAAGAATTTTATAATTAACTAAAGGAGAAATAAGAGATCGTAACAGAGAATAGTAGTAATGAAGGGACCAAAGGGGGACGAGAGCGCCCGAGATATTCCGAGCTAGCCCGAAACATTACAACAGACTTCCATACGTAACATGAGCTTAATATAATACGAACTGCGACAATTTTATGCACATCTACATATGCGGTTTTCATAAATATTTTCGTTGATTTTATTTAATATTTAATTGTATAGATTACAGCGATATAAATATTAAAATTGTAGGGTACTTAAAACAAATAAAAATACCCACAATGAAATATAAATCAATATAGCGTTTATAATTTTTACATTCACTTCCCCTTTGTCTGAAAATACTTATTTCTGCTAAGAATAAGTAAGTGAAAGCTGTGTTATGCGCGCACCGAATCAGATTAGTATTTTATTTTAATAAAAAGGTTAAAAAAGTTTTTGATATTTTTTTAAAAAATGAAAGTTTCGGAAATAAACTAGAATTTCACACTACTTTTTTTTTTAATATTGAGCATCGTTTTTGAAATAAATAAATAAATATTGTACCACCTGATTCATTGGGTGTTTTACATGGGAATCGATGCTTATCTTAATTTCTGTAAAAATACATTTGGGTTTACTTTGAAAATGAGTCAAGTAAGCTCCAACTATCATAAAGTAAATCCAGCTCCTAAGAAAGAAACTTTTAAATCGATCTTCAATCGTCTCCGGGCTAACGACTTTATCCAATATACAAAGCCATTGGCCGGCCCTTTCTCAGTTTGGCAGCCAATCAGAGGAGGGGAAACAAAAAGGAAAATTCAACATTTAGTTTGTTCCCTCGGGATAGAAGTGCCAATAAATCAATCGCCGGAGCTCGGAAGCACATTCCCTTACGGCGAGTTCTTTTCCACCCTCCTCTCTCCCCCGCCAGAACATCCAATTAAATTCGGTAATAACAGCGCCTTGGTACTTGGAATCCTCAACATTTTTGGTAAACTTGTGGTAGAATTTTCTTAATAAAAACTTGGAAGAGAACAAACATCAATGTCTTTCAAGTTCCCGTTAGGTAGTTGAGATGTAATCAGCATCTGTAGATGGATAGTATAGACAACGAGAATTTTTTTTTTTTTTTGTATGCCTCAATGTATTAAGATTCGAAACACAATACGTAGAATATTACATATATTTAATTATTTCGATCATATACATAATTATTTTATGATTTTTTCGATCTCTATTCAACCAGCTATAAGCCTAAACTAGTTTCTCAGTGCGAACAATTCACACAACGTATCGGTCAGAGACCAAAAGGGAACAAAACATGGAAAGAAGTAAATACACCATATTATAGAAGAGGAAAAATTATAAAAAGAATTACATCTGCTTCATTTACGTTATATCAGAGCGTGTGGGGTCGGATAATACTGTATACATATACACGACCGATTTTCATAAATTATAGCTCTTGTAATAATGAATATTTAGTTATGTAGATTGAGCAAATATGAAAATTAAAATTTTATATATACTTACTTATGCTTAAACAAACAAAAATACCTATAATGAAATATAAATAATCTGAGTACTGAGACATAAATAATCACTAGCCTGGCACTCTGATCAGAATAAAAAAAATGTGGTAAGAAAACTCATCAAATTATTCACTAATTTAATTTGTTAAAAAGTTACATTACAATTTTTTGGAATAAACGCTGATACCTAACTATTTAAATATAGTATCGTATCTATAATCACTAAACTACAGTAAATGTATTTAAGGTTATAAAAATATACTTTATATATCCATGAAATTATTTTATATTTTACTTCTTCTTTCACACAAGTAAAATGAAATATTTTTTTTAGCAATGCCTTTGATTAGGTGGATTTTAAATACATTTCACAAACTTAAAAATATTTTTTAAAGTTCACATTTAGTTAGCATATTTCATTTAATTTTTTTAAAAACGTGTGATTTACATTAAATATTATTAGTTTTCAAAAATTATTATTTATAATTTTGTCGCCACTCTCCGTTACCTTCTACAACTTTCTATATTACATATTGTTTTTTTCTAATATTCTCTGCTTTCCAACGATATATTATACGTATACCTTCTGACTGGTATTTCCGGACATTCAATTTCGATCTGGACAAGCTTTCAAAAGTTATATTTAGCATTTTTTCGTAACTTTTAATAATGAAACATAGATAGTTAATTATTTGAAATGAACCATATTAAAGGTACATTAGAGGAAGATGTATATGAACATTGGGCATTTAAGCCCTGTAAAGTGACATCAAGGGAGATATGACCTAAATGGTATTAAATACCACTTAATTATACAATGAATCACCGAGTTTAATCAAAATAGTTGGAACCGTTTTTGAGAAAATTGTAAAAATGTGTTTCACCGTTGATATAAAGTGGTACTTCCGGTTAGCCGATTTAAGGAAAACGTTAATAGGACATCTAAGGCATATACCTATCTTAAATACGTAATATCAGTTTCGTACAACTTTTCGTTTTCGAGCTGGAGTCTTCACATACACACAGACCATTTTTCGGAACTTGGTTATTTGGACCAGGGTACCTCAAAACGCGTATTTCCGCGTGAAAACTCAGACTCAAAAATTTTCACGATCGCAATACTTACCCTTAAATTTATAATTTATAAGTTATATTATAATATAAGTTATATTATAATATATAAGTTATATTATTATATAAGTTATATTATATTATACTTACCCTTACATTTATATTATAATTATTAAATTTATAAGTAAGTGAATGTAAAAAATCGTAGCATCCTTATAATTTAATCAATTCAATTTATTAGGAAATGAAGACTTGAGTAAAACGTATACTTCTAATAAATTAGACGGTTAAGAAAACATGGATATTAATTGTTTTAAATTATTGTGTTGTATCAATGATTTTCATTTTCAATGCCCTAGGTATGAATATACCTATTTCTATTCCAATTAGGGTGGTAAGTTTCTTTCTAGATTACGATGAATCATCATTGAAAATAATAAACCAAATTAATAAAACAAATTGAAATTAAGCAATGTATATTTACTAATAATGGTCCGATTTCGATTATCACTTTTTTGTTTTGTAGGTGATTTAGAAACCTTTAAAATTATTATCGATATAATTTTTTCCCATATCGCTACACCGACTTTGAATTTCAATATATTGGTACTCCTTTTATGGCATTTGAGCATGACAGAATGCCAAAAACGAAATATGATGATTAACTATATAGCGTTAGAGGTATATTGGCTTATTCCTGTAACGTTTTCAAAAATCTCATGCCAAAAATCATTTTAGACAATTCATGAAACTACAAAAATACTTCCCTACCTTAAACTTTATTATCATGACCATTTTCGCTTCCAAGCCAACTTTAGTTAATCCTAGTATAGACCCAATTGAATTAATTATCTCATGAAATAACATCTGTATTTATTAATACAGTTTAGAGTATATTGTCACATGTTAATATCATTTTGAACTTCTAATTAACTACGTTCCTTCATCTTCAGCAAAAATATACCAAACATTTCATATTGACATAATCATTTTTTTTTTTCACTTTTTATGTTTGAGATTTTATGTGATGTTTCGTTTTATTTTTGTTTTCCTTTATAGCCATTAACTCATGTTACATCCATTTCTTCCTTAACGACAATTATTTTGTAAATTGCATGGTTTGGATATTCTTATTTAAATGAAAAATTATTTCACGGATTTTCATTAAAACATAGAAAACTCTGAGAGAAAAGAAATTAAAACCTTGGATAAAAATTTTTTTAGTGTAACAAAAATCACCGGAAATATATTTGTGAATGGAATATGAAAATAAACCACAAATTGTATGGTAGGGACGATGAGTGGAATATGATTAGTTAAAAAAAAAATTAAAACTGAGGTAGTAAAATTATTTTAACAATAAATAGTAAATTACAAGAGAAAAGGTAAATTTGTCGGATCAACTAATCAAATACAAATTCGAAAAAATTATTTAATAAAATTGGTAGTTAATTAATTATTAGTTAACCAATCTCTAACTTCCTTCCAAATTTGAGATAAATGGTACTAGCGGTTTTATAGGTATAGACGTATCAAGGAAGACACGTTTGCGCTTATATAAGAGAAAGTAGAGGACATAATTCAATAAAATTGACACTACATTACTTTTAATCTAATACCGACCATCTATCCAACTTTGAGCCAAATTAAAGGAGATGTTTCTAGAATATTGGCATATTTAAAAAAAATACGTTTGCGTGTCCGTAAGCGGAAGTGCTGAATGAAATTGAATAAAATTGATATGGGAATATCTAGGCACCAATCCGCACAATCCCAAAAGATTTCGTGAAAATCGGATAAATGGTAGTAGGTAATATATCCATCACATCGATTTGACTACGGAGGGCGGGGTGGCCGAACAGGCAAACGCGTGTACACAACACCGCCGTTGCCCGACAACCTGATATATCACATAAATTGATAAAAAATAGTTATGAGTTCGCGTCCAGGTGCCGAGGGAGTCATTTAAATCCCTACCCACACCCCCTGGTACAGTAAAACCCCGTATAGCCTTGAAGGCAAGAAAGGGGAGGACATAAAAAATTGACGACAGACGGACACCGAACCAAATTTGATCCTTGATGTCTGAAACGTGAAACGCGAGTGAAAATCATAAATTCTGAGTACAATTGAATACAATTCTCTTGTACGAATACAATGCTTCCCTACCTTCGGTAGTGAGGAAGCAAAAAAAAAAGAATAGAAATGCACCCGAAGTTAAATCCTGGATTCGCTACTGCCCTATACTAATACCTTTACTTTTTTTCATATCTTCTCGAAACTGCACGTTACTTAAATGTACAGCAAATTCATATCAGTTTTTTCTTTAGTGGTGGGCAAATAGAAAAGGTATTTACCACTTTGGCATCGGGCAAACTTGTCTTTAAGCCCAAAGGCAAAGAGATGCCAGGCCTGAAACAGGTATTGTCAGGCAGCGATAGGGGCTGAAGCGGACGACTTCGCGCCTTATCGTCAACCCTGTTTACAATACCTTTATTAAACTATCTCTTCTTCCTCGGTTTGGAAAACAAGGTTCCTGATCCGATTAAGAAGGACGGGTTTTTGGCCGCGGTTCCAGGACGTGTAAGAGTGTAGGATTTACCGACCTGTTTTTCAAAGCCCACCTCGGCTATCTCCAAACTGATCTCATTCACGCTTTCTACCTCCTTTCTTCCACGCTCCGCCCCTCCATTCCTCCTCCCCTCCTCCCCTTCACAGCATTAAATATCTTCTTCCAGAAACTTATCTTTATTAGCTTTCTGATTTACAGTCCTCCTAGCCATTATTTTTACAGGTGGTTTATATGGATATGAAAATTAAGTAAGCTCACACAAATGGTATAGAGCAACAATAGAAGTTATATTTTCAAATCTAATTTATAAAATGTACGCTATTTCAAATACTTTAATTCGCTTTAAAGTTTTGAAGTGTACCTGCATGAATGGATTTTTATTTCATAATGTTGTTATCGTTAACTTTTCTGCTCACATTCTAGACTTTCTTCATATGTAAAAAATAAAAATAAAATATTCCATTTATATTTTATCTTGTTCTATTTAACCCTGAAGAAGTCCTAAATTATTGTGAGAAACGTAAAAATACATAATTATTTTTGTTCTTTGTTTAACTTTCTAGTATATTTTTATTTTTTAGTCCCTTTCTTTTCAACCTTCATATATTTTTTTTTAAAGGTTCAGAGAACTTTTTTTCCATCATTAGAAAGTATACCAAGTAAAGATCAATTATTTCACATTTTATCTTGCTTTACTTTACATTTAGTTTGCTATTATTTATATGTATTATTAAACTACACGTAAACAACTTATTTTATCCAGAGTGGGAAGGGCGAGAATCTCGAGTCTAGAATTAGTCGGTGGGTCTGCCAAGAAATCAATTTGAATCTTCCAAGGGAAATGAAGGAAGTGTATGCAACGTTTCCTACCAATTCTATCTTGCTCAGTCATTTTGTATTTACTTATATCCTTAATTTTAATTTGTATTTGTTTTGCAATTTGAGTTACTTTCGAACATTTAACATATATATTTTATTTTATTTTAAACGGTGGGGAAATCGTTGGCAGTAGATAATATGGTTCGGTTGTTGGTTGGATGGAGGTCGCATTCACAGAGAAAAATAAAGTGGCACTTCCGGTTAGCCGATTTTAAGGAAAATGTTGCCGTCACAACTAAGGCATATACCTATCTTAAATACGTGATATCAGTTTCATAGGACTTTTCGTTTTTGAGCTAGACTGCTAACATACAAACACACAGACACACAGACCATTTGTCGGGACTTGGTCATTTCGACTCAGGGTACCTCAAAACGTATAAATCCGTCGAAAACTCAGATTCAAAAATTTTCTCGATCGCAATACTTACACTTACTATATATTACATATATACGTAAGTGAAAGTAATAAAAATAAATATTTATTTCATACCAACGTTAAAGTCTAAATTTCAGACCTCAATCAAGGTTTCTCGGTTGGAAGTGTCCAACAAGGGTCCGATTAAGGACTGAAACTAAGGCCACGGGCGGATCAACGGGAGGGGGAGGGGCTTTCGGCCTGTAGCCGCCCTCCCCCCATATGGTAAAACATAACCATGTTTTATGGAAAAAAAAATTTTAAAAATAACTCTTAAAATATTATTTTTCGTGTAATTGCATTTAAAAGGACTTAAGGAATCACTTAAACACCATTTCATACAGGTAGTTAGTTTCTTTCTGCTTTTCCAAAGTAATTATCGTTATTTTTATGAAAAAAGAAGCTTTCGGGCTGAAGTCTTCCCCAAAAAAATTAAATCCTGGATCGGCTACTGACTAAGGCCGAAACGAAATCATAAATGATTTTTTTTGGAACCGGCATTCTTTTATTTCTTCCCTACGTCCCTTTTCCAGGACAGGGGATTGAGCGAGGGGATAATAGCCACAGTTTTTCATGTTATCTGGTTACGAGCCAACGCGTGTACTGCAAACACGGTTTAGCCCTGGATCCAGGGCCCAAAAATCGACCTGATCGCAGGCGAAGGTTTCATTGTAAATTACGAAACTGTATGTTATTCTGAATAAAAAGAACCTTGTCTGCCGTTCCAGAACCGCTGCTTTAAAAAATGGCGGCTGAGTTTTTGACAAATTTGGCAAAAATCAGCGTTGGTGACCGTGGTTTTATACCTTACCGCGTACCAAAATTATAAAGTTTATGTACTCGTTTGACGCTAAATTTAACGTTCTTTAATTCATTAAAGAGTACATTTTTCGCTTTGATGCATCGTTTAGGAGTTATAGGTGAAAAACAAAAAAATGTCGAAAAAAACCTGACTTTTTTGGCTGCAATTAGTTTTCCCTTGGTGGCCCACGTTAGCAATTGTTTTCTACATGTCTAAACCCATATATATATATAAATAAATTTACTATTAATAATAATAATAAGGCTTAGCGAACCCGAAGGTTCGATGCCGACACCACCAATCGCTTATTACACACCTCCCTCCACCGTTCGCCGTCCAAACCCAGTCTCTTCAGATCGGCTTTAATGCAATCTTCCCACCTTCGCTTCGGTCTACCCCTCGGACGCTTACCATTCGGCACAGCAAATATTAACCTTTTAGGAATTCTCTCGTTACTAAGCCCAACAACTTTACAAGCCCATTTGATTCGCCGCGATGAAATTACCTCAATTATATTACCCGAATACAGCTCACGCAATTCGGCGTTGTGTAACCGTCTGAACTCTCCGGTTAACTCATCCTTCTTCGGTCCGAATATTCTACGCAATACTTTATTTTCAAAAACCTGAAGACGCTGCTCATCCCTTAATGTAAGCGGCCAAGTTTCGCATCCATAAAGAACTGTAGGCAAGATAATTGTTTTATAGATTCTAATTTTTAAGTTTCGGGACAAGAGGCGCGAACTAAGTAGTTTTGTCACAGAAAAATAACAAGCATTTCCCGCCTTCAGTCTAACCTTAATCTCTTCTTCAATTTCGTTTTTTCTAGTTATCGTAGAACCTAGATACCTGAATTTCTCTACCTGTTCAAACATATTACCATCTATATCGATATCACCAGTAGTATCGCCATTTTTGCAGCTAACCATATATTTTGTTTTATCCACGTTTATTTCGAGTCCTAGTTCTTTACCGGCTTTCATTAACGTTGTCATATTTAGTTTTATAGTTTCAACGTCTTCGCTTAACAGTACCAGATCATCAGCATAGCCCAGCACGGATGTTGTCCCGCCCAGATCCAACCCTTTCTCGGTAAGCATTACCTCCCTAATGGCATGTTCTAATGCCAAATTGAACAGGACAGGCGAAAGAGAATCCCCCTGTTTTAAACCCGAACGAACCTCAAATTTTTCGGACATTTATTACCGATTCTAACTTTATTGAGTGTCTCCGTCAAGCACATCCTGACTAGATTTACTAGTTTTTTTGGAATCCCCCGCTCGATTAGAATATTATAAAGTTTCTGGCGGTCAATAGAATCGTAAGCCTTTTTAAAATCTATATACAGCTGGTGAACAATACCGTTATACTCCATTTTTTTCTCTAATATTTGCCGTAAAGAAAATATTTGATCAATAGTCGAACGATTCCGTCTAAATCCGCATTGGTAGTCTCCGATAATTTCCTCGGCGTATTCCGTGATTCGACTGGTTAAGATTAAAGTGAATATTTTATAACATACCGGAAGGAGTGACATTCCTCGATAGTTATTACAATCCGTCCTCGGACCCTTTTTGTGAATCGGAATAAGAATAGATTCTTTCCATTCTTCAGGTAATTTCTCGTTCACCCAGATCTTTTTAACCAACCGATGTATTTTAGAAACTCCAGCTTCTCCGCATGCCTTAATTAGTTCAGTAGGAATATTATCGATTCCCGCTGCTTTATATGATTTTAATTTTCCGATAGCTACTTCAACTTCCTCTTTACTTGGTCCTTCTATTAACGGTTCAGCACTCTGGTACTCAGAAGGAGGACACAGATCATAATTTCCCGTATTTAAAATATTGTCAAAGTGGTCCTTAAACTTATTCAATATGTCAGCCGGATCGGTCAGAATATTGTTATTATCATCCCTAATTCCAGACGTTACGGGCCCTACATATTTTCGTGATCTGTTTATACCTTTGTATATGTCTCTTACGTTATTTTCGATTCTGTTAGTTTCTATTTCAATTATTTTATTTTTAAGATACTCCCTTTTTTTATTTTTGAGCAATTTTGTCGTTTCGTTCTTTGAGATTCGGAAGTATTCCAGATTGTCTTCGCTAGGATTATTTAGAGCTTTTAATTTAGCGGCTTTTCTTTTTTCACACATGTTTAAGCAATCTTCATCAAACCACGATTTGTTATTCTTATTTTCCTTTTTTCCTAGACACGAGTTACCGACCGCTTTAATATTATCTCTGATCTCTATCCATAACTTGTCAATATCCTCGTGGTCCTCGTCAGGAAGCTCTAAAGCTTCAAACCTATTCTTAACTTCTAGCTCGAATTGGTTTCTAATTGATGGATTTTTTAATTTTTCTAAATTAAAATTCTCAAAATCGAAACGGTTTTCTTTTTTTTTAGTTTTATTAAGTTTTTGTCGAAGTTTCGCGATTACTAATTCATGATCCGACCCACATTCTGCTCCGCGATAAGACCGTACATTAATTATACTGCTTTGCCAGCTGTGTTGTATCAAGACATGATCGATTTGATTTCGTGTTTGCGAATCCGGTGATGTCCAAGTATATTTATGAATATCCTTATGTTTAAACGTCGTACTTTTAATTATCAGGTTTTTCGAGATGGCAAAGTTTATCAGACGGATCCCATTATCATTACTATATTCGTGCAAACTTTCTTTACCAATCGTCGGAATATAAACTTCTTCCCTTCCTACCTTTGCGTTCGCGTCACCTACAATTATTTTCATGTAATTTCGTGGTAGTTTATCATAAACCCATTCGAGTTTATCGTAAAATTCACTTTTAACTTCATCGTCACTGTCTTCGGTTGGACAATGTATGTTTATTAATGCGATTTTAAACCAACGTCCCTGAAATGTAGCTACCGAAATTCTATCACTAAAGAATTGTACGTCCCTCAAAGCGGATAGTAATCTACGCCTAATTAGAAACCCGGTACCTAAACAATGATTCTCGCTTCCTCCGTACCAAATAGTGTACTTCCCTTCCCTCATCGAGCCCTCCCCTGGCCAGCGAACCTCTTGCAGAGCCACGACATCCAAATTGTACCCATTTACCTCATTCGCGACCGATTTTAGCCCCCCTGCTGTGTTTAAACTCCTTACGTTCCACGTACCAATATTTAAATCCCTATATTTCAACTTGCGCCATGAATCCCCTAAAGCAGTCCCCACCCGGAGACCCGAACGGGGGACTAGTTTACCTCCGGATAATGAGCGTTTTACCTTAGGGAGATCCATGACTTTTTGTGGTGTTTGGTGAACTAAAGATATGTGAGTAGGGCGTTCAATCCTACGTCACACCCTCCAGCAAGTCTGGTGGGCCCCTACCTCCAGCAAGTCTGGAGGTCCCCTCCCTCCAGCAAGTCTGGAGGGCCCCTCTCATTGTTGGTCAGCGAGTCCATCGGACTTAGCCGGGAGGAACTTCCAAGAAATTTCCACCGACCATCCCCACATCCGCCACCCGTGGGACGCTCCCCATACGCGGTAATGAGCCCGCGCGAAGAAACCCATATATATAAATTTAAAAAATACCCATATATATAAATTTAAAAAAGTTTTTATTTTTTTAATTTATATAAACCCATATATATAAATTAAAAAAATAAAAACTTTTCTCACATTTTTCGCAATGGATTTCCCGTTTAGATCCTCAAATTATTGGCCTGATATTCTTCAAATCAACCGCCATTTTTTAAAGCAACGGCTTTAACAAGGTTCTTTTTACTCAGAAGAACATACACTTTCGAAATTTACAATTAAACTGCGATCAGGTCGATTTTTGGGCTCTGGCTCCAGGGTTAGCCCACTCTCAGTAACCTCCAACCAACTTTTCTACCTTAATTTAATTTTAATAAGTGGAATTAAAATTTCGTATTTATCATTGTGCTAGGCAATGGCATTCAATTCAATCCCTCCCACTCTATTATTATTGCATTTACTTATTTTCAGATTAAATCACTACTTGTTGGCTAACCAATATAAAATACGAATTATTCGCCTACTGTAACTAGTTATTTAATTATCTGAAAATAAGATTTTAGAAAAATAGGTATAGTCAATATTTATTTTTAAATTTTAAAATATTTGAGTTTTACCAATGGGTAGTTTCTCTTCATGTTTTACATGTCATGTTACCAATGTCACATTTACTTGTTGTATTTTTAATGTAATACAGTTGTAAATTTCATTAAAATAAAAAATAAAAGTTAAAATTATCTATTTTAACAACAATAGTTTAATTTTTTTAACGCTGTTATCAACAATTTTGTTGAGAGTTATTTCTCCTAAATATTAAATTGCTATATAAATTGTATTAATTTTTTTAATGGTCAATTAAGGTAATATAAACGTAACACCCCCATGAGACAAGCGTCCGTTTCCCGCAGAGACCTCAGAACATTTCCCCTAGGACGAGGCCAGAGCTCCGTAATGAACTGAGACACAAAGCAATCAATCGCCATCAGTGGCCGAAGCACTGGTTACAAAACCCCAAGCCCACCACAGAGCAGACCCACGCTCGACTCTCGGGCCAGCTAGTGCATTTGGCAACCTAATAAACTCTGTTAATTACGGTCTCATCGAGGGTATCACACAGACAGTGACTTCTACACATCGATAGAGACTTGTGTAGGGTATTTATTTTATTTTATTAAAATCAAGTATCGAATCTTTTTGTGATTGATAACAAGTGCAAAAAAAGTAATGAGAAAATTATTTTTTAAAAGATTTCATAAATTATACCGCCCTGCTAAGGGTTGATGAGGAAGCAATGGCGTACAGGATGCTTATAGCGACTACGGATGTTCGAAAAATATTAATATATTAATATATATATATCGATACTTTCTATATAATAAGTGGTTATTTTTGCACGATAGTTTTATTTAGATATATCTTAGTATCACTACGGCAATACAGCTCTACTAATGGCAACATTGATGTCTTGCTGCGAGTGCGTGCTGATAAGGAACTGAGAGGGGAGAGAGGTAGAGAGTTATGCTACTTTGTTCTTAGACTTATCTTTCATCTTCGACAGCGTTTGTATGCCAGTCATGGTCCAACAGCTGCAGAAAAGTAGTTTGCACAACAGCATAGTTGGAAGCTGGGTTAAGACAAGAAGTCTTTCTTGCAAAAGAAAGAAGTTTCTGCTTCAACAACCCAGGCCGTTCTCTTGAATGATATCGTAGAATAGTTAGGGCATAATCTTTCAATTTAATGGCTCAAGGGCACGGATCCAGGATTTAATTTTGGGGAAAGGTTTTTTTTTATATGCATATGACGATTGTTACTTTGAAAGAAAAAGAAAGGAACTAAGTACCTTTATAAAATGGAGTTTAATTGATTCTTTTTGTCCTTTTAAATGAAATTACATGAAAAATAATACTTCTAGAAATAATTTTTTAATATTAGTTTCTTAAGACTTGGTTATATTTTACCATTTCAGGAGGGAAGAGAAGGGGACATCCGTCTGAAAGGCCCTCCTCCCCCACTTATATTCGCCTGTGCTCGCGAGACAAGAATACGTCCTAGTAAGATGATCACGTTCCCTGCGATGTACTCGCTTCGGCGGTACATATACTAAAATTTAAAATTGGAACCATATAGAGAAGAATAGCATGTTCCTCCGCAAGGATGACATGCAAAATCGTGAAGCATTCCACATTTTGGGGGCTAACATGTGTGCAAAGCACCACCCTTGCTCTGCAACCTGATACATAACATAACTGAATAAAAATAGTCATGAGTTCGCGTCCTGGTGCCCGAGAGGTGGTGGAGAGGAGAGGTCTTTTAATGTGAATCGCTGGTACCCCAAGGGTAAACAACAATCTGAAATATTTAGACAATTATTTTTTGATAAGTCTGGAAAATGGATGGATAAGTACCGAAAACAAATAAAATTGTGATATGCTTCATAATACACCAGAAAAGGGTTGATCAGATAACAATTAACAGTTAACAGAATAATAATCAGACTATACATTAGTGAATTAAGCACAATACTAAAACAATACCTGCACCTTGTGATTATACTAAAACAATATGACACCTTTTCTAAATTATTCAGTTAAAACTTCTTAAATTTAGCCAATAGTTCTTAAATAACCTTGCTTAAAATGCCACTTATCTAATTCCTTCTAAATTATGCAAGATTCATTATAAAATTAACAAAATAATGTTTTACTTCAAACTCTAGAATATTTAGATTAGATTAAAATATAGATTTTTAGGTTTTACATAATTTTATAAAGAAAAAAATTGTATGATCCCCTTCAACCAAAATCTGTTTCAAGTAATTTAAAGCAAAATAAAGCACTTTAAATTTAAATAAAACAAGGTAAATTTTAAACCTTTTATATATATTTTACCCTAAATTATATATTGTCATGAATATTTTGGACTATATTTTCATAAATATTTCAGCAAAAGCTGGGAAAATTTATATATATTGTATTTGATCTTAAATTGTATATTTTTAAAAATATTCTGGACATTTGGCAAGAAAACAATTATTTTGACTCTTTTGGATCTATACTAGGAAGTCAGGTAGGAGGTTGTTTGAATTTCTGTTGATAAAATATTGCTTAGTTGCTAGTGGGGAAATTAAATGTATAAGGCTCCTTTAAAATCATATCTATTGAATGGTATAGTTTTAGAAAAGTGCATTCGTGAAACTGTCACTAGCTTTGTCAAACAACCTATGAGTATCCTTTCCTCCCAAGGGATTAGGCATCAATTTTCTACTTTGGACCAATCCAGCCCCTTTGTTTGAATAAAGCTGCAAAAGCTTTTAAATTTTTTTTTAACCTACATGCTAACACACACATGACTTGCATGGCATATGCTTTCCATTGCATGACTGAAACAGTGAGGGCTTAGTTTCCCAATATTGACTAGCTGGTGTCTATAGGCAAGAAGATATTTTCGAAGAGTATTTCCAGTTAAAATATTGTTAAATAAATGTATCCTGACTTGGATTTACCTACTGAACCAGTCATAAAAGGATGGGGAACATAGATTGAGGGCACCTCTTTAACCTTTTATGGATTAAGACACAATAAGTAGCCCACTCTCTGGGAATTCAAGTTGGCTGAAATCCATAATCTTCAATATCTTTTTAAACTTAATCAAATAAAACCTCAATCTGGTTTTTATACTATCTATCCAATAAAACATTTCATCATATATTATTTGATATTTCAAATTACATAGTAAGGAAGTGTTTTATTAGTTGTAGGTATAAATATTATGAATTTTTTTTTCTCTTCCAAATAATCGTATTCATTTCTTTGTTTTACCTTTTGGGCTCTTTACCCATCCAAAGGGACAATTTTAAATTAATTGATGTAGTTCCAACACTCCACTTTCATTGTTCCTAAAATCCTTCATCATTCTTCTTATATGTCCTTCAAAGTCCATATCCAAATAGTTTCTTCATATATTATTTGATGTTTCAAATTATATAGTAAGGAAGAGTTTTATTGGTTTCAGGTATAAATATTATTAATTTTTTTCTCTCTTCTGAATAATAGTATTTATATCTTTTGTCTTATGTTTCAGGCTCTTTACCCATCCTAGAAGACAATTTTAAATTAATTGATGTTCCAACACTCCAATTAAATTGTTCCTAAATTCCTCCTTCATTCTTCGTATATGTCCTTCTGAGTCCATATCCAAATAGATTCTTCAAATATTATTTGATATTTCAAAATATTGGTTTTAGGTATATATATTATGAAATTTTTCTCTCTTCTGCATACGTATTTATTTCTTTTGTCTCACGTTTCGGGCTCTTTACCCATCCTAAGAGATAATGTTAAAATAATTTAAATTAAAAACAAGTAATAATATATATAAACTAATAAAACACTTTTGTTCTATACAATTTGAAATATCAAATAATATTTGAAGAAATCAATTGGATATGGACTTAATTATTCATGAAACATGGAACACTTCACACCATAAATCCTCTCTTTCTAACTTTTAATAATAAAATTTCCTTCCCCATTGCTGGTAAACTGACTTAAATATTATTTATTAATACATATTGTAAAAAATTAACTAAAATTTTATTTTTTGAGTAATCTTTTAATCTTTTCCTGAGATTTGTGGGATTATATTAGTACTTATATTAGCTATATTATCCATCCTCCTAATTACACAATTTTCCCTATCTACAATAATTGTTACCAGTTTTATTTACTTTAGTTTATGGTCAATATTTAAATAAAATAGTTTTTTTACTATTAGCCTTTTTAGACTTAGGCTTTGTATGAACGCCATCCTGAACCAACTCCTTCCTCAATCAAATTTTCTTTATTGTTTAAAAAAAAAATTTAATGAAATTAAAAAAAGTTTTATTAATGAACTAGCATCTACAGGTATTAACGAGCAAACAAAAATTCTCCAAAATTGTGGATTTTTAGATCTGTGATTTGGAAAATATGTTGTTTTTTTTCTTACAGATAAAATCCAACTGGGAAAATCCTAAGAAAGGAAAAACATTTATAAATATCAAAATATCTTATGTATAAAGCCACTTTTTATTTTTTTTTTTTATTAAAGACTTTTCCACTATTGTGGTTATCGTTGAAATAAATATCATTTAAGATACCCTTTCTCCTTTCTCTATCTAAGGCTTGTTTTTCTGTGATGCCATGCCCTACAAACTTTCGGGCCTAATGAGATAAGCTTAATGAGCCTTTCTGGAGTATGGTTAGGATTTTTACCATGTAAAAATCATAACCTTGGTGATGATCAAACTAAAGAAATAAATAAATATCTTTCTCAACTCAGCAATATGAATCAAAAACTTTGCCAGGATCCTTGCAACCTAAAATTGAAAGGAGCTGGACTAATAAGTGTTATGAGATGAAAAAATGCGTTCTAAGCATAAACTATATTTTATAAAATTTTAAAATGTTACAGAGTAATCAATAGAAAGTATAAATATAATTCACCTAAATTTCTTTGCCTTAAACACTTAAATTTTTTTTAATGGTATGTTGATAATTGACCATAATTCTAATTCCAGGAAAAGTTTAGAAGAAACAGTGTTTTATTACTGGTAGTCTCCAAACTCCTTCCTACAGAGCTACATGAAATACCCAGATCTACAATGAAGTTCCAAATGTAAGAAAATGTAATACAACACTACTATACAATATAGTATGTCCATTTAATTAATCCATATGTTAATCCGCATCCCCCCACAAACTTCTTTTAATTTTTTTTGTTATTGAAGGTTTGATTCATAGAGGTCATGTGTACCCCAGTGTTATGTTGCATTGATCACAGTATCCAAAAATTTAAATTTGAAAAAAAATGGAATCTAATTATTTTTTATTCATATTTTAGATTGAAAAACTCAATTTTTAACTTTTGAAAACTATATTCAATACAATTTAAGGTTTAGAAAAACTAAACAAAGCAATATTTAGAAAGAAGTGTTTAAAATATTCTTCCAAGGAAAAGACCATATCTTCTTCCAACCTTATTAACCACCTAATATTCAGCCAGTGAACAAGCTACATGGACAGAAGGGAAGCGGTTCATAACATATGCAAAAATTATTAAAAGATGTTCTTAATTGGTATTAGTGCTTACTATTTTAAGAGAAAATCACAGGTGAAAAATAAATATTCGATGTTGCAATGCAACTCCTGTATACAATGCAACATTTCTTTTTTAAAAAATAAAATAAAATGATTAATTAATAAATTTAAATTAGGGTCAATTTATTGATATGATAACACTATTTATAGTGGCAAAAATATTGAATAAAAAAATGTTTCTGATAAATATATAAATCTACTTATTTGAAAGCTTTCAGATTTTCTATGATCCTTTAATTTTGAGCTAAAATATGAGGCTGAAGTTAGCTGCAATTTGTCCAATGTTTTTATATGGCAGGTGTGAAGTCTCTCTCTCTTTTTTTTAACTTCTCAGAAGATATTAAAATATCTATGGACTTTTGTATTCAAAGATATATAATTATTGAAGTCCCATTAAGTTTATTTTATTATAATTACTTTTTATAATATTGCATCATTTTTCATAGTAGGTTATGGAATGGATGGGGATATTTTTCAAAATGTATTTCCTTTTTTATTTTCATTTTTAGGTGTATTTGGAGGGGCGGCATTATGGATGGGCATATTAATCAATCCATACAAATGAAGTGCTTAACAGGTTATGCTATTTAATATGACAAGCATAAATAAGATGAAAATAATTTCTAGTCGATGAGTTAATGTAAGGTAGTAGGGAATAGTCGTAAGTAAAAAAAAAAATATATATATTGTTTTTGATGAGGAGATCATTTTTATGTTTAACACAATAAAATAATAAACTTTCTGAAGCTTTCTATTTTGCAGTTCATTATTGAATGTTGGAAATATAAATAATAAACAGATATGATAAAAACACTTACCTTAACTTGTATCTGTAGGAAAGTAAAAAGAGAATACCTTTGTTTTAAAGTCATTATATTAATGAAATTTATTTCTAAATTATTTATTAAAATTTGGAATAAACTGTTCAATACAGCAACAGGCAAGTAAATGAAGCTTAATTCAAATAGAAATAGCAAAACTCTATGGGAGCATCATTAATTATTAATGGATGAAGATTAACATATATCATATTTTATATAATTTATTAGAAATTATATAAATTCTGGGAAAAATAGATGGCCCAAAACTCCCACTGAAGTCCTACACTGCCCCACCATCTATCTTTAACTACTTCATAAAAAATATAAAACTATACTATTTCAGTGGATCATCCTTACTGAGATGTGTATTCAAAACTGCCTAATATGAATTTTTTTTTTTTTTTTTTGTTCAGAGAAACACATGCTGGTTGAAAATTGGCATAGCCAGTAGGTATGGAAATGAAAACAATGACTTGATTTGTTTTTATATAATATTAGAGTAAAACAGATAATGTGTTGTATAACAGAGTGGTCATTCCCCTCCCCTCCTCCCCAAGGTTGATGGCACATAAATCTCTTCCTCCCCTTTTCAAAAAATTTTATTTCTCTCCTGTCCTCAAAAACATTGTAAGCGAAAGAATATTAAAAAATGTAGATCATACACAATCAAGCATGCTGAGGTCAAATCCAAGTTTTTCTATTAATTGCGAAAATTCTACTCTGTCGAAATGTGCTCCCCTCAAAAATTCAAAACCCAGTCAAAATGTGGTCTCTCAAAAACATTAATGACACAAGTTGTGCCATGAAAATCCCTTCTGTGCATCGCTGATTTACAATGATTGCTGTTTCATAAACATGAAAACAGTTTGGATCAGGTATGAGTTATGTGATTACGTGCGTATGAGTAATGTGTGAAATATAAGAACCATAAGTTTTGTTCCATCTTTAGTAGCTAAGGAAGTAAAATCAAAGGACCAATCAATTTTATTTTACATATTTTATAACCAGTCTAACCAAACTGTTTCAATTAATTTTATTTACCTACCAACTATAGAAAATCTGGTGCGCACAACACACAACTTTCACTTACCGATCTACTTTGAATAGAAATTATTTTCTGGCAATGTTGGGCTATTATACAATTTTTTGAAGTGCATTTTAAGTGGAGCTAAAGCTTAAAGCTTACAGATAATAAGTAATTAAGACCATTATAAATACAAAATGTCTATGTAATATATCGACGACAGGCAATAAAAATCTAGTCACTCCATCTGCTTTTATAAAGCACACAACTTTCTTTGCTTTTATCAACCACAGAATGACTAACTCCAATTTCAACATTTTTGAGTGATGTCATTTTAGTGATATTTTTAGTTGAAAAAGTTATCTATGCAGAAAATGAGTAAGTTGATTCCGGAGGTGGTGATTGCAGCATTGAAATATATAACTGAGAATAAAGGTATAAATTTAGGTACTTATTTCTTATGAAAGATACTTTATTAAATATCTGTAGAAAAAAGTTTTTTTTAGTCTCAACAATTAAAAAAGTATATTTTAAATTTATCCAAATTTTTGTCTCTTCAGGGAAGAAAACTAGAGGCCATATCGTTTATTCTAACTAGGCATCCTTATTATTCTATTTTAACAATTTTTTTTTTTGTTTTTTTAGGAAATTCCATAAACTTTTAAAAAACTATATACAATATCACCAAAAAAGTGTATACTTTTTGAGTTATTCGGAATTTAATTTTACCATCCCTCGTAACTTATTTTCCAGCTTCTTTTCGTTGAAGTATGTTATATAGATAAATTTAAAGGGTGTCGAGAAAATGACTGTAGCGAAGTTTCATTGAAATCAATACATTCGTTTAGGCGCTACAGTCTATAGCAACGCAGGTTTTTGTGCATTTTTATTTTTTTTCTCCTTCTTCTTTCAAAATTTATATGTAGAATTTTTTTTTAACTCTGAATAATGCGAAATTATTAACTTTTTAAAATAAACCATATTAAAGGTACTTTAGAGGAAGACATATATGAACATTGGGCATTTAAGCCCTGTAAAGTTAAATCAACAGGGATAAGACTTAAATGATATTAAAGACCACTTAATTATACAATGATACACCGAGTTTAATCAAAATCGTTAGAGCCGTTTTTGAGAAAATTGGAAAAGTGTGCTTCAGCGTTCATATAAAGTGGCACTTCCGGTTAGCCGATTTTAACAAAAAAGTTGCTGTCACATCCGGCCCATATGCAAACCTTAAATACTTAATATTAGTTTCATACTACTTTTCGTTTATGAGCTAGACTGTTAACAAACAAACATAGACCATTTTGCAACACTTGGTTATTTTGATTCAGGGGACCTCAAAACATGTATTTCCATTGAAAACTGAGATTCGAAAATTTTCACGATCGCAATACTTAACCTTACTATATATTACATATACACGTAAGTGAAAGTAAAAAAGTCAACTAAAAGGTCTCAGTCTAATTTTGATTAATTGTTCATTCTTTAAGTTTTACTATATCTAGGATTAAAATCTAAAGGAACAGTCCCCTTTTTGGCAAGAATATTTATTCAATATGAACTTTTTAAAGACTTATTTCCAATAATTCAGAAACTTTAAATTTTTTAAATAATACTTACTAAAAGATTAGATTTAAAACATAGTTTTTTAAATAATATATTGCAAGTTTTAATAACATTACGATATTCTGAAATCCTTACACTGATAGATAGCCTTAAACTTTGTAGAGCAGAAAATCTTAATTGGCATTTTAATTTTGTCCTATAAACATGTTTATCATAAGTATAATTTTTAGTACACATTTTTTGATCAGTTTCATCCCCCTCCATAAATATTATGATTTTGAATTTCCCCACTTGTCCTGTAATAATGGACTAAAATATTGTTGACAGCATGAGTGAGGCAAATTGTGTTTTAGATGATACCACCAATTTAAATAAGAAGTTAGTCGGACATACTCTACCATAATTTCAAATTTTGAATTCCAACACATTTACAGATATGCCATTTTGACTGACGATATACACAATAATTTTTATAATAATATCATAGGTTGGAAGTAGGATTTTTTTTACCAGGACAACTTTAATTTTGCCACTACTTCTTTTGCTTCTTTCTGTACCATTAAAACAGCAATAATTAGCAACACGGTTGTTTATTAAACCTAAAAAAAAAATGGGTTGAAATTTTGCCCCCTTCACCCATTTCTGGTACTGATAGGGTTTTAAAACATTACTAACTTCAATAATATTTCTTGCAATTTATCAGAATGAGTAGTCATTTCAATGCCTTGCTGTGTTTTTTATGACTCATTTCTTATGATTCATGAATATTTATCTTAAGGATTAAGTATGATTATCACAACTCTTTTTATCTCTTATAATCATGTCGTAATTAACAAAAAGATAAAAATCTAATGATTATTTAAACATCTGGTCTGCACTTGACATAGATCTTACATATGAATGAATAACAATTAAAACACTCATAGGTTTTGTTTATAACATTATATTATATGATTTGGATTATTTTAATAACATCTATACACTTACATATTTTTAAATTAATTAATAAATACTTACCCTACCCATCTGTCAATAATATGACACCAACTTACTTATACACTGACAGGCAAAAAATTCCACCCACTTGATTTTTTCATGTTTTCATCTAAAAATATTTCTGCTTTGGATTGGTCTATTATTTTTAATGAATAAATAGGTAATCTTTTTGTTTGTTTTCAATTAGGAATGTTAATATAGAGAACAATAACCCTTAATCCTTAATTCAATGAAATGATTCTAGATTCCAATGTTTACTTTCTATGGAACCAAAATGTTTATTCAGTATCATTAGTTCAGTGCCATTTCTTGCAGCACATTTCTTAGTCTCCGGCTTTTAATTTTGTCAATATTAAGTTTAAAAATGTATCTTCATGCTGAGGATGTTGCGCGTGGTGTGGCACTTATTGATGATGGACGTTCCATGAGATATGCAACTAATGCCATCGGAGTTCCATATGAAACTTTACGAGACGTCGTCAGGCGTTTTCAGAAAACTGGTTCTTACAATAGAAGGCTCGGTTCTGGAGGGCCTAGGGTAACAGAACGACGGGATGACCGGTTTTTGACTTTGAGAATTTTACGAAACCGGCACCTTACCGTTGTTCAAGCGATTCATTAGCTCGAAGAAGTTCAAGATGAACGTACCGCTCAGAGAAGATTAAATGAGTATGGATTAATGGCTTTTTGTCCAGTAAGAGGACCAGAGTTGACCAGAACTCGCAGAGTAACATGGCTGGCTTTTGCTCGAGAACACAACCATTGGACTATGGACGAATGGAGTGCTGTACTTTTTACAGATGAATCAAGATTCGCTCTGAGCGCCGCACAGAATTGGTTGTTGCTCGTGGAGGGTCTTTGACGGCCATTCGCTATGTAGAGGAGATTTTGGAACCTCATGTGTTGCCTATACTCAACGAAATCGGTGATCGTTCTTTTCTAATGTTCGATAATGCACGCCCACATGTCGCCCGCAGAGTGCAGACGTTCCTTCAACAGAACAATATTGAGGTTTTAGCATGGCCAGCACGTTCTTCACATTTGAACCCGATGGAGCATTTATGAGATAACCTCAGAAGAAGAATAAGAGCGCGTGCAGCACTTCCTGATACACTGCAGGACCTTGAAAGAGCTCTTCGGTAGGAATGGGCTATCCTCCAGCAAAGGGACATTTCCCAACTGGTGGAAAGTATGCAGAGGTATCTTCAAGTAGTGAAGGCAAGAGGAGGAAAAACGCGCTACTAAACGATGATGTAATTAATTTCTTTTAGAATAATAATGGTTCTTTTTGGAATCTTGGAAACATTGGAATCTAGAATCATTTCATTGAATTAAGGATTAAGGGTTATTGTCCTCTATATTCCTAATTGAAAACAAACAAAAAGATTACCTATTTATTCATTAAAAACAATAGACCAATCCAAAGCAGAAATATTTTTAGATGAAAACATGAAAAAATCAAGTGGGTGGAATTTTTTGCCTGTCATTGTATATTCAAACCGAAGAAACAAAAAAGGCATTTTTATAATTAAAATTGTTTGAACTTTTATTTTTCATTTTAAGAGATAAAATAAATTTCTAAAAAGTCGATTCATTATTGGAAGAATAAGAACAAACTTGAGGATATCTATTCCTCATTAAAATTTCAGGGGCATTTCTAAATTATTACTATTATGAGGACTAAGGACGGTATGAAGACATTTATGAAAAATCTTCTCAGTGAATCTTCTTGTTTCGGCATGAATGTACCATGACCATAAGGGTCTATCGTGCGCCATGTAAGAGCCATTTTATATTAAAACGTTAATATTGTTCGCATCTGCGTATTTGAATAAGATTACAGGGTTAATTAACTCATAAGTCTTAGGGTCACTCACTCGGTCCTCACCAAACAGCTTAAGTCTAAGCCATGCAATGCTATCACACTGACTCTCAATGTGAAAGGCTGTTTCGTTCTCACCTTGACAGAACCTACATAGTGGATCCCTAGTCAGTCTGAGATTGAACATATGATAATTTAACTAACAGTGACTGGTGTAGATTCCTGTTAAAAAAAAAAAAAAAAAAAAAGACTGCAATAGTATTTATTGAAGCATTGCAATCATACTCCGAATCCAAATGAAAAATAGTCACAAAATGGTCTATGAATGTGATCAACCAAACCTAAAACTATAATTGCGTATTAAATGAAACTAAATGCCTTGGATGTTACAGCAATTTTTTTATTAAAATTGACTTACCTACCTAACCAAGGTTTGAGATGGGTTGTAGTGGTACAGTTTTTAATATACAATAAATACCTGCGAAGAAATTCAAGCATGGTTTCTAACACGAATAACTTATTCAATGGGACATTTATCTCTTACAGTTGATTTCTGCTTAGTTCTCTTTCATCTACTACAATACTTATGGTAACGTCATAAGGTCTTATTGCTTGTAATGTAAGATATATACCAAGAATTTTACATTTTAAGCAACTTATTTTCCACTGGAAAAAAAAAAATAACTACCAATACCAATCCACTTTTACTCGATATCAATTTCTCCAATCATCCAAATAATATGTCCAAAAATTCTTTGGATTTGATATTATCCATATCGCAAAAACAAATTGGTAATAACTCCTAATTTACATAAAATTAACTTCAAGAATAATTCAATATTACTCAAAATTATAACCACGATCTTTTATAAGAAATGTATTTGATAGATAATCTCCTTGATGTTCATACAAAAATAAAAGAATTAATGGACATAACGATCAAAACAAGGAGTATTATAATCTAAGGCTTATCCTTCTTACCAAGATAGAAATGTAGGTACCTCATAGCAAGAAAGTGATGTAGAGCTGATTGAGTTTCGTTTGTAAGGAACAGGGTTAAATAATTTGGGTAAGGAAGGTAGGGAAATAGTAAATCCACAACAGAATCATTACAATTTAAAAAAAGTTTAATTTAAGTTCAAAATTTTTAAAATTTAACTTGATTCTAAGTTTCTAACAATACAAATGTAAATAAGACTTAAACATTAGTAGTTTACAAGTACGTGTGTGTTGTCATACATAACAAAACTAGAGCTATCATTACATCTTTGAGCCTAAATGCAAAATTCAATATTTAATCCAATGATAGATAACATTAGTCCTATAAAACATTCACAAATAGCAAAAATGAACAAATCAAGAGTATAATAGTATATTTTGTTACATAAATTAGACAAAATAATATAGAAAAAAAGACATAAACAAATGAACGTGGCCAAGATGAAGGATATGGGCCCTCTCGAAAATTACCACTGCTCAATTACCACAGGCCGGAGGAAAAGCCACCAGGAGGAACACGCTGGCGTTGGGCAGGAGCTGGTGCAGGCTGAGTGTTGCCATTCATAATCGGAGCTGCGTTTCCATTCATCACAGGGTTCGCATTAGCAATCTCCTCGGAATGACCATTTTGACCATTATGGGTTCCATCTAAAGTTTAAAAATAGAAAATGAATGGTCAACAAATAAAAATGTGATAGATCATTAGCAAATCAAATCACTTCCACAGCACATTCATTCAAAAAACTTGGAAACTATCTGTTGTTTATATGTAATACAAAACAGCAAAGACAAGAAAATATTAATATGAGAAGACTTCCTATACTTTTGCGCATAAGAAAATTTTGAGAACAAATACGTGCAGGAATATTTTAAAAACAATACACTGTCATATAATAATTGGTATGACTTGAGTGATAGTTGATTTTGGAAAAAATAAAACCTGAATCGTAAGGACAACATTTTATACTAATTGTTGATTTATCAAGTCTACTGTATATGTCAAAATGTTCTTCATATCATGACAGTCTTCAAATCGCGGAATAAAAATATTGTCTCAAATTTATGAACTATTGCTGATGCAAACAACAGACACTTTCTTAAATAAAGACAAAATATTTATATGAAAATGATGATTGTAATACAAGGATACTATGCAGCAAATAAGCAAGTGATATATATTTTTCTGGAATTTTCTTTACTATTTCACACATAAGGCAAATATTTACTTAATATTTCTAGAGGTGAAAAGCAATAGCATATTTATATGCTCAGCTTATAATTTAGCAAATGCACATTTACAGCTAGACAGCATATAAATGACTCTTTTATGTCCAAATTAAAAGCATGTTTCTGAAATCTACATTATAATAATTCATATATTAACTTATATATTATACTTAAACGAAAATTAAGCTCTTACACTGCCTTGGATACGAAACACAAGATAATTAATATCATTAATATTTACCTATGTAATTTTCTGAAGGAGAAGAAAAATTATGAAAATAAGGTAAGTATAGAAGAAACTGAAGAGAGAAAAGTTTTAAAAGAGAAGAAAAAGTTCTCAGAATGTTTAAAAGCATACTGAGTAGTAACACTTTATTATAAGCTCTCCTACGAAATTATTACTCCCAGTGTAATGAAAACAACATAACATGCTACAACTTTTGAAATATCAAACAATTATTAACTTCTCAAGAGCTTGTGTAACTCTCTTCTTTATTATATACGTAATAAATATATATGTAAGAAAAAAAGAAAGCATATCAGAACTATTAAATTCAAATATCATATTAAAATGGAATTAACAATATTTTTTATAATCGTTAAGTGATGAACAGAGAATTACAAATCTATAATTCTTAATAAAAAAATCTGATAAAAATTAATACAACTTAACTAACATGTTCTCTTGAAATGCTAAAATGCTTTCTTTTTTTGGACAGTTTGAAAAAGTATAATACCCAATCCATTAAAAACAAAACAAAAGCAAACACACTTAACATACGCTTATTAGTATTTTTCGCTAATACTACAAACAAAATGTTAATGACAAAAATATAGCCTTTCACAATACAAGCCACAAAACAAAACCTTGTGACTCATATAAGTGAAAGAAAAATGTATTTATCAGAAAAATAAAACTGAAACCAAGGAACTCACAATAGGAAACTTAGGAACTAAAAATACTGAAGCCTTAGAATGAAGGAAATGCCTTCTATTAGCTGTGAAAACATAGAAGACTTATAAGATCTCACCAGGCTTCATAATTCTATTAACCAAACAGGCTTTACCTTTTTTATTTTATAATCTTTTTTTAATACTAGAAGAGTTCCTTGGTCTAGATTACCTTCAAACAGCAGTCATTGCGCATCCTTTGGTCGACTAGTCTTCCATCCAGGCACGTTCATAACAACACCACCAATTAATTTAACACCAATTATATAAGTATGGGTGCCACAGAGCCCATGCGTAGTTAGGGGATCTTTAAGGAAATGGGATTAGAGGAGATGAGTGTTACCATGCAGAGAATATGCTCATATGAACTTATGATCTTTTTTTTTATTCAGAAACTCAGGGGCAGGTTGGCTGAGCTGGCCAATGATGCACAGCAACCTGATTAACTGAAGATTATATGGTAAAATAATTACAAGTTCGCATTGGGAGAAAGGGGACTTTTAACTCTAACATTAATCCCTGTCCTCTCCCCTGGTCTGAAAAAAACCCACAAATAGCCTAAAAGGTGAGGAGAAAGCAAAAAAAAAAAAAAAATTAGGAAACTGCCTTTCTACAACCAAAGTATTTTAGGAAAATTTATAGTAAAATTCAAATTATTTCAATAATTGTAATTAAATTAAAATTTTCCAGGCTTAGGTGCAATAGTTGTGAAAAACAAACCAAGAGATGTTCAAGGAATAAAGTTTAGCTATAAAAACTTTATAATTACTTTGATAATTTTTCAAAAATTACCAACAACAAAAATTGAATCATATTTCACATTACTATTCAAATTTTTAAGAGTCGAATCTTACCCCGAATAAACTATTTTAACGGAAGATTTCTTTACTGCAAGTAGATTCAACATATGATCAGGGAATTAAAAGCTGACTACATTCAAACAATTTCAGTATTTAACTAGAGTTAGTAAATGTAAAATCAAAATTATAACGATTAGTTAAACCTCCACCAAAGTTAGCATGCAACACAAGCAAAATATTATTAATTAATAGAACTAAAACACTTTAAAGGAAACAAAAGTAGGCAAAGGTAGTTAAGAAGGAAAGATGTAAATATATGTAACATAAATAAAAATGTTTTAAAGGAATAATTAATAAAAAAAAAAAAAAATAAAGCAACAAAAGTAATTTAAAAGGAATAAAAATAAATGTTATTTCCAAATATTTCATTTTTAAAGTTAAATTTTATTGGAACCATTTGAAGTTGATTCCTAGCCAGTTTTTATATACAAAAGGATAACTTTGCAGGACAGAAGTGTTAAGGAATATTTCCACTTAGGAACTTCAGGTTCAAGATACCAACCAACAATCACGATATTGTCATCACTGCCAAAAATGACAGCGACGAGAAAGTTTTCTAAGGAAGTTGAGTAGTTTCACAAGTTTTTAGACATAATTATTTGAAAACTACAACTCCCATACAAAATTAAATTTATTGTCTTGGATAAATACCATCATTTTCTAATACAATTAGTATAGGTATTTTAATTTATGACCTTTCAACTTTCTGGAAAATTGTCACTTATAACTCCCAGACTTTTTCATAATATTATCTTAATTATTATAAAATATTAATGTATTATCTTATTTAGACAAGAATTTCTAGATTTTATTGCAATTAATTTTTCAACATTGAAATATGCTGAAATAGAATATCATCACCTTGCTTCATAATATTAATGAAACATTTAATCTATTACATAAAAGAAAAATTTTCAAGCAATAATTGGCCTAAGAAACTTTTCATGGTCTGTAAAATGACAGTCAATCAAACTGGTAACAATCACAGATTGGCTTAATAGACTACAGTAATCGATCAACATTCAGTTGATCTGATAAAGAGCAATGGATAATATTGGCACTGCACATAACATAACATTGGCAAATATGGTGGTGGAAAATTTATCATTTTATTTATGAAACAACAAATGATCACGGCAATGCAACAAGCATCAGGGCATATCGGAACAATTATCATTCAAATATTAACATTATAAGTAATTTTTATAACATTTAAAAAATGCCACATCATATATTTTTACTTTCCCACCAACATTAGCTAAGGAAAGAATTGCGATAGGACCAAATTTTTTTTTTTGCTAAAATCATGTGTTCAAAACAAAACATTTTATTCATGAAAATAAAACAAATATTGAAGACATCAAACCTGACCTGAAGAGAATTCAAAACCAGGCAGATAAAAATAGTTTTACTTCTTTAAACAAATAATACTGAATTGGCAAAAAGTAGCAATGTTAATGACAGATTATATTTGTTCTGTCAATTAACTGTTTAAGAATAAATGAACATTATACCCAGAGAGGGTTTAGTTGGTTGGAACCATGAGGAACCCAAGTGGAAGGATAACGGGTTTTACACCAGGGACAGGGACTACGTACCAGTACAATCATCGCTGGCCTCAGACTTAGCATCATCCTTCTGTTCGTTTCTATTATCATTGACCTCTTCATTGAGGAGAATGTTGCTCTTCATTCTGTTCTTGCAGGCAGAGGCGGGGGTAGTCGGGGAAGGGGCGCCGAAGAGCCGCGAGTATGTGTCTTTACCATTTTGGTTTCTGCTCGGAGTCATCTGTGGCTCATCGCTTAGGAACAAATTGGACTGCTGATGGTTCTTGACCCGACGTGCAGGAGTGGCCGCAGATTCATTGCTACCGCCACTGGTGCCGAAGATGTCTGAACTGCCACCACCTGGGGGTTTCAGCACCCTGAAACAAAATTAACAAAATTTATAGTCACCGCATGAATGCACAATAAGATGTCAAATAAAACAATTTACTATTCAAAATGAAACCATAGAATTGGTGGCAGAAGCAATGTTGGATATCCTTTTATCATAATTACTTTTTTTTTTTAGGAATATAGATTTATAGTAATTAACAGTAAAACAAAGTTAAGGGTTAAATTCTTAATAAGAATGACTACATAGTATTAATTGGTTAGTTTGAGAGCTTAAGCAATAACATTCCCATTCCGTGAGTCTTAACAAGTGATATTGAACCAAAAGGTAGTGAGTGTTAACAAGTGATATTGTACCAAAAGGTAACAATGAAAAAAAAAAAACATAAAGGGCGTTGATCAAGACACCAATTCAAGTATTGAAACAGATATACTGGACAGTCAGTCATTGCGAGCCCTATAAACAAAATAAAGCATTTTAGTTGTTAGACGAAGGTAATCTACTTAGGATTAATTTAATTCACAGAGACCTGATATTCTAGTTTTTAATTTTTCCTTTACAATAATTTTTCTTTAAATATTGAAGTTCTAATTAATGAGTTATGCGTATCACTTTAATAGTAACTTAAGTAAGCTATCATTCATTAAAGTATGTATTCGAACTTGTAAAGTAGTAAAAGTTTTACATGTTTAGAATCATTAACGAAACATATTTTTCACTTACTGGCATTGCTTACATAAATATTTGGTATAACTACTACATTTTTATGAAAACACTTTTATTGGATGTATTTTGGTTTAAAAACTATTTAGTACCAAAGCAGTATTAAGTTTTTCATAAAATACCAACAAGGCAATAACCATGAGTCAATTAAACAAAGAAACATTTTTATTTTGAATGTTTTAGAGTTATTCTGGGACATAATGTAGAAGAATGAGTCAGTTATTACATAACCAACAGAAAAACCGTTTGAAATGTTGAATTCAGCTCATACAAGCATAGCATCAACTGCCACAATTTCATTCTATAAGAGTTAAAATTGAAAGTTTAGTAATGCCAATACTACTTATATCTTCAATAATGTAGTAATAATTTGACTAAAAACGAAAATTAACATCACACAAACAAAGATCACTTCATAACAAAAACTTCTGTTTTATACTATGATTTCACAGTTTGTTAAAAGCAGTAACATGAAAAGTTGATTTGATACGACAAGTGAATAGAAAACAATAATATTATCCGTAAAACTTACCGACGCCTAGTGTCAGTGAGATTTTGTTGAAAATATTCCATTGTCCACACTCAAGCGAAGATACAACAGCCGGTGCGTAGCAACGTGGGACAGTGGAAGGGAGGGGGAATTACCTTCTTGCACGAACAGGATCTTAACCCCGAACCGAGAATAGCCGAACAGAATAACTCCACTGTGCAACAAACAAAAGGAGGTGTTCTGGTTCTATAGTCCAGCTCCTTCTAAGGATTATTACCCTCAGATCGAATGATCCAGGCTAATTAGATAATCAAAGGATAAGAAGAAACAAACCTATATTAGCAACGAAAAAACACTTTATAGAATAGCCGGGAGTGGATCAGAGTAACAACCTATACAGATTTATTTTTTTACAACATAGTTTTCAATTATACTAACTTCAGTAAAAAGAGAAATCAAATTCGTTAGTTCCATTGTTAGTCCCATTAATAAGATAAAATTTAGCCAAATAAAAAAGTATAGCTTTTAAAAATTCTCAAAAAAAGTTTCCAGGTGGAGATAGTTCTTCAGAAGAAACCCACATGATGAAAGGAGCGTTAACTTAAAATATTATGTTTTTAATGTTTGGTTCAAAAATAAGTAATTAATGAAGAAAATACTGATTTTTATAACTCATATATCTGTTTATAAGCCAGGATGACATCTTTTCAAACACTTCGACAGTTTAGCCTGATTTATTTCAATAATCTCTAATAAAAGCTGTATACATACATATTAAGATTTTACTTCAAAAAGTCACAAAAATTAAAATTTCATAAAATTAATTGTAGCCAAATAAATACTTGTAAAATGTGACTATTTTTGATTTATAAAATAGTTTCGGTATTTTTATACCGAGTGCCTTAAAAAAACAAAAAAAAAAAACATTGTTTCTTTCTTTTATTTTAAATTTAAAGTAGACATTTCAGTCCAACATAAAGAACCATACTTAGGCTATCAAAAACAAATGATTGAAAATAACTAATAATTTAAAAGACTATATGCAAAACATAAAGTTTTGTTATCAAGCTAAGTTGACCGATTACCAGATTAATGCATGATCCTAATGGACTGCTGGACAAAAACAAATGATTGAAAATAACTAATAATTTAAAAGACCATATACAAAACTTAAAGTTTTGTTATCAAGCTAAATTGACAGATTACCAGATTAATGCATAATCCTAATGGATTGCTGGACAAAGTTAATGCATAGCTTTACTTATGTGATAAATATAGTGTATCTGTAGTCTTCAAAAGATTAGTGGAAGGTTATAAGAATCAGGATTAAGTATAGTTCAATCTGAATATGAATGATATCTGATTTAATCTTTTTGATCTAAATAATGTCTATGTTAGTGTAAGTAGATTACAACCCGTCTAAATTTGGTCTTCTACTGACATAGGGAATACTTTCTCTTACAATCATTAAAAATATTTCAATGAATAAAAAATGAGTTAGGCTTCATCTTCATCACAACGCAAATTGTTCGAATCTATGATACTGTAAAGATATTAATATTTAAGATTATGAAAAACGAAATAAGGTCCAACAGCTATATGGATGATAGGTTTATTCGCTTTCATACTGTAAGGTTTATTTCGTCAACACGGAAGCCCAGTAAGTAAAATTTTTCCAGCTAAAACAGCCATAACACATTTGAAGTGAATTCTTTAGATTTGAGGTCATCAGACGGTCGTTCGAAGTTAAATAATCGTATACACATATAACAGCAGTTTCATTTTTGTTAATATAAAAATAACTGAACGATCTTTCGAAAGGAAATGTGTAATTTAAAATTAAAAATCACAAATCTTTCTGTATTTACGTTATATACACTAAAACTATAATTGAATTCTTAAGAATGATAATCATAACTGAAGTAATTAGGAAGGCATTTAAGAAGGTACGTAGATAAAACGGACGGATATTTTTTTTTAATATCTTGAGCGTTGAAGTTATTTTATATGAGCGAATTATGATAATATTTCCTATTTTATCCTAGTAATGAGATAATATATAATGTAGAGGTCAAAGAACCTTTTATCAAACGACGGTATTATGAGTGATAATCTCTTCTTTTTTTCATTAAATATAAATATTTGTTGATAAAACCAATCCAACTTCTTAGGTCAGTCAAGTTCAAGGCGCCGTTCACTAACGGTTCAATATTAGAGAACGGTATAATCAATCACACCTAGAGGTTCCGGAATACGCATAGAAGTTGTAAATTTTCTGCTTAAAAAAGACAAAAGAAATGTATTTTAGGCCCAATTTTAATAACAATTTTCATGAAATTATATTAGAAATATTTATAGAACGAGAAAGTTAAAATAGTAAATTTTAGGAGTGGTTTTAATTGAAACGGTCTTAATATTTACAACTGTAATGTTGATATTTATTTTGGTAAAAATTACTTTTATTCCTAAGTTTGTTTACTAAAATAATAATTACAACAGGAAAGCTGACAAGGGAAGTATACAAGTGATTATTTGCATTAAGGTCAACATAACATGAGACTATTATAATCTGAAAGATCTAAGTTTCAGATAAAAACAATCAAAAAATTTTATTAATCTGGCATAAATAGGAAATATTAAATCGAAACACTTAAGATATTATCTCCAGGAGCCCCCAGTAACAAATTATTTCTTATACGTAGGAAGACGAATGCCAAATGTAGGCTGCATGTTTCGAAACGCCAGTGGCGCCTTCGTGAGTCAGATACGAATGTCAAGTCACGCAACTAAAGTTAGCTGTTTAAAGCTCAGTTTGAAGATTGATAAATAACTTGAACGATTTATTAAACAAATATTTGTAGTTGAGAAAACATGTTTCAAAATATAAACGCCTCCTCGAAACTTATTAAAAATACGTCAGAGATTTGCATATTGCAGCTTGACAATCTGCAAATCTTGACAACGCCTTTATCAAAGAAGTAATTTAAAATTATTAAAGCGTTATATAAGAGAATATTCTTTTTAAATTAGTACAGATAAGACCAATGAAAGTGAAAGTGTTACAACAATGGAAACTATCAAGACTGTCATATTGTCAGTTGAGTAGATTCTAAAAGACTGCCATTGTATTAGCTTTGATAGCCGTAGTCAATATAAGTTTATTAAGCAACACTTCTGAATACGACGCTCTAAAGTATTATGGAGGCTGTTGAGTCCCCGATGAGTACCCACGCTTCATTGTACTTATGATTTATATAAAGTAGCATTGTTTAATTAAACCATTCGCAGGATAATTTTTTTAAAACTTATTTTATAAATATTATAAAACTTAATACTATAAATATACTATACTATAAAACTATATTATGAGATGGAGAAATTTATTTAATTTTTTTCTTAGTTCGATTACAGTTCCGAGTTTGATAATTTTTTTTGTTGTTGTGGTTTTGTAGAAATTTAGTAGTAATCTTTCAAATTTTCATAGGTGAAATAGACCATTAATTATATATTTTTGAATTATGAGCAGTTTCTTTGTTCTTGTCTGTTTTCCTAAAAAAATTTGGAGATGTAACTATTTTTCTCACCTGAAGTTGAATATAATATTCAAAATGAAGGTTCAATAATTGGATATGATAAAAAAAAAATAAAATAACGAGGATATGCCATACCGAACACTTTTAAGAAATAATACATAAAGATAAAATAATTTTACTTTTTCAAAATACACCTTTCATAGAGCAAAAATAAAAATTAATAGAGTGTGTCAGTTTATTTTTCGTTTTATTGATCAATAAATATTATTATTAAACAAAAGCTAAAAATTAAGAGATACAAATAAAACAAATATAGTTTGGTCTCTACAGACGATGATGATAGTCAGACCATTGTTGATAATTCCAATTTGAAATGAAAATAAACATTTTTAAGATGTGCAAATTGGAGAAACAAAATAGAACTTTGTTTAAAATTTTAAAGACATAAACAAAAAAATGTTTTCATACAAAAGAAAATAGTCACATAATACTCCTATTATAATTCTGCTTTATTTGTTTCTACTTCCTCAATCCTTTCTTTTAAATACGTGATTCTTATTATTTACTAAAAGTAATGAATACACAGGTTGTCGATAAGATTTATTTATATTTATTATCTCATCGATTGAATGATTGGTTATTGATACCAATTTTACTCATTGTTATTTATTAATTTTTTGGGGGAGGGAGGACTAGTTTGACAAATAAACTTAAAGATTCAAGATCCATTCTCAGGAAGAAATCGATTTAAACTGGCGCAGATGGGATTCGAATCCACAACGCTTTGAACCATCACATGGAAGCGTCCAGACATCGATTCAAAAAGCTGCTATACCATGGCTTATTAACAATTTCAGTTCTCAAAATTGTTTGAAATCAATCCAACACCTACTTATTTCATTGATAATTTTCTTTAAACAGATCATTAGAAAAGGGATGTTTGATTTATTTATGTACCTCCTGTTCATTTTATTCAAGAAGGGAACCTTCAAATGTTGTCTGCAAAAGATTAATTGCCTTACCAATGTCGAGTTCTTGCGGAGTGCCGTATATCTTGATGTGACGTTTATAAACTATTATCTTTTTTAAAGCTGCAAATGCTTTCATTGTTAGTTCGTACTAATTTTTTTCATCTTTTATTATGATATTTACACCTGTATTAGTATGAATACATCAAGTAAATGTGTACATAGGAATATTATCACATGAAACACACTTGTTGAGAAACTACCCATTGGTAGCACTCTAATAATTTGTCTACATGAGGAGATCACGAGGCCATCTTCTTTTCAGACGCCTCGGAGGGTTATCAGGAATCGAAGAGGAAGCAAGGTTAGAAACAAGAGGATTCGGATGGTTATGAAGTTTATTATGGAAGGATCGTACTAAATGATAAACAATCAGTTTACGAGGTATTTTAAGTTTTTAGAAATGGTCTTTATATGTTTTATATAATATATTTTTGGTAAATACTATAATAAAATATTATTAATGGAAAAAGAGTAGAATCTATATGAAAATAATAAGCCCTGTATAGTATACTGGATTTATTATTTATATTCTTTAATATATAGGAATTTGAGTTCATGTATTTACACAATATTTTATGTCGACGAACCAAAGTGACGTAATATGGGAATTGGATAACATCCCATGTTGAGATAATAGAATCTAGATCACATTATCCATTCTGAATTTTTACCGACCATATCTGATAGACAGCTCTTCCAACATATACCAGGACATACCTTCAATAGCCTTACATGTTTACTTTGCATATGGAGCGAACAACGTAAACATAGAATAGTATGTCACCATGGTAGCTATATTATGTTAATGCTGATCTATAAGGCTTGTGGTGTGGAGGCGAACCTTCGGTCCACGCCCGAACAAACCTTGGACCAAGGAACCGCTTTCCACCTCACTTTTCCTTTTTGTCTTGTTTATCCTTATAGGAGCCTCTATAAGGAATTCCTCTGGAAGATTGCTCATCGAATCAGAGTAGAAAGGATACAGAAGGATTGAAAAGTAGCAATAGAGGGTCTTTATAAAAGTTTAAAAGATTAGTACACCATCACAATTATTTATATTAATCACCTAAATGGAAACAGAGGGGAAATTACTACACCTGAGTTTGTCATTTACAAATAGTTATGTTCAAACGTATCTCGTATGTTAAACCCCTCTCCTCCTCTTATCTCATACGAGTGAAGAGACCATACGACAGGTGTCGTTAAATAAATATTTATAATTAATATAACACCTGAATTTAGAATTCCTACATAACTAGAAAATTAAATATTTAAAAACATTAACTTATTTAGTAAGAAAAATTACTCAATTCTAAGAACAAGACAATGTATAATTTTAAAAGCTTTTAAAAATACGATCGTTTAAGTAGTATGGTGTAGTTAAGTAATAGCGTATGTGATCATAAATCATAAGAGGCATAAATCTTATTCTACCGACTTAAACGAATTTTGATGAATGGGACATATTCCACTTAACCGCTTTAATAAACCAAGCTCCTTGAGAGTATTGAATACAAGCCAGCATATATATTATGAAGGAAGAAAAGGAAATAATGCAATAACAGGAAATGCAATCTATATATTACATGTAGTGATAATTATCGTTAGTCAGTACAAGTAGAGGACTTTGTTTTTGGTGAAAATCGTTATGAAAAATACATACACTACAGTGACCTCCCCAAATTAAACAGATCGCTTGTACTAACACAGACAAACAAATGTTAGCTTTCTGAGTTTTCAAAGCAACCGGGAACCCCATAATCATGCAGGTCCACGCATCAAACCACTCAACTCTAATAGCGGTTGATAATCCCAAAAGTAGCAGTGAACGCCAGTTACCAATTCCCTTTCTGGAACAATAACCGCACGTTAAAGCGGAACAGTTTTGATGTAATATCTGCCTTGTAAGGGCTAAACGACAAATTTTGGTTAAACAGGCACAAGGTTGGTGCATAATAATGACTGCAATGAATCATCGTTTTCATTTCATGAAAAAGGAGAGTAACTACAGGAGTTTACCATGATAAAAGTAGAAGTGGATCATTAGTAAGTAATTTGACTAATAAGGCAGCATTGTATAAATATAACCGAAGGACACTATCATACAAGATGCTAAGCTACTTGAACTCAATTCATAAGAGCACATTTAAGTAGAAAAATTAAAATTAAAATCCATTAATGATTGATCGCATTAATCTTACGTGGTATATGAAGGTAGGAACTGGAGGACTATGAACAAGATTGGTCGACCGAACTAAAAAAGAAATATGATCGGGACGCTGGAAGCTGATGACCGCAGCACAAGAAAAAAAATTCTTAGTCAAGGTACACCTGTAACCTAACAGATACGACGAGGCGTAGAATTACTACTTTCAAAGATTACACCCACACCGCATTGAAAATAAGGACGGTTATGTTCGTAACCATAAGATCGGTATGTACGGTTTAGAAAGTATTTCTATATTTACGGAATAAAAAAATCGGTCAACCGCAGGCCATATGCAACATATGTCAATTCCATTATTTTCCATGCGTCTGCAGACGGTAACGTATAGGCAGGTTGTGCACCATATGGCTGACACCGTCATGAAAGTGACGTCATCGCCTCCCGATCAGGAAGCCTATGGCTACGAATATGAAAATGGATATCAACCCACCCGCAGCTAGCGAGGTCGGCAGCTAAAGCATAATCGATAAACTCAGCTTAATTTATTCATAAAAATATCCCAATAAGTAAAATTAATAACTGAACAAATTGGTTATTGCAGTCGAGTCCTAAATATTCTCAACGCGTATGCAAACCTGCGTGCGCCGAATGCATTTAATTACACGCTTACATGATTAGAAAAATATATTTAATTATTTAATGCAAGCATCGAAGCGTTAATCTTAATTAAACTAATAAATAATAAATGAGGCGTACGATCCGAAGATAAAATATTCCTTTAGTATATAATAAATCAATTTTACCAAAGTTATTTATTAGCTGAACAATATAATAGACTCCAATCAAAATTAATATCTTGACATTGATAACAGATATTCGAAATATTTAAAGTTAATACAATTTATTATACCACTATTATTATAAAGGAAAATAAGAGGAAGGTTTGCCTATTCTACTAAAGTGAAAATGACAGCGATTAACTGAAACTATGCATGAGAAAAATCATTAGTTTCTGATCCATAAAAATAATGACTGTATATTATAAAATATTATTTTTAAACTAAATATTAATTATTGCAATAGCATGCAACAAGTTGCCTCGATTCTTTGTGGAGAAAATGGAGGAGTGAATATTGTATGTATTTAATCTCAATATTCAATTTTACAAAAATACAACTTTAATGTATTTAAACGTAACTCCATTTGTATAGATCCGACCGAAAAATTTAAAAAATAAAAAAGTTATTTATTGGTAGAGCATGATCCTGACCTTATTTTATAACGTCCATAAGTTAAAAAAAATAGTACTTCCTCATCAAGTACTGAACAATAAATAAAAAATCCTAAATAAGATACATTGTAGTTTTTCCCACGTACTACATGTTGCCTTAGTTATTTTTACGAAGAAAACTAGCTCATACTTATGCCAAAGAGATGGATAACTAAACAAATAGTTTAAGCTCAAGCATTCTAGATTTTCATTAAACAGTAGAATAACGTAGTGTTAGTAAAGAAAAAAAAATGTTAAGATTAAGTCTTTAAACTTAAGACAATTTCTGACAAGTTGTTTGTTTTAGTGATTAGTCCTTTTCTTTTCAAACGTCATTCGGATGATTTGTTTAACAGATGCTCCCGAGTATGTACTTCAAACAGACATGTGTGAAACGGCGGAAAATAGCTAGTGACAGATAAATAAACAGACTAGAAAAAATATCAAATCATCGGGTTGTTTTAAGTTATATGTCATTTGTTTAAAAAAAAATGAGAAAGGATAGATTTTTTTTTATTTAAGATTGAAAGCGTCAATTTCAATTTTTTAAAAAGAAAATCAAACAAATAAATAAATTTATGAGCTCAAAAGTATTACTTATTTTATAGAAATATATTGGTATTTTAGCACGTACAAGTACACGAATTTAACTTTAGTTAATATGAGGATGCAATCTTAACTGAAGCGTCCCGCCGTTCGGCATTTTCGTTATTATAAAACGAGTTCTGCAGGCTGCACTGCTGAGTCTTGCATGGGAACGAACGGAAGCAAATTACAAATCGCCTTATTATACATCCATCATACAAATTATCCGCCGGTCCATCACGCTATCAAAGCTATACTTAATCGAAAATAGACCGGACGACACCCTATAACGTCTTATTACCCTTCCCACGCAATAATTTTGCAAATGGCCGGTCATTAATGAGATTGGCTTTATCTTTGGTGGTAGAAGGTCATAAGCAAGCTATTTAAGGTTAAGTAGATGTCTCGTAACAGATTTACTAGTATCATGTGTTGACATCATGTTAGACCATCAAGGAACATACCAATCTTTTCTTATCTTGCGGGATATAAAAGAGAACAGAACACAAGCCTTATTCTGGTACTATGCCCCTTAAGAATGAAACTGCAAAAAAGGAAACATAACTGGCCATCTACATTTAAAATATCTAATCATCATATACAAGTTGAGGCGAATAAAATGGGCATTTAAAATCGATGGGCTTAAGAACGAAATACTTCTCAAGAAGTTAATATACGCTGTACCGACTGGCAACCAAGGGGTAGACCGAAGCGAAGGTGGGAAGATTGCGTTAAGGCTGATTTGTCGGGGTTGTGTTTAGACGGAGCCCGGTGGTTGGAAGAATGTGGACATCGAGTATCGGCATAGAACCTTCGCGTTCCCTAAGCCTCATTATTATTATTATTATTAATCATATACACCACAAACCGTAATATATAGACAAAAAAAAAATCTAAATAAATATAAATGAAATATGAAAGAGAGTTAAAATGATCGAATAAAAGTTTTTAAAAAAAATAACGAATCAATTATAAAATTCAAATTAAAATATTAAAATTATTATTATTATCTCACTTATATTTTATCCATAAATTAAATTTTCATGATACAAGAGTTTAGTAGATGGCGTGATGAAAGGGAGTTACAGAAGGCAGATGAGCGGGCAAGAAAGGAACGTTCGAAGGTTTAAGTTCAGTGGGAAAGAGGTGCAATGTCCGAAACATGGGATCTTGTTTCGGTCCAAGATCGTCGAATGATTTATATTCCAAGAGACAGTATAAGCGACAGGACATATTTAATATAAAGATGCAATATCTTACAATACTTCATACAACATCTTATACATCAATTGACGGGATCTCGGATCTTTAAGATACTAGGAAGGATAATTTATTACAAATTTTCGACATTTGAAGAAACTAGTCATTTAAAGGCAATATTATCGAAGAGTAGATTGCGGTAATGATCAGATAGATCTTAATAACAAAAACTTAGGACAATCATATTGAACGGCCATGAGAGAAAGTTGCCAGTAGTAAAACTCATCAATTTCTCTTAAAGGCCTAACATTAATTAAGTAAAGGGAGAGGTGTTAGCACAAGTGAAATCGGTATTTAAATACTTTCATCCATTAAGTTTCGTATCGATGACTTATCTCTTTAAGTCCATAAAAAAACTAATTTTATATTTGCCAAAACAAAAAAAAAAAAACTGTGTTCACATTACAGAAATATAATTTTAAATATCGACATGATAAATTCCTACTAAATAAAGAAAATTTACACTATGCAAATATACGTTGACAAAACATACTAATTGAGAATGTAAGAGAAAAAGGCTTTGGTGGAGAAAAATAACATTTTTTAATACCCGGAAATGAAGGCATGATCTTTGATCCGTGAATATTTTACGTTCATTGGCTACGAGAGATGCGTCCGAAACCGCAACCGTGGACTGCGGCTGCACGGAGGAAGAAATCCGTAGGAAAAGAACAGAGAACATCGGAGCGAGTAATGAGAGAACGGATAACGAGTTTTTACGAGATTTTTTCCCAGAGCTTATTATTCTTCTAATCTTGCAGAATTAGCTGCTCAGTAATGCTGGAAATGCTGATCCATTGTCCAATGAAATCGATATGAAAAAAAATCGAATTAGTAAAGGCATCTGAATCTGTTGATTCGGCATCGAACCACTGGTTTGAAGTAATAATAAATTGGCAGGTTTTTTTTTTCATATAAAATTTTTTGAGGATACTATAAAGTGACCAAGAGAACAGCTCCTTGAGCCTCCCATATGTTAGGTAATGATATAATAGTTACCGATATGTCAAGGCGAATAAAACATTCCATTGTACTGTTTTATTTTATTTATCTTATAAGAAAAAAAAAGAAGAGGTTATGGCATGTATGATTTATTCACCTTGATCTAATCATGACAATCAATCATAACCTTGATTTGCAATATAGAGTAGTCAACCGACGTCATATGCAAAATAATTGTAATTAATTAATCATATTTTATAAATGTTATGGGTTGAGAAAAATATACATACAAGATTAAAATGGCGTTCTATTACAATCAGTACATGTCTTTAAAAGACTCTCCCTACCTTAGGTTACAACTTATTTTAATGCAATGAATACAATCTCGGTCCGGCCTCCAGGATTCAGATTACGCTGCAAACTACACGGTCTAGTGTCGCCCATTGTTTTACTTGACAACAATAAGAAGACTGAATAAAAAGAAATAATATTCTTAAATTATACGCTGATGTCTAGTGTCCTCTTGCCAACTGCATCGATCCTCAACGTGAGTCAGAATTCTGACCGAGAAAAATTCCCCGCCACACAATCGATGCCAACAAGAAAAGGGTTTCATAAAACCTACGTTTATACCAATCTTAATGAACATTCAGATATTGGCGGGATATATATTTTTAAAAAAAGAAAAGGGTATTAAAAAATTAATTTTTGTTAGGTTTTCTTTTTTTTTATTTCATGCAATTTTTCAAAAATAACAACGGACTATGATCAATGGATCATAAAAGAGAAAACATTTCAATATTACTTGATTTCATCACAATTAACACGATGGAAACATTGACAAAAAAAATCTGCAATAGAACTGAAATTGAGATGTCTGGAAGCACTAGCAGATTCAGGATTAAATTTTTTTGGGGGAGGGGATGCTTCAGCCCGAAAGCTTTTTTTTTCATAAAAATTACGATACTTACTTTGGAAAAAAAAAAAGAAACTATCTATATGGAATGGTGTTTAAGTGATTCCTTAAGTCTTTTTAAATGCAATTACACGAACAATAATACTTTAAGAGATAATTTTTTTTCCATAAAACATGGTCATATTTTACCATTTTGGGGGAGGGGCTTCAGCCCTAAAGCTCCCACCCCCCGTAGATCCGCCCGTGTCTGTAACCAATTTATACAAGTTGTAAAAATGTAATAAATTGATAGTTAATATCTTTTGAACGCTGCAATAAATTGTGTTAAAGGCCATTTCTGATAGATATTTCTGAGTTAAATACTTCGTTTTCTTTTTCTTTCTTTTTTTTTAATACGATACAAAGATTAAAATCAAAACGAAATAGCTTGAAAGTACAACATATAGATTTCAAAGACCGCCACTTATGCATTTAACCACCGCCATTCGTATTTAAAATGCATGTCGCAATGCGCAAACCGTTACAACTAATGAAAAAGGACGTGTATGCATTTATTTTTATCTGTATTTAAAAATAAAACTAGTTGACCTAGAATTAAAACTAACATGTCTTCGTAACAATAGCATACTTTGTACAAGCAATAAAAAAAAAATGACGGTCTGTAATAATTTTTTTTTTTTTTAATTTGTAAATAACTATTTTTTGAATTATTTTCATTTCGCACACGTCCCATACTAAAGAAACATTCGTCCAATAATTATATCATGAAGGTGATTCATTCATAGCAAAAAAAAGGAAGAAGAAGGATAAGGAATTTATTTATTATTACAAATATTCCTATGGTTTTTTTCTTAGAATAATTTTTTTTATTTCATAATGTTATATCATAGCTCAAAAAAGGGGCTTTTGATTTTTATAAAGTAGTTAAAATGCAACATTTCAGTGAGATGCCGGCTTCTTAATATATATTTTGGATAGCCATAACGCCTTTTATGCCTTGGAAGTAATGAGTGAACATCGAACGTAATATTAAATATATTAGGTTATTATTAAAAAAACAAAACGTATTACTAAGAACTATGAACAATAAATAAAATTACAAAAAAATTGAACTAATATTGAATGAAAATTAGAAAAATAATAATTTTATCTAAAGAACTAAAAAAAAAACTTATTACAGAGCTTTAAACAGAATTGTGCAAGCAAAATAATAAGTGGTACATACCCCTCTTGATCGAATTATTAACATCTGCCTGAAACTTCGTAAATAGTTTCATTTCATCGTAACCAACAACTATTTTATTTACGAAAACTATTGGTTTGGGGGTGTTTTCAATCTGGAGGGGGAAAAAATTCTGTCTATTTATTTAGATACTAAAAACTCGTAAATACTCATTAGTTTTCTACTTGGATCGGAAGATAATTTGATCAAGAAAAGATGACCTTAAAAAATATTGAGCCCTTTGGCGTGACATACATCAACAAATTTACAAAATAACAAGGTTATTTAGGACAATAGATTTGTAGGCCATCTTTTTTCTCGATTTAGTGATCAAATTATCTTACGATCCAAGTAGAAAGCAAATGAATATTTACGAGATTTTAGTATCTAATTAAATAGACGAATTTTGCGCCCCCTCTAGATTGAAAACGCCACAATTTCAAGAGTTTTCGTAAATAAAATAGTTGTAGATCCCGATGAAATGAAACTATTTACGAAGTTTCAGGCGGGTGTTAATAATTCGATAAAAAAGCGTCTGTAACACAAATAAAAATAATTCAATTTTTATGTGATGACCAGTGAGGTTCCCTTGTAAACATTTTTTTGCTATTTTTAAAAATGTGTTTGGAAATACATTTGTTTCGCTAGGCTGTTTTTTGCTACAAGCATAATTAACGTAACAACCGCTCCTCTTCCAAAAAAAAAAAACTTTAATTAAGTATAAATAAATTCACTGTATGATTCCAACGGTGACTTATGGCGAACTAAAACTAAAAATTCATGACTTCGAACAACACTTTCCTGAAACCGAACTAACGATACAAGTTCTTATATGATTGACTACGCTACTGATCTGTGATCTTGCACTTTTAAGAAATAGAAAAAGAAAATGGCTATTTATGTACAAGACGGGTGTGGCAAGTCAATTGGTTGTAGCACGCTGGTGCCCCGAGGGCTGACCCCTGACTCATCCTGCATTCCTTCAATACTCCGGCGTCGTGTCTTCTCCGATAGTGCACGCGATCTGTCCCATAGAAATTACCATCTATGTATAAAATTAGATAGATATAAATTAATATAAGTATGAATAGAGGTAACTAATTCAAAACTGGTTGGGTCGAAGAAAGCAGATCATTCAATATTATATTTTTTTCATAAAGGTTAACATAAAAAAGATACCTGATTGACAGGATGGTTTCAAAGTAACTAAGTGAATAAATCGATAGTGAATCGTTTTTTTTTTTTATTTAGAAAATAAATATTCTTCATTCCCACATGAAATTTATGTACTAAATTAAGCATAAAATTAAAGGAATGTAAGTCGGCCCAGAGCACTGTAGCAGAAAGAAGAGAAACTATTTGAAATACGATAATCATCTTAGCATGTGATTTCGCTTATTAATAGGTTGAAAGGAAAGGCGGTATTAATAAAACGTTCATGATAACGAATACATTAATTATAAATAAATAATTGGTCGCAAAATTATATTAAAAATTACAAGTAAAAAATCTAGATATTTAATTCCTGAAATGCAAATAAATAACTCACGAACAGTAAACAACTATCTTAAAGTAAACGTTCTTTAAAACAATTTAACATTTGATTTCTTATTTATTTAATGACTTTTTTTTCTTGTAATTCCAAGGTAGAACATCACTTGTATCCACTAGCGGATCCAGGATTTAATTTTGGGGGGCCTAAGTCCGAAAGATTTTTTTTTCATATATATATATATATATATATATATATATTATATATATATATATATATAATATATATAAATATATTATATATATATATATATATATAGCTATTATTAATTTAAAAAAAAAGAAAGAAATTAACTAGCTATATGAACTGGTGTTTAAGTGGTTCTTGAAGTCCTATTAAATGTAACTACACGAACAATAATGCTTTTAGAGATTCTAGAACTAATCTGTAAAATTACTATATTTTTTTTTATAGTTTCTGTGGTTCATTAAGTATGAATACAATTGCTATTTTCATTTAAAACAATTATCCAAAATTAAAAAATAGACCATACGACTATAATTCCTGATATTAATATAATTAACCTGGAAGGATATAATTATTATCGACTAAGTTTTATCTGGGATTGGATATTCAATAATAGAACGTTCTAAACCCAATAAACTCAGATAGATACCAGAAGGAAGCATAAATCTCATTCAGATAACTAACAATGAGGAGATACGAGTTTCAATCAGCCCCTAAACATTTACGAAGCTGTCTGAAGAAGAGGCAAACAGATAGCTACAATGGATACAGATCATCCCCATTACCCTTCTAATAGACACACAATAGTGTAGTATGTTATTATATATAGTATGCAATAATAATAATAATAATAATAGTTGGCCCGTGCAAATTATTAGCAGACAATTTTCTTTAGTGATAGCAAAACATTATGGAAATAAGTAGATTCTATGTATTATGTTAGGGAGGAATTAATTGTTATTCATTGGTCGATTATAATATTCAATTTAATATAATATACCAAAATATTTGTACAAATTGCTTTACAAACATTATTAAAAACTATAAAATCCACGAAGAAAAAATGCCTTTAAGAAATAATAAAGCATATATCAGCCAGGAAAAAAAAGGTAGTAAAATAGTAAATGCAGTATGTTTAAAGAGGAAGAAGTTATTAAGTATACCTAAAATAATGGACTGTATATTTGTTAATAATTGTCGTTTCTAATTATCATGTGTATAATAAAAAATGCATACTTTTTGAGCTATTCGTAAATAAAGGCTCTTTTCCTTCATAACTTTTTTTTTCAGAAATTTCGGGGGATAGAACTATTTTTCGCATGTGAAGGAGAATAATATTTCCAAAATGAGTGGTCAATCATTGGATTTGATGAAGAATTGACGAAGTCATTACAAAAAAAAAAAAAAATCTTTTAGAAATAATATATAAGATTTAAAAAATTATTAATATCAAAGTTATTTTCTCCCTAAAAAATAAAAATGTCTTGGCTCCAACAATCACTAAATACGTGCTATTTCTTGACCAATAGCAAACGCCTGGTTTATCAATGTCCTCTATTCCACAGAAGAAACACCAGAAACGATCTATTGCTGAAAGAGCATAAATATATTTTTCCATTCACTCATTTAATCACTTTCCTATAAACTATAAAGAGGAAATATATAATTTCGGAATTACACTATTTGAGAAGTCGAGTATAACCGTATTCAGAAAACAAATGAAAAGTTATAACGCTGCAGAAGCCAAAGCCATCAGCCTATCATAAACCACTAATCTTGATTTTGCTTTTTAAAAAGATTGCTTATTTATTTTTTATCCAATGTGTTCTAGGATACTTAGGACTCTGAACAAAGCATTTTATCACACTATGTTCAAAGGTTGTTCGCATTAATATTTTATTAAGAACTAAAATAAAACAATTATTTAATTTTCATTTATCTTAATCAATTATATGAGGGCAGGTGAAAATCGATATCCATCAATAGCGATCTAGGACTCTACACAGAAAATTTATCCAGTCACCTCGGCCTTCATACAATACGAACTTAACAGCAATGTTTCTCGCTTAATGCACGCAGAACAAAAGACCTTGATGAAACCCTATCTTCATGATTGCATCCTTCCAAGATACATCAGGCGTCCACATCCTCTAAGGAAGTAAGAGTGGGAGGAGAAAAATTAAAAATAAAAAAGCTAAGCGACTATGAATTGGAACAGAAGCAATTAAGCTTCATTTAAAGCAATTGGGTTTAAGATTCCTTCAGAGGTCACTCCCCTTTCTGCAAGGAACATTAGAACCATGATTTTTTTTTTCCATCAAGCATAGGTCGATTGCACCATGAAGAAAATTTTAATCTTTACCAAACCGACAATCAGCTGACTCATTTTTACAATCGTGGTTATCTTAAGAAAGAGAAAACTAATATAGATATGCAAGAGAAAAGAGACTTAAACAGGGCATTGTGCCGGCACGCCATCTTGTGTCGTAATTCCCTTCTGTCGAGGGGGGTAGCTCGGACGAACCCATGGGAACCGCAGCAAACATTAAGATATTTTATGGATCATGAGAAGGCAAGGTCGAGAAATTGATCTGAATGAGTCGCCAACACGACTGCCTGGATACAGTCATTTCCGACGATGGGCCAATCTCCTAGAAGATTGCCAAGGTGGCGAGGGAGATCAAAACATTCGTCAAATGTCCTAGCATTATCCACACACCCTATACAGGCAAGTTTGACAGCAAGTTACGACATGCAACAAGCGTAGGATGGACTACAGTCAATAGTGAAGGATTTTGATTTATAATGAAGAAATGAATGGGAGGAAATATGGAATATAAAAACAGATGGGATATTGCTAATAATTTCTTATTTTATAAAAAGAAGTATTAATATGTTTTAAAAAAAGGGGAAAAGGGGTGCAAATAAAAAATATATTCTCCCTATATATATATATTCTAAAAATATATTTTATTTTTTAAATTTTAAGCTAAGTATAAAAAACGAGTAAAACAACGTTAAATAATTATTAAAAAAATATTACTAAAATAAAATTAACTATTTTTTGTATGTTTCACAAATTTATTTGCACCACTACTTCATATAAACGAAAAAATAAAGTTAATTGATTAATATATTTTTTCATTTTTCACTAATTTATCTTCACAATATTTCATGTTAACGAAAAAATAATGTTAATTTATTTAAAAAAAACTTATATCTCCTACATGTTATTTCACGGTTTCGAATAGTAAAAAATTGCAAATTAAAAAATTATTGACAGGTACACATTAATATATGAAAGTGCAAAATAAAAATGTCTAAAAAATAAAAAAAATATCTTTTTTAGCATGTTTCACTAATTTATTCTCACTTGTACTTCATGTTAAAGAAAAAAAAAATCTCAAACCTGCAACAATCTATTTCAAGATTTCTAATATTAAAATGCAGTTTTTAAAAATTTCATTAAATTTAAAGAAATTAAAAAAAAAAAATGATCGACTTCTAAAATGCTACCTAAGCCATTATTAGGTTTATTTCTAAGCCAACATCCATTATCATATTTTTTATAGAATATTTGATTCTTAGAAGAAAAATAAAATTTTATAATAATCGATTTCAAAAAAATAAAATTAATGATGGCCAATGATAGTTATAATTATATCTTCCCTAAAAAAAAACTTTATTAAGACTTGCCTCTGGTGGCTAGGTGTGCCATTAAATTCGGCCCCAAAGATATCTCTCGACGGTGACTTCATGTTTCTGTAGTTGTCGGACGTGGACTGAGCGAGCAAGGCGTCGTCCATCCCCCACCTGCTTCCAACCCCCTCCCCCCTACCACCACTCTCTTTTGTCTTCCACGGGGGACTTTTTGTTCCACCATTTCTTGCCTAGCTCTTTCTTTTGTCTGATAGTTGATAAACAGGGCTCTGAATTGTTCTTCCACTAATCAGGTCTCCATGGCATATCATAGATCGCGTGGGAATGGAAGGACTGGCACACATATGGCGAAGAATAAATTCGGAAGCTGAAAAATAAGGGAATCACTTCCAGGTCACTTGAATCTGGTCATCAAATCATAATAATCAATTCGGTAAATTTCACCATAGTAGAACAGACATTCAAAAAGGATTAGATATAGAGAGAAACACTTTATTTTCATATAAAATATAAAAGCTTGCTGCCCAATTGTATTAGGTTGCTATGCACACAGCATACTAGTTAATCTGTAGGACAATAATAAAATATACAATATTGTAAAAAAAAAAAAAGTTGCGAGATTTTAGAATTTTTTAAAACCAAGGACATTGGTAACAATGATGTAAGAGTTCATTTACGCCATATAGAGAAATATAAACAAATAAAATATTCCAGAAATAAAGAAGATTAATTTTAGCTATCGATGAAGGTGTCAATTTTCAACATTCGGTAAATAAAGATAATACCCGTAGATTAGGATAATTTTTAAACGAATTAAAATAAACTTATTCTCATTTAAGTTTTATAAAAAAAAAACTAATGTTACTTCAGTTTGAACTATTAAGTAATTTATGTTCAAGTTTTATATAACTATTAAGTGAAATTCAAAATATTACTACGCGGTTCGGAAACAGTTTAAATTCACTTAGCAGTGATAATTAAAGTTGTATATTGGCAAAATAGGGTCTGCTTTAACAAGTCTTCTGGCCTAAACAAACAAATAAATAAAAACTAATCAATATTAATATTTTACTTTACTTATTAATATCGTGGAACTTGTATCCATTAACTTTATAGCATTTATTAATTGTCCTATGTTACGTTTTAATATCTATTATTTCTCCATTATTATATCTTTATCTCATTTTTTTTTTAAGTTCCTTTTTTTGCTAGTTTTAAAAAATTAATAACGCGTGATATGTATTAATCGATAAATAAATAATTTATGATAATTTATTCGGGTCATTATCAAATAATTTAATTAATTATAAAAAATATTCCCAAAGTACAAATAATACATAACCAAAAGTTTAAAAAAAAATTTTTTTTTATTATTACAACTTCAGTGATTACAATTCCTCATAAAATACCGAATATTCTTTTTAAAAAAAATATTAAATTAAATAAGGAACTTAGGACAATAAATATACATTAACAAATTTACAGTCAATCCTAGCACAATATAAATGAATTAACTTAACTTAATATAACTTATATTAACGATAATTTAATATAAAATTAGGTGTATGTGTTCTTTTTATTTATTTATTTGTAGGTTATTTTATTCTTATTTATTGTATATATATTATTTTTCTATATAATTTATTTTATTTATTGTACATAAAGAGTGAATGTGATCTGTGAACTCTATTATAAATGTCCTAGAGACAGATTGTAATATTTTTCAATAAATAAGTAATCCTTATTGGCAAATAAAAAAAAAAAAAAGATACATAAATTAAAATTAACAATACTTATTTTAAGAAACATAGTGGCAGTGGTAATTAGCGCATTCGGTACAGCAAATGTGGACGATCGAGCCAGAAGCGTCACCGGTTCGAATCAGGCCAAGAAAGATTGATTTTTATTCCGTGGTTTACCTTGCACATAATATCGACAACAGTCTAGCTGCAATAACCTATATTTCTCTCTTTATTACAAGTATGTGCGTTCTTTAAACCCCCCAAAACAGAAAACTAAATAAATAAATAAACAAAAATAAATAAATAAATCAGGCTCATAAAATACCAATCAAGCCTCAATAAACAATCTCTACATAACAAGTCCTCACCATGGGAATGTAAAGTATTTTAATATGGCAATAATTATCTTATTTGACTAAATAAAAACGTTTTTTTTTTTAATTATCATTCAAACGGAAGTTAGACAAAAAAAAATTAACGTCACCACGGATTTAAATTTGAAAGTTGTTAGTTCATTGGTTTGCGATTTGCATATTTTAATCTAACCAATAAAATAACAGTTTCTGGGTTTGTTATTTTATTTCACCGATTACAAAGAATTTGAATAAAGACAAAGAACATGTTCAGGACAGATTCTGCGATAGTTGAAGAATGCGATGAGATTTGATAGGCAGTTTTGGCAAGATAGAGTAACGGTTTGGGTTGCAAATATAACTTTTACTACTAGCTAATAAATGTAAACATTTTATATAATTATTTTAGATAACGTCATAATTGTCAAATAAGAAATATCATCATCAGATGATAAACTCTTGTCATTGACTTTATTAAGGTCAAAACAACCAATAAGTAGAAACATTTTTTTTTTAATGGTCAAAAAGGTTCCCGAAATTTGCCACTTTCTAAATTCTGAAACCCTAGTAATGATGAATGTATATATTTAATTTTTATCAATACATATACGAAGTATTTGTATATTGTAACGAAACTTTATTTTAATTAATATTTTAACGCAGAAACGTGCTTAAAATCACAGTATTATCGCATGAAAGTTACGTGAATTATATTACGATGACGAATTTACCTAAATTTGAACAATGCAGCCATTTTTCCCTGTCATATCTGAAGAAGGAAGATATCGCCTGTTTACACTTTTGATAGAAGTGTGAGTCAGGGATCTGAGAAGTTGATTATTCAGAGGGAAAACGGTCATCGAAAATAAGGAAATAAACATGGAAATGGGCATCGAGAAGTTTTGATTTACACCTTTCCAATGGATTCCGGGTTAATGCTTCTGTTTTGGACGAGCGAGTCGAGCGAAGTAGGCCAACGGGATGCCTTGCCCGGTTAAGGTGAAAGAATTCCACGTCTGACCCCGGCCAAAGACAAGTGCAATCTGCAACTTGGGACTTCCCACGCAATATGCTCTGTTATTTTTTACTATATTTTTCTTTTAACTAGATCAGATTTAAGGAGAAGTAATCCCAAAATATATGATAAAATAAAATACCCATTTATCTTCACTGTTCAATCCATAATTATAAAAAATAATATTGTTTGTTACCACACAAGAAGCTGGAAAACCACTTGACGATGTGTTCAAGAGACTTACCTGAAAGAGAGAAAAAAAAAATTAATTTCTCATAAAATTAAAAAATAAATAAATTAAAATTATATAAAATAAATCTACTTTGTTATTAAATAACATGCTAAATATATACATAACTAATAGGACTATAAAATTGGGTAAAAATAAATCATATGTGCAGCTCGAATCGGATAACCAAGTTTGGCTTCTGGTGTCCTCATAAGTAAAACCTTGCATGTGCAAGCTGGTTATACGCCAGACATATTAAAGCCTATTATAGGACGTTACCCAGCTAATTTTACCTAGCTGAATAAAATTTTATAATAGATTTAATTTTAATATACAAATAAAGTAATATGTATTATAACCAATGGTTTAATAATTTTAATAATATTTTAGTCAATTATATTTTATGTTATCTTTTTTGTTTGAAAGTTACCTTCTCATTCAGGTAGAGAAAATAAGTACTTATCCTAGAAACGTTAGAAAAAAAGTAAAGAAGAAAAAGTTTATTTCCGCATGATTCAAAATGTATACATGTACTTATGGTTAATAATACAAATGATGATTTTAAAGTTCACTGAGTTCTCTACAAAACGAAAACGAAAAAAAAAAAATGGGAAATGTGTTTCTTAAAACCAGCCCCAAATCGGCTCAAAAGATTAGGTACGTACCCAAGAAAAAAACCAGTAATTATTTTTGGTTTGTCCACTCAAACGACCTTCCTAACGACGCTTTAGGTGAAAAATTTGTAAAAATATTTTTTCTGTATTACTGTTAATGTAACATTCGGCAAGAATTTTTTTTATCGAAATAGCATCATCATTGGCAAAATGTTTTACAAATATTTTGGTGAATTGTTTGGAATGAACCATTACAATTGACAGAGGAACAGATAACTTATTACCCTTCTTATAACATATTTGATTAATTTATTTTCACATTACACTGAACATATGCAATGAACCCTATGCAAATTATTCGCACCTGGCAAATAATAATTACATAAATATTTTTTTGTAAAGTCTTGTGATGAAAAAAAAATTATTTCTACTATTTATAAAATAATCCATTATTGTGTGCAGTAAAAATTTTCACCGAAGATTAATAATTGATTGTGAGAACATTTCAAATACCCAACACAACTAACAGTTGATTAGCGTATACCATAATAATATTTAACAGTAAAAAGTGAAAATTAAATTTTCATATAAATATATTAAGTATATAGGAACTCGTCCGAATCGATGTGTAGAATAAAATTTTTTTTTACCCTTGATGAAATAATAAATTAATCAATTAATAGGCATTTTTCACATTATAAGGTTTCAGAAAAAAATATTATATTTATCGTTATATTCTAACCCTCCATCATTTAGTTACAAAAAAAAAATATAGGAAAATATAATAATAATAAATTCAAAAGAAAACATAATAAAAACACCTCATAATAAAAATGTAATTCTAAATTCAATTATACGGAATTAATATTTACTTTATGAAAATAATTATTTGCATACAAATATAAATAGCTCTCATATCTATATACAATTTTTAGTAATTACAGTAAAGTTTTTTTTTTTTTAAATAAATAATATGCAAACTTAAATAGTCATCAATAATTCACTAGTTGATCTATCAATAAATAGTTACTTAAAAAAAAAATTATTCTGATGGTCATATTGCAGGTGTTTTAGACCTAAAATAGATCCATGGAGCGTCTGTCACATGCTGCTTATCTGTTCTATTATTCAACAGACGAACATTGATTACATGTCGCGTGATAAATGAATCACACGATGACAACAAAAGCCTTTTCAATTATTCCTAAGGGCCCGTCCTCTAAAACACCTATTTTACACACAATCGAACTTGAGAGCTTTCGAATTTTAGAGTGGTAAAATTTCATTAACGCCACAGCTAACTAGTTTTATCTTTCGGACTCCTGAGAAAGTATCTGAGGGGAGGGGGAGGGAAGAAAAATAAATTGTAAAGTAAGCATTTTTAAATTTATGGGATACTTAGAAAGGCTGGCGCCAGTAAGACGCCACTACGGATCCAGCTCGGGACTGGAAGTATTACGCACCAGTAGGTCTTGAGGGATCATCTTGCAGCCTGTTAACAACACGTAACTAACTAATTACTAGGCCCTTTGGGAACTGAGAGAATTAGCCCTGCAAATAAGTATTACGCATGGAGAGTATTTACGTTTACATTGGTAAAATCGTAAATACTGGCTACCGTTAAGAATAAATTTTCTCAAATACTCTATATAATCTAACAAAGCATATTTGTTTCTCACTACTTCCCTGCATAAAGGATAAAGCTTCAAATAAGTAATTTAAAATTTATAACTGCATTTATTTTTTCTAGTTTTTCGAATGTATTTTTATTTATTTACTTTTATTATTATTATTATTATTATTTATTTACTTTTACCATTATTATTATTTTTCTTAATATTTGCAATTATTTCTTTTGTGTATATATTGTAGGAGTGAACACTCTTAGACTTAAAATTATCGCCCTACAAAAGTGGCAGATTGCATTACTATTCAATAAAAAAAGATTTTGGAAACATTATATCATTTTATTGCAAAAAATCCTACCAATGACTTTGTATGATTAAGAACTTTACATGAATATTTAACGAATATTATCTTTGCAAAATCATTATATTGAGCTTCTTTTTTTTTTTAATTTATGTATTTATTAATTTATTTTAAGGTATGTGTGTTATTTTTTATATATTTATTTTTATGTCATTCTATACTTCTTTATTGTATATATATTATTTTTCTGTATAATTTATTTTTTTCATTGTACATGGAGTGTGAATGTGATCTCTGACCACTATTATAAATGTCCTTTGAGACAGATTGTAATATTTTCAATAAACAAGTAAATACACAAAAAAAATTATGAATAATTTAGGTCGTAATTTATAAAAATATTCCTATAAGTTCAGCTCCAAAAAGTGACTTTTTCCAACAAACCAACGCTGTCATTTTTCCTTGTTATATCAATGAAATATAATTCTAGTGGGGCATTCGCAGAAATACAAATAGTAACACGCACTATATCGGCATGTAGATAGAATTCCAGAAAATTTCGTAACATTTTTTTTTTTTTTTTAATAAACATTGTTTACTGATGTAATTCAAGACTAATTCATTTTTTATAATACGTCAATACTAAATAAAATATCAACTAAAATAATGAACAAAAAACGCAGTTTCAATGTAACTCTCTATAGTCTTAAAATAAACTCCATCATATTTGTACATGATATTATAAGTAAATATCATTCATACATAAAATTATATGTACATTGGAGACAAAAAAAGACAACAATGATTGATTACAAGATATAAATAAATAAAAAATAATATACATGGCAGATGGGGAAAAAAACATACAGATAAAAAAATTGAAAGCTTAAATTAGAATTTCTTTTTAAAATATATTTATTAAAATGTACAACTGTAAGCCACAATTTTAATTCAACTTATGAAGTGAGAACGATCTGAGGAGACGCCATTGATTACCACTAAAATCATAATTTTGAGCTGGAGGAATCTTGGCAACTTTCTTTTCAGAGGCCTCGGAATTTTATCGGAAACAGGTTACGAACTAGTTTGTCAACTTAGTAATTAATTAACAGCAAATAATATTTACGTAAATAATTATCAGTGATTAATATATGAAATAATACATTAAGAAAGGTAATTAAAGAATCACAGAAACCAACAAACTTTAAAATTAATGTTTGGTGCCATAGTGATTCATAATTATTCGTAATTTTTTGTCTTCTATTCCTCTCCTTTTTTTTAATAGGAAAAAAAAATATTTCCATCAAGCGGATAAATTAATGTTACGAAGGAAGATAGATAAAACATAAAAGCAACACGGCGAATCCGTGGTGGAATTCCCACCCGATACCCAATTAACATGGCCGCGGGACGATAAGACAGCGTGGAACCCTTAACGAGTCGAGAAGGATCAGGCCAGTTATGGGCCACTACTGTAGTGGAGATAGTTGCTTTCCTTGTCAAGTCGTTCAATAACGCTAGCGTTCAGTATGGTCACAAGGCTTCCGTCCTGATTAGATCCGGGAGGTTAGCATTGGATGCAGCCGCCTGCAACTCATTACTACCCTCACAATAACGATATACCGATTAGTTGGAAGGTTTTGGTGTGAACTCCAAGACCGAATGGACGACCTGGCCTGTCTAGTTTCATCATAGGGTGTGAATATTATCGACCTTTATACAAATGAAGGCGAAATCCACTTCTCGGCCATTGATTGAATGAATACTTTATAAGCTTTTGCAGAATAGGTCAAGGGGCACCTTTTTTACACCGATATAATTTTGTAATAATATCTGAATACATGTATTGACTTCGTCATGTTGTCATGTCAACACAAAAATACACTTGCAACCAAAACCTAGCATGGTAGGTTTATTGCAAAAAGTCATCAAGTTTGACGGAGCTTAACTTTCACGAACTTTTGTGAATTTCTACCTTATTTATAAATTTAAAAAAATATGCACCAGGGTTTCAACTTTGTTGAAAAATACCCTTTTGAGGGAAATTCATGATATTTATTCATTTTCTATTATTTTGTATAAATTTGGGCGGAAGTAATTTTTAAGTTAATTCCGAGGAAAAAAAGGGAAATTGGAAAGCATACGGTAAAAACGTTTATGTGCGCAAAAATGACAAAACCTTTATATAAATATAGTTACAGCAGGTGCACAATCTTTTGATTAAATAAACCGAAAATTCATCAAAGCTGTCAGTGCTTTAAGATTACGAAAGGTCACTTATGACTTTTTGCAATGAACCGACAATATAATAAAGTTATGAAGATTGAAGTAGCAAAAAAAAAAACTATAAAACCAGAAATACAGTTATACAAGAATTAATAGTAAATTTTAGATAAAATTACAGTTTGAGGTTTTAGAAGGCCTCTTATTATTATTTTCTCTAAAGACAGTCTAGTTCCTTGGATGAACTTATTTTGGGCGAGACACTCAAACGTGTAGAAGAGTTAAGGTCGGTTTAGTATGCTGGAACTTTTTGACCAAATAATAACAATACGTCCTTTATTGAAGAAACAAACTATTGTTTAAAACATTATGTGTATATCGTCCTTTTTCTGATGTATTATGGCCAGTTTTACTTAGTTTTTCGTTTTATAAAACAAATGTCGGGGTATTCCCAGGAACAAGATGAAGTGAAACATTGATAGAATAATTAGGAACACACCATCGCTGTACGACATTGTATGTAAACTTTTTTGTTGCTGATGAGGATTACTATAATTTCTGAAATATTTCCTATTATTATTTACGGACGCCCCGACATATATGATGCGTTAATAGAAATGCTAATTCATTCTCCAATTTTTAAAACTAACAACGAACACTGAACACACCATTCGAAGTAAAGTTAGTTTCCTGGCACTCCTAAAAATATATCAAAAAATGTGTTAACTACATATACCACTTTGATCGAAAAACCTAACGGTGTAAAAAGTGTCTGACGGTTTTTCCTGTTAAACAAAAACCGAAATACTGAACTACAGTTTCTAAGACAAAACTATAGATGATAAACTTGACTGTGTAAACGCAGAATAGATATATTATGGTGGTGGACTAATACTGGTATAAATACCTCATCTATCCGTGGCTTTGTTAAGACGAAGTCGGATGAGAAGGATTAGTTGTGAATATGATTTATCTAAACAAAGCATGACAAAATGTAAACACTTGCTCATATATGATTCGGTTTATTTATCACTGTCCCTTAATGAAAAAGGGATACAGAGCAGTTTTATATCCAAATTTAAATAATAAAGTTGTAATGAGTGACAGGAATTATAATTATTAAGGAATTTAATTCGAAGGAGAGATTATTTCGGAATCTTTAAAAAATGTTCTGTCGGTATGATTTAGAGAACAAGTCTCTTTTCAAAATGAGTGATCCAATAAAAGCAAGTCCAATATTAATAAATGAATTTAAATACGAATAGCTGATAGTTCAAGAATTATTAATCTATGAATTAAATATATTTTAAAATAACTAATTAATGTCGGTTGAGCGTAATCTCGGCCCAATCACTTCGTAGCACAACCGCTGTCCTTAAATCATCCTTAAAAAGTATTGAACCAAAGACCTCCGTAAGAGGTATAGGTTTATTAATTTTTTTTTTCTTCAAGCCCCCTCAAAAGGGAAAACTTCTTTCGAGCCGACAAAATAAGGGAATATAGACCATTATTATAAAAACACCCTACCCAAATCTTTTCGGAAGCCAGATATTGTTTGATAGGAGATGTGAGATGGCCAGTCACTTGAGAACAGTGGGATAGAGGAAGCAAGGCACCTTTACCTGAGAAAAAGAAAACAACACTGGCTAGTTGCCACATTCCAGCCCCTAGGGACAATACTCCTCTCTACACAGCAGCACTTTTGGCAAAATTTCAAAAATCCGTCTACCGCCTGTCTGTTTAATGGCTAAATAGTTTTTGTTTTGGTTTTCTTTCAGCATCGTTTACAAGGAATTCATTGAGATTTCAACCGCTTTAGGACTACACTTGAAGAGAAATAAAAAGCCAAGGAGAAAAATATAATTACATTTAACAATATAATTACATAATAAATAAATATACAAAATATGAAAGAAAGAAAGAACACATTAATTAATAAACAAAACTTATCATAGATAGTCCTTAACCGTAAATATTGATTGAATTAATTTTGATCTGTTGGTTAAAGCAAAACAGAAAATTAAACAAATAAAATATATTAGAACACAAAAGGAAAGGAATAAATGAAAATAAAATTCAAACAAAAAGAGGAACACATTATTATCATAAAATGGTGCGGCCCAAATATAATGAATTGCTCCAATCGCAGCATACTAATAAATCTAATAGACAATTTTAAATAATTTAATTTTCTTATTACGTATAAACGACTTGAAGTTTTATGATGAAATTAATAACTGTACGAGCAACTTGATTCAAGAGTAGATTTTTTTTAAAGTTTTATATTAATAATTTATCACTGGTGCATAATCACTATGAATAATTTAACACTCATAAAATGCAGCATGCAAATTCGTCAAATAATCAGAAACAAACAACAACGGGATAAAAAATGGATAATCCCCACTTGAGTGGAAGTGACTCATCCCCACTTGATAACTATGGAACAGCACGAAAGGGGGTTTGGAGGGTGGTGTGTAATACCTTATCCAAGCTTGGGGGGGGGGGGGGGGGGGAGCGAGTATAATTCTTTAACTGATTAAATGGTTAACGGGTTTGGGGTGGTTGGCCTACCGTGCTAGTCTTAATCATGTAATAACCACGAACTGATATGATCGTTTCTGGACCATACCATGGTTTCAACCACATCCGGATGGTCTGATCAAATCTATATGGGATATCAATCTATATTGATGCAAGCTAAATATATAATACTAATCTAAATATAGAGTAAAACTCCAAAAAAAAAAAAAATGAATTTTACAACTCATCGACGCCTATGGTTTTAACTGAATCTTTCCAAGTTAAGACCATAATATAACCAAAATATAAACTAATTTCATGTTGGTAACATCCAAAAGGGGAATGAAATAAAGTTTTTATATTGAAAAAAAAAATGCCTTACCTACCCTACCTAAAACAAATTCTTTAGCTATGATTACAACTACTAACAATTACAAAAACACGAATGACTTGTTTGGAAATACTCATTGCAGATAAGTACTAGCCAATAACTTATTATATATATGTATACGCGGGTGTATAAAATATTTGGGGCTTGGGCCACGATAAAAAAAACTGATAAATCAAATACATAGTCACATTTGCAAAATTAGCCCAAAGAACACTTAAGCAGACTAAGTTCAGAAAAAAAAAATAAACATATTTAATAAATCATGCAAACAATTTATAATGTGAAATTTAGAATAATATTCGGCATCTAATTATGCAGAACGGACTAATAAATAAATATGAAAGAACATGGCTTCAGGAGGACAAAACAAGCAACAGAATATCCAAGCCGGAGGATAACTCAAAATCATAAGACAGCACCGACCGAGTAAATGATTCAGAGGTTACCCTAACGGAACTGTGAGAGGAACGAGATGAAAACTTGTTCCGTGGCCGAGAAACAGTCGCGTGAGATAGCTGGTCCAAGGAGCCGATAGTTACAGGGGACATGACAATGGCTTAACTGTGACAAATGGCCATCACAATCACCGATGCTCTTCTCAGGCCACAATTCCTAAGGGTAATGGCGAGCATTGTCGAGTACTTAATGGTATCGTTCCTCCGAAGCTACAATTTTTTATAAATGATCATTTTTTCTCTAAGGTCAGTAACAGTATACGGATGTATCAAATCGACAAGTGCAGTGAACCTTCGTAACACGAAAGACTTGGGAACGACCCTACATCGATAACGGATAATCTATTGTCGATAGCGCCATACAAACGATTGTGTCGATTCTATCAATTTTATATATCCTTAGGTGAAAAAAAATATATATTACTTGGAGATATAATAACGCTAAAACCTAAAACAAACTTGTACTACTAAAACCCTTGGAGGGTCTTATGTTCTTTCTTAGTAAAAAAGAACTGTTTTTCATTCATCGGTTGAGCAAAGAGAAGATTTGATCGAGATCACTCCCTACCGCTTTATAGACTGGGTGCATTACAAGGAGGTCTCACGGCTCCTTGAGCGATCCACTGCTGATGAAATAGAGTACATAATTATCTGCCATGCCATAGTCGGATTAAAACTCTAAACCAGAGCTTAGGAGCAGAGTGCCATACACAAAGAGCTATCTTGCAACCTTAAAGTATGAACTTATGAGTATATTGATGATGGATAAAACCATAAAATATTCGACAAATATCTACATCTATTAATAAAAATCACAATAAAAAATTGCAGTAGCATCAACGAAAAATCTACACTAATTTATTTCGAAGTTATTACTTGAATGATTTAACAAATGGATTTCTGTCAAGAAAAAAGCGTTTCGACTCATAAAGTGGATAAGAAATAAAAAACAGCCTCTTCCAGCAGTTAATAGATGTTCTGTGAAAGGTAAATAAAATTTAACCTATGTCAAAACATCTGGCTTGAAATATCTAGTTTCAGTATTTCTCCCTATTTTAGATCTATTTAATAAAAAAAGAGACATGATGTGAATAAACATTTTTTAAAAAAATGTTGTGGTTCAGTTATAAGATGCATAATAAAATAATTTGCATGATAAAATTAAACCTACATTCATACCAATTTACATCATACTTAAACAAACCAGAGAAAAAAAAAATTTAAAGTAAAAAAACATAGAGATAATTATAAACCTTAGTAATATCAGTGCATGCGATAGGAGTGAAGATAGACCGAAGATAATAGACCTATCTAATCGAACAACACTAAAAGCCCACTAACAACAGATAATTAAATTAAGAGATATTCAGAGATTTATGGATATCCTGTCTCCTGTCTTGATTCGATAACATACATCAATGGAACATAATTTTTGTCAACATCCTCCCTCACACTTTTAGAAAGCACATCCCCCACGGCGCGTTCGTGTTGAGCATAATTTATCCGGTAAAGTAGGCATTAAAATTCTGTAACGAAGTCTATAATTCTGAGAAGTCAGCTAGATGCACTACCTCATCACTGAGTCTGGGAGAGTAGTTGTAATATTTGAAACTTAAAACTTATATGAATGTTGTATGTAAATGCATAGATATTTGTGTGCTTTTCTCAATGCCAAATTAACAAATTTACGATCTTGAATTATGAAATATGTATACATTATGGGTAAAATTAAATACGGCAGAAATATTTATGTTATTTTGAGATTACCAAGAATCGCCTTTGCAATACAAGATATCAGTTTGTTTTATTAAAATTAACTTTTTTTCTGTAAAATTAGATTTACAACAATGTTTTGTACACTGTTATTTAACATAAGGTTTTTTTTGGGGTTATTTTAAATAATAATTTTAGCCTTTAAATTATTTCCAACAAAGAATATAACAAATATGTCAAATAAATGGAAAAAGATCAATTTAATTTGAAAAATGTTCAATGTTTTATAAGATCAGCCTTTCACAACTGATTTTCTCACTTAAACTTTTTTTCTATTCCTTTACTTTGTATATTAAAATATATTGTCATTTGTTGTTGAACATCTGAACATAATCATTATAAAAATTCAAACACACACACACACAAAGTGCACATATATACCTACACCCACCTCCTACCTATACCAACACATATACTCCTAGTCACCTCCCTCATCTTCCCCCACCTTTACTGCGGCTGCGTGGTGTACGGTGGACTCTCGGTGGAACACGGGGACAGATTAAAAAGAATTATGACTAGCTTGGTTAGATTTGTAGAAGGAACCCCGAGGCGTTCCCCTGTTTCCCACTAATATGCCCAGTTAGGGTGACTCTTCCCATCAGATGACAATACTTTCTTGTCACATTCCTTTACCAAATAATCAACAATTATCACCCGCCCTATGTATACAATCTTCTCCAATTTAATTCAATCCAACCCCTCTCCACAAGATCTAGTCCTTCTGACCTTTACCACTCTTTCCATGGATTGGCATTATTTAAACATTCGTTTATTGTCCGCTCCACCACCTTTTGGATTTCCATCCTACTTAAAAACCTCCATGTACCTTCAATCCTTATCCTCATTCAAAACCCTTTTCTTACAATTCCTCTCCACAATCCAATTATGTATTATGTAACAAGGATTATTTTTTTTCTTTTCATACACCATTATTTTTATTTACTATTTATGAATTGGAAAATATTCAGTATCACTTGACGGTGTAACCACCCTTCCATGTAATTTTCTTATATATTCTTAAGTAATCGTTTGATGTTATTACCATGAGCTCAAGATGTTTCAAAATGCCGACTACAAATTCTCAACATTCACACCACATCGACTAAAAAAACTCAGATTGCTAAAAATCCAACTGCCATTCATATCTGTATAGTGGCGAGTGGTATTTCCTTCATACTTCAGGTATTAATGGACGGTTTGAAGTTCAATTCTAGCTGAGATAGCCAAGCTAGAAAACGATTTACTCCGATATAATGGAAGCCAAACACGGAAGACCTTCATTAAAACTAACCGCAAATGCAAATAAGATCGGCAATACCTAATCAATACGTACGTGATATCCCATCTGTAATAAGTAACGGGAAAGCAGAATGACCCCATCAAATGGACTATCGTAGAAGCAGTTCCTGCAGACCAGGATGTCTTATCACTTGTATCATTCCACTGAACCGTATCTGCAGCTATTAAAAAATGTTTATCACGCCTGATAAAAATTTCAGGCCGAAAAATAGAGGTTTCTTTTTATGTTTGGGATTTATATGAATCTTAATTGTGAACCGTTGAAATCGGGACACTGTCCCGAGAAAAAGTAACATATACGCATCAAACTAATTGTAAGATATTACATCTGACCCTATCAGAAAATAGGGATTACACGGTTAATATATAATAAAGTTAAACCGAAAATTTGTATATCATATTTTTTCGCCGCAGTGAACGACGTCGCCTTTTATAATTAATTTCATTTTAACAATCGTCGGAATAGATTATGTAATTATATTAATTTTTTTTTGTTTTTTATGAAATTAACTTGTTAATTTGCTTACAAGAACGAAGTTTGTTTATTTAGGCTTTAAGGTGTAAAACCATGGTGTCATCAACGCCCGTGAGTCGGTTATATTTGTAAAATGTTCAAAGAAGAAATAAAAAAAAGAATAAATAATCAAAAATTAATAATATATTTAATATTATATTACGTAATAATATTTAGATAAATAGAATAATAAATTAAAAAGATATTTAAAAACATAAAAAATGAAATATATATAAAAATAAATATAAAAAAAAGAAAGCACAATAAAGCAAAAATTATATTTATTTTCATATTTCATTTAATAGCCTATGTAAGAAAATTTATCACTGTTTTTATGTTTGATTTGTTGTTTCTTAATACTGCTGATAAGTCCGGTTTTAGAGATAATCGATTTAGACTTGCTTGATGTATAATAAGGGCAATCATGGAAAATATTATTGATTGTGAGGGGACTATTGCAGTGTTGACAATTTGGTGGTGGGTGCTTTGTGATGAGATGTACATGAGTTAGGTTCATATGTCCTATTCTTAATCTGGTCACGGCGACCTCTCTACGATTAGGGCGGTTTGATATAAAAACGAAGTAAATAGATGTTTTATAAACAAATGCATAATAAAATGAGAAAAAGAAAATGAAGAGATAGTAGACATTAACGACCACTGCCTTTGCTAACAAATTTTTACATAACTTGGTAAAAATGACCCTCTGAGAACAAACTATTTTTGATCATATTAAATATATTTTCGTTAAGTTTATTCAACTAAGAGTTTGAGATTCCACGAAAATTTTTCTTTAAAAAAAATCGAGAAAATTGTGTAATTTAGGCAATCATTAAGAAATAAAATTCAACCTTAAAAAAAAAAAATAATTGAATAAATTGTATATAGTAAGGCCAAAATCACTTCTTTTGTAAAAAATTAAAACCGAGATGTGTATAATTTATTTGTTTATTGTTTCTCGACTTGTACAGCTTATTTGTACAGCCTGACCAGGATTCATCACAACCATTTTCCCAAGACTAAGACCCAGATCATCTTCGCAGAGGATTAATAGAGATGAAACATCTTGAAGAATAAAAAGAAACAGACAAGGGAATTCATATACCCATATGAATTAATTAAATGGTACTTTAAGATATGAATGATGGACGAAAATTAAAGCTCTTTACATTAATTTTAAATTGATTCTTGAAGAAAACAAACGGTTTAGTTCATCTCTGCCCAGGATTCCCAAATAGTTGTTAAGGTAAAAAAAATTATCAACTGGAAACGTGAGTTGGTATTCAATTTGACTCATCGATTAAGTGTTACTCATAGAGAAACATAAAAAAGGTTATTTTTTAATTTATGATATTTACGTATTAAGAAAAAATACGTTCAGTAAATGTGATAACAGAAAATAAAAACATGAAAACACTTGTTGAGAAACTACCCACAGGTAGCATTCTACAGTAAAATTAATAATTTAAATAAAAAAAGTCCAAACACGGAACGAGATCATTTAATTAAGACCAATAATTCAGGGACATGAATTGTTATTGAATCTAGATTTTCATGTAAAATATTTCACAAGTAATGAAAGAGTAATTGCTTATGTAATTCAACTTCATAATGACAACCATCCATTTCACAGAAAGAAAAAAATAATGTGGCGAAGAATACAATAAATATTTGAAGAGAATGACTCAATTCAGGCAATCATTCAATGTCGATGAGTAATATGATGAGAAGAAAAAAATATGGATCCTATGAATGATTTCAAAATTAAAAACAGGTTTTCCGTAACACTATACAATGATGAATCTACAAATACTACTTTTAATAAAATACATAATGGTTCTTAAAAAAATAAATAAATAAATAAAAACAGACCATTATTTTTTCTACTGAAATAAGCGCCATTGCCAGGATGCAATGCTTTTGTTTGCGTGAGATTAGATAAAGGGATTGCCTGTTACACAACCTGGCCGGGATGCGATATCAAGTCTCCATCTGCCATTAAAAAAACAAGTTCGTGTAGGATGGTCTCTGCACATGTTCTCCTTTAAGATCGAAAATTCCATTCCAAAATTAGTTATTTCAATAATAGTCATCCTGGCGACCATTCCTTGCTGGATCCGATCATAAATAATGTTGTTTCTTTTGTTTCAGATTAATCGATGCCTTCCATAGAAATTCCTATCTCTTCTCTGTAGCATGTTAGCATGACTGCAGTATGCAAGACGCGTGGTTCTATAACTCGTCCATCTGATCAGAATATATATATATATATATATATATATATATATATATATATATATATAATTTCCAACTTGAAAACACGACTTTAATCATACAGGAAAAAACATTGTGAATTATTAGAAATAATATAAAACTATACATTGGAATTTGATTTATAAAAGGAATTCTGGTCGGTTATAAAAATAAAATTTAACTATAATTATTGAAATTAAAAGAATCTCACTGACTACACCGGATTATGATGGTGATGATTTAATTTAATCATATAATTATTTAAAAATCCATGTTCAACCTCAAAACGAAACCTTCGAAAACACTAATCAATCAACTAAAAATGCATACGAAAAAATATAGACGTTTTTAGAAATAATATTAAATTTCATTATTCTTATCATTATTTTTTCTTACAACATATTTATTAAATTTTAGGAAACATGTATTTCATTTCGCTCATTTTTCATTAGGCACAAATAATGATTAAATCGATTTCAGTAGGTTTAGCACAAATATCGAATTCATTCATAATAATTTTAATTTTAATTGCTATTTTCTCTGGAACAATCGACTTACATAACAAATATATAAAAAACTGAATTTTGGTGAAAACATTAGTAATTAATGAAAAAAAAAGTAATCGTTAATTTATCGAACAATATCAGCCGATATTTAAATAATAAAAAATATAACTATCTATTGGATTTAATCGATATACATTAAGAACTATACCAATGATTTTCACCATCAAAAATAGAAAGCAATACATTGACCCAAATATTGAAAATTAAATAAGTTGTTACATAATAAATGCAAAACCCAAAAACAAAGCCGTCAAGTCGTTTTATCACGAAATCATGCTATTAAAAACGAAGTATAAGATGATGATTTACTAGTTGGAGCACAAATAATTATTAGTATCATAAATAACTCAATAGACTCTAACACTAGAGATAATATTGAATATTTAATAGTTGACCGTTCCATTATAAAAGAAGGAGATGGCCCAGGGTGGCGGTCATAAATAGTCTAAATAGTGGCAAAATTATTTTATTAAAAGCCAACGTTTCGACCCGACTTTGCAGGTCTTCTTCAGGGAGGTGTGTTTAGCTAGGAGTTTCACCTAAAACTGAGTGTGAAAGGTTGGCTTTTAATAAAATAGTTCTACCACTATTTAGCCTATTTATGACCGCCAACCCGGACCATCTCCTTCCTTTACTAGAGATAATAGTTTCGAAAGTGATTCTAAATATAGCTCAGAATACAGAAACTACTTGCTTTCATGAATCTTTTAAATATAGCCTAATTAAAATAGTAGGCGGTACATAGTACATACCCTTTTTTATCAAACTATTAACATCTTGCTGAAACTTCGTATAATAGCTTCATCTCATCGTAACCTACAAATATTTTATTTATTAAAATTCTCAGAATTGGTGAGTTTTCAATTTGTAAATCGGCAAACTTTGTCTATTTAATTAGGTACTAAAACTCTGGAATACCCAATTGCTTTCCACTTGAATTGTATGATATATGATCACAAAATTAAAAAAAAAATTAGAAAGTTGGCATACAAAAATATTGGGGAGTTTGGCCTTTATAACTTTGTTATTTTAAATATTTCGAAGTGGCAGTCATGCCAAACTCCCCAATATTTTTGTAGCGCACCTTTTTTTTATTTTTTTTATTTTGAGATCATATATCATACGATTCAAGTAGAAAGCAATTGGGTATTCAAAAGTTTTAGTGCCTAACTAAATAGACAAAGTTTGTCGACCTCAACATTGAAAACGCTCCGATTCCGAGAATTTTCGTAAATAAAATATATGTAGGTTACGGTGAGATGAAGCTAATTACTGAGTTTCAGGCGGATGTTAATACTTTGATCAAAAGGGTTCTGTACCACGGACTATAACCGTTGTCTATGATGTTTTTGTTATAATTCTTACGAAACAAAAGTTGGTAACTTATCTTATGAACTATTGTTCATGCACCACTGAGTTAATTACTGAGTTTCAGGCGGATGTTAATACTTTGATCAAAAGGGTTCTGTACCACGGACTATAACCGTTGTCTATGATGTTTTTGTTATAATTCTTACGAAACAAAAGTTGGTAACTTATCTTATGAACTATTGTTCATGCACCACTGAGTTAACAGATACTACTGAATCATTACAAAAAAAAAAAGAAAACAAAAGTCCATTCCGGTACCAATCATCCACCCAAAAATAAGATACCTTTTTTTTTGTATTTTATTTTGTGATCATATCACCTTACGAATCAAGTGGAAAGCAAATGGGTATTTACGAGTTTTTAATACCAAATTAAATAGAAAATGTTTGCCGATCTCCAGACTGAAAACACTCCAATTTCGAGAATTTCGCTAAATAAAATATATGTTGGTTAGCTATTTACTGAGTTCCAGACGGATGTTAATAGTTTGTTAAAAATGGTTCTGTGCCATGGACTATAACAGTTGTCTATGATATTTTTGTTATAATTCTTACGAAACAAAAGTGGGTAACTTCTCTTAGGAACCATTCTTCATGCACCACTGAGTTAACAGATACTGCTGAGTCATTATAAAAAAAAATATATATATAATGGAAAGAAGAAAATCCATTCCGGTACGAATTATCCACTCAAAAATAAGATGAATCAGTGACTCAATTGAAACAGTGCCGTATTGTTCCGGCCAAATCATAAGCACTAATGAGCCGATTTGTCTGCCGTCACCGAAACCCATAATTTCCTTTGTCTTCGTGGAACCGGCGGACGAGACCACATGACAATCTTCGCAACAAATGATCTGCATTGGGTGACGACGCTTCCTGTGGTCTTGGAAAGACGTTGAGCAGTAGACGGTAAGCGACACGGACGAAGGAGCAGGTTCAATGCCATGGGCGCTCTCTCGAGCCAACTCTGAGTCAGACGACGGCCAGACGCTTCGGTCCACTCAGCATATTCTCTGCGGTCGTTCCTCGACGACTTGGAGTAATGGGTGAAGCTAAGCACTCAAGCAGGCAAACTCTATACCATATCCAGGGTCCCCTGCCGCCTTCTTCCATATATGTGCATCAGTCGCTCCTCCCACGTTAGAACCCACGTCATCTTACGCAACATGGTCGGCTGCATAATCTGCAGTCATCTTGTTAGAATCTCGCAATAAATGAATACAAGAGGGATTTTATGAGAGGTTTATCTAATAATCAATGTGAATAACTTAAATCATTTCAGAACAGAATTTTTTATTTTATACATGTATTGAATTTAACATCTGTATAAAAAATACAATAAGGAAATGTTTAATAAAATACGACAGAGGTTATGAAGGGAATCGGTAGCACTTGAACATAAACGCATTAAAGTACAAAGTTAAAGGCTATTTATTTGTTTTGTCTTCTTGTGTTTTTTCTTTTCTTTTCAGGCGGGATGGAAGGTTACGAACTACAGGCTTCGTGAGGATGTGGATATTGACGCCTTTGTGCAACATTTTATTTTTTTATAAGACGTTTGATTGTGTAAGGATTTGACACAGCAAGCAATTTCATGGTTCTATAGAGAACCAAATGACTATAGGTCCAAATAGATGTGATAATGTAAATGTGTATTAACTATTTGTTTCTTTTCAGACGTGATGAAAGGTTACGAACTACAGACTTCGTGAGAGTGTGGATATTGATGCCTTTATGAAACATTTTATTTTTCTATACGACGTTTGATTATAAGGATTTGACACAAGAAGAAATTTCATGGTTCTTTATGGAACCAAAGAACAAGTAGGTCCAAATAGACGTTATAATATTAATATAAATGAGTTATGTTGTTTTAAAGTTGTTTATTGACAATAATAAATTTTAAAAAATGGAAAACACGTTTTACAACATACAAATGAAGTTTCAAGCCAGGTATTTTATTAACAATAAATCAATAGTATAGTATGATAGTGAATGGTGAGAACGAATAGCAAGATATTTTTTTTTTTTAATATTTATGATCAATGGCCTTTTTACCTAAATTAAACTACGATCTACTGAACAATACAAGAAAAACTTATTTTCGGTTAGTAACTGCTTACCATGAACAGAACTTGACCAATTTTCTGTCTTAGGCAATATGGTAAGTTATTTAAGTTTTTATGCTACCAAAATCCTTGATCTGACAAGCAAAAAAAAATTTAAAATATTTTTATGGTGTTTAGGGAGTTTTGTAAACATATTTAACAATGTTTAATACTGTATTTATATTATTGCTACTTTATTCACAGTTGATTGTTGTAATTTCACTTCGAATTTTGTCAACAGTGCCACCGAATCAACAAATCATTAGTTATGTCCGATCCAAATATAACGAGTGAAATTTTGAGGCACAGACTATAAAAAAATAATTGTTTTCCTAAGATATCGAAAATCAAGAAAGATATTTTACTACCAGATTAGTTATCACAGAGATAAATAAAATTATCCAATTCTAAGAGATTATATTTTTACAAGGGATAAATATATTTGGCAAAAACCAGTCCCTATCAGACAACAATGAAAGCGAGCAACGAAATATATCTTCCTATTATCGGTATGATTCATGGCCGACTCACCGGAAGATTGGACCAGCAATAACTCTTGCAGAGGAGCTGAAGAAAAGAAGCTAGATAAGTAGGAAGGCAAAGCCGCTCGAGGCAGAAGATTGCAGCTTAACTGCCATCGTTTACTGCCGTCGCAATTTAGACAGCAAGATGAGATTATTTACATTGAGCAAGCTATGCGTCACCATCCTCGACATCAATCTTGGCCGATCGAAGGAGTGGGGGGAGGAGGAGGATGGAGAGGGGGTGTAAATGGATGCAATAAATCTAATAGCTAATAGTACTACTGCGACATAGAACCGAGTCATCCATACCATACTCAGGCCTTATCAGGACCATATGTGTGTGTAACACACTCCTACTATGTCTGCATACCTACTGGTCAGTTGAGACAATACTCTACGTGAGGAAGGTGTTCATTGTCAATAACATATCACATCAGAGATTTTATCTCCGAAATTAGTAATTAATTAAACTAAATTATATTTTAAAACAAGAGTCGCATAATTTGGAAGAGATGCAACGAGTATACCATAGTCATTACTAGACCACAATTAACTGGCAGCCGAAAGGCAAACCTTTGCGGCTCTGAATGCAGATATTACCATAGGCCCTTTCGATATTACCTAAAAAATATGGTATATACATTACAAGAAGGAAACCTGCGGCCTGAGGACCGCAACTCAATTCCAGAAATTGATTATGTATGACATAATGATATAAAAATGACTCAGGAATGCTCCGTACCTCCAATAAAATAAATACAATAGCCACAGTAAAATATTTTAAAAAAATGGTTGTACCTTTTTATTATCACTTCCTAACCACAAAGCGGCCTCTAATGATAATAAAAGATTCTCCGCCTATAGTTTGTACATTTTTACAAGACAATAACGTAATCTTACAATATACACAAATATTTACTAATATTTCGTAATTAATATCAGAGGATGAAAAAAAAAATGCAATGTTTTAAATTAGAGCCACATGATTTCGCCGGGCTGCCAACGAACTCAACAAGTAATAATTCCATGCATTTTATTATTATTCATAAATATTACTGATTGTCATAAAATGAAAGGAGAGAGAATCAACTTATTATCATAAAAAGGGCGCTGCCCAATTACATTGGGTTGCTAAAAACACAGCATACTTTATACATATATATATATATATATTTTTACAATTTCTTCCATTCATTTATTATCATTATACACCCTTCCTCTTCCTTCTCTCCCCTTATTATTTTTCCTACTCCTCATATACTCTCCTCTCTCTTCCTAACCTAATTCATAAAATACAATACCGAATAAGTACAGTGGACGTGTTCAATAAATAATAATATAAAGCTGAATGACCCACCTTTATTGCTCAAAATAGTGTCATTAAGATTTTTTTTTTAAATGCAATAAAATTAATATAAACAATAAATAAATTTTCTTGTACAAGTCCAAAAGTTTGTTAAAACCTAATCTTGAATTCCCTAAATGTATAACCTTAAATCCAAAAATGCGTCGGTGGACCTGTTTTAGAACTAACTCGGGCGAAATCATGAAAATGGAACACGAGTCTACATTGGTCGAAAATTCATAATTTATCTGACAGTCAAATTGGTATTAGGGTATTACTGTAATACTGTAGTATTACTGTAGCCATAACTGACTTATGGCTGTGTTAACAACGGTTTATTTTATATTTTACTTTTTTTGTTCTAAATATTATTATTATTTATATACCTTTTATTTTAGCTTTAAAAGATGGTGTAATTAATTACATGTTTAACGATTTCCTGTTACCCTGAAACGGGATGAATTGTAATTTTATAACTAAAACAGTTTATGTATTACACGAAAAAAACAAAGACATAAATATTTGAAAATATCGCATGACTCAGGAACTTACGACTGAGTGAAATCAAGAAAATGTATTTAATTTTTAATATAAAGTGATGAATATCAATTATTCTCAAGTATTAATTTCATTGAGCTCCTCGAAAATGTATCCATTTATTTATTTCACTCAAAATGGAGTATTTTATTATAAATTTATTTTTCAATTTTGTAGTTGTTTTCATTACTAAGCTGTTTAAATTACTTTTATTATTCTTCTGTGCCAAAGAAACGATATCCTAATAATAATTTACGACATTATTTTAAAACAGTTTTTTTTTTTCTCCTTCCTCGCCTTTTCGACTACTCGGGTTTTTTTCTCGGGCCAGGAGAGAGGGCGGGAGATTAATACAGAATTAAATGTCCCCCGGCAGCCGCTAGGCCACATCATCCACTCAATCAGTACATCTGTTGGAGTAAGTGTATGAGGTTCGATGTTTAATGTAGATCAGGCTTAATTAAATTAAAAATGAATCTCGTTACCCTAAGATTTATTTCCAGTCAACGTTAAAGTTACTAAGTGACGCAGCTGATACGGTTCCATTCAGGAAGCAGCTGTCTCCTACTCCATTTCGCTATGAGTCCCGAATTAACGGGTTCTGACTTCACAGATTAAGGGGGGAGTGGTAGTGATGATGAGTGGGGGGGAGGGTAGTAGGATACAGCACTAATGATGCTTAGTCACGACATTCTTTCATCAGGACCGACAAAAAAAGTACTGGTACTTTAATCTAGTGCGCAATACATACTAAAATAACAATTTTCCTTTTTTTTTTTTTATCACCAACATCAGACACAAAGGAGAGAGTTTTTCAAAACTCGAGTTAACACATATGAGTTATACTCGTGCGGTAATGTAGAAAACAACACGAATTTCAACAAAGATACAGACGCCTAAAAACAACATGGAGGTAGAAGTGGATATCTAATAGATGACGCCCCAGTTCTACAACTAGCCCGTACTGAATTATACATCTCCGACCTGCCTATTAAATATACATCGTTCGCCTACTTACCATAAACTTTTCTAGGTCAATGGGAGATTTGGAAGGAAAACAAAAGATGACAACAATTGACACGCAATGTTAGTCTAATACATTAAGTGACACTATAAAATATTTACTCAAAGGGTAAAAATAATCTCAAAAAAATCTCAAGCCAGAGATACCATTTTTTTTTTTTTTTTTTTTTGTGAAAGTAAAAAATTTATCTCGGCATCAGTGTAAAAAACCAAAGAACAAAAACGTATGAATTTAAGCTTATATTTTTGCTTAAATTTAAGGCACAGAAATTAATTGTTTTCTTATTAATCGGTCTGATAGCATATCTCTAGCTATAAATATTTTTAAAAAACATCTCAATATGATGAATTATATTTTAGACTGAAAGTATGCATTAAAAAAACACTGTAAAACAAAAATAACATTTGTCGAAACAAATACAGAAATTAAAATAAACAAATTAATACTAATTTTATACTTTCTAATGTAAAATATACCACTCCATCAATAAATATGATAAGACTTAACGCTACAACAGTTCATTACACGCTACATACTAACATTATTTCGTCAAATCTATGTTCTTACTTCATAATTTCAAAATAGTTATACTCAAAATTCAAAACAACACGTTTAATCCTAAAAGTTCACGGAAATTTAGTTAAATGTTTTCAATAATATTATAAATTAAGTTAATTTTGAAAAATTAAAATTTCTCTAAATTGTAGAAAAACCAGGTTTTCATAATTTAAAAAACATAATACAACATCTTGGGTGTATTTTTCAGGCTTTAAAAACGGATTTTAGCTTCACACAAACATTTAAAAAAAATTATATATTCTAGGACAAGTGAATCTGACCGTAATTAGCCCTGTATCTCAACTATTTAAAAATATTTCGAAAACTAACGATTTAAGAGGAAATAAAATTTTTGATGCAATGAAAACCTAACTACAATTTAAAAATTTTTGATAGAAAATTAATTAGAGTTAATAGGTATAATAAATATATTTGGAGTAATTAAAATCAATCAAACAAATTAAAAATGAGATAGTAAATAAACATAAACATTTTTTTTTAAGTTGTGCGTAATGTGAATAATTAAATAATCCAGAAATCAATATATGATAATACATTCATTATTTTATAAATTTTCAATTTCTACTTATCACTTGTTATACATTTTTTCAACTATTCCAATGTTATTCGTAGTTACCGACGAGCGCCATCTGTTGGCGGCCACTAAAAGTTCAGGGCGTAATACACAGAAAGCAGCACTGTGTCTGGTCGCTTCCCCATTTCAACATTTTTTTTTTTTTAATACTTCAGTTTAATCTCGTGAGGAGAGAAAAATACAACAAAAAAATATTTTTCTAAATATTTAAAGAAAAATTCTATACGTACATAATAATTATAATGCAACAGAAAACAGATAATTATTTTATCAAATAAATAAATAGTAATTTATTAAAAAACCATAATACCATTAATAAGTTAAAAAAACAATTATATTGAAGAATATAAGTTTAAACTTAAAATATTTGCTAGTCTGAAAAATGTTCCGATCAATTCTTTCTTGTACAAGAACCCTGCCTAGATATCTTATTGATTCTGACAAGGGGCTTGCTACGGAAAACATGAAAGATAAGTGTGAGATATTAGCTTATAATAAAATATCAAAATTAGCTTAAAACATAAATATTATAAATACCAAAACAAAAACGAAATCATTAATGATTTCATGACGAAAATCTTACATTTCAATCTGAATAGGTTTTTTGACAAAAGATGGTATATAAAATCTCTTGTTAATGTTGTACAAAATATAAACTCTTTAATTTTCGCTACCGTATGAGTTAAGTTAATAAGTTCTTACCTTATGAAATTCAGTTATGTAATTTAAAAAATGTATGAAAGAAATTATTATTCAATATTATAAAGACCCAAAAACAACTCCTTAAAAAAAATGACTAGTCTATATTTCATATTATGAAGCCGAAAAAGTTTAAATATAATGGCAAATTAACAACTTAGGATTGTTAATAATGCCGTTACAATTTACAGAAGTTTATGGGCTTATAATAATTTCATAAAAATTAAAATACGATTACATATATAATACAATAAAATAAAATGGGTTGAAAATGAGGTTATAAATTATGAATTCATACGATAATTATTAGTCCGTGATACAGACCCCTTTTTATCGAATTATTAACATCCGCCTGAAACTCCATAAATAGCTTTATCCCATGGCAACCTACAAATATTAAATTTACGAATATCCTCGAAATTGGGTCGTTTTCAATCTGGGGGAAGGAGACAAACCTTGTCTATTTAATTAGGTATTAAAAACTCATAAATGCCTATTAGCTTTCCACCTGAATCTTAAGATAATTTGAGTACAAAATCAGGAAAAAATATTGAACCTTTCGGCGTAACCAACACTCCAAAATTCTCTAGACAACGAGTTTGTATAGGACAAACGACCCCAAATTTTTATATGCCACCTTTTTTATCAACTATGTGATCAAAGTATCTTACGATCCAAGTTGGCAAGCAAATAGGTATTTACGCGTTTTTAGTACCTGATTAAATAGATGAAGCTATTTACGCAGTTTCAGGCGGATGTTAATAATTTGATAAAAAGGGGTCTGTATCACCAACTATATTATAGTAGAATCAGTAGACGTAGAATCGGTAGTTTTTAAAAAAAAGTTATTCGCGTTCGAGGACGGTTAGGAGGAATTTGGTCTCAAAACAGGCTAATCCAAACTTAAGTACGTTACAATTACAAAAAAAAAAAAATAGAAGCATTATAAAAAGTATAAATATAAACTAATTTTTTTGCAACATTGCAGGAAATAAATGAAAATAAACCATTCATTTAGGAGATAAATAACTAAAAAAAAACTATATTTAGTGCTCGTACGAGTTTCTTTCTATAACGGTGCGAAACATTTGCATATTATTAGCCGACTCTTGCTGGATATTTTCACACGAAAGTCTTGTTTCCGCGACGAAGATGTAACCGAGATAAAACGGCTCGGACTTTTGCAATTAGAGTCATTAGTAGCGAGCTTTTAGCAGTCGCAAGCATTAGCAGCCGCCTCTCTAGGATTATCTGTTTGGGTTTGAAACCATCTATGGTTTGTCCTAATGGGTTTGTCTATATATGGTCAAGTGGGTGACCGGGATCTGCAGTCGGAATAAGACAACTCTAACTGTATTAATGATGCACTAATTATATTCAAATTAACACACTTTAAGTATGTGATTTGAAAAACACATGTTTTTTTTCGGTTTAGAATTCATGAGAATTCTCGTTGGCCCGTGGCAATAATTTACATAGCACGAAGTAGCAGTAATAGAAACTCCGTCACCTATATCTTTTAATTCTTATGTTGATAACGCTGATTCCATTGTTAGAATTTTTAATATAAGTTTATTTTTACTTATTAAAGTTATAATGAATAAGATTGATCCGTCAGATCTCCGATAAGTAACGCTCGGGTAAAGTCGGCTGGAGTCGACTGATTGAAGTGTCGCACATGGGTTAAAGTATCTCAAAAACTAAAGATAGGATCTGCATACTATAAGCGAGAGAAATGTTCAGCATTTCATCCTCTTTGTACTGAGCTATATTTTAAGTAAAACAATAAAATTTTAATTATTACTATTAAGAAAAAGATTCATTGAGTGTTCTCCTATTTTATGAATGAAGCGGAAGTCGGCGACAGTAATCTACATACTAAAGCTTAATTAAGATGCAAATACAATTTTTTTTCTAAGCTTTCTAACTGGTTTGTGTTATTTTTAAAATCGTTCAAGAGATAAATAAATCCCAAAATAGGACCTTGTCAGCGGAAGTCTTACAGATAAAAGATTTTATTTAAAATTAACGAAGAACGGTTATTCGTTAATTAATTGTTAATAATTATTGATCATTAAAAGCTAACCATCGGTATTAAAAGGTTGATGATGTTACGTAGATAAAGTATATATAGCAGGGATAAGTTTTATTTTTATTTCCCGATCGTTTTTATTTTATACGTTGCGTGTCAGATTATAAATATCTGACAAGATATATTTCACGGATAATCCCCCATTACACATAATGAAATAAATATACATGTTTAATCTTAAGTACATAGTGCATAAAAAATTAACGTGTTAAATGTTATTTATTAACAGTGAAATAAACAGTAGTAATAACTTGTACCATAAATATAATTAATAAATCACATTTTTTTTTTTATTGAAAACAACCAATTGATGGATAATTTCTTGGTTGATAAGAAAGAGAAATACTTTATTTTAAGTAATGTAGCTAGCCTTACTACATCGGTATGGTTAATATACACTTACCTACTTATCAATCTCTTTATAGGCATAACATTAACACATATTTTTTTCTCAACTTTAATTTTTTTTCACAACACAAATCATGCAGCAACACTAATATACTATACAATTTTTGGGTATGACTTAATATAAGCTCAGAAATTTAACACAAAAAAAGAATCTAAGATTACAAGATTATAAAGCACAATTTTTGTTATTCAGGCGAAATATTGAATTAAAAGAGTTATTAATACTATTATTAGTAAAACTAATGTTTATGGATCATTTCAAAGGTTTTAACTTATATATTTTATTGATAGATGATTACGAACATTTTATTTTCCTCACCTTGAACACTTAAACCGGTGCATTAAACAAAAAAAAAAAAATGTGCATATAAAAAATTTAATTCCACATTGAATGAATCCCACAGCTGAATAGTTTGGATAAGAATGGCATGTTTTAAGGTAGAAAAAAAACAAAGAAAAAACTAGGATTTGTGTTAGAGTCTGAAGGAAGTATATCAACATAAAACAAAAAAAATGTAGGGCACGGAATTTTGGGTTTAATGAAAACCTAAGATTTTCAATTGATAGAAGGAACCTCCGATTTGCAAATATAGTCAACCAAATAAACAATATCTTTCTATTGCATTATCGACAATGATTATGTTTCCCACATTCAAAAAATATAACAATTAAAAAATTAAGAAATAAATACATTTTTTTGAGATTTTTATAATTTCTAATCCTCAAGGTGAACAACTATTCGGATGAGTATGTACGAATCCCCCAATCGCATAACTTACATAAGGATATTTTCCACACAAAACCGTTTCCTATAAATAATTTTCAGGCGATCAATCATGATAAAGTTTAATAATAACAGCAATAATAGAAAAACCCGCTCTCACCTGATATCTATCTTATAAATTGATGTTTACCATCTAGACAGAGTGAGTAATAACAATAGATAACCTAAAAATACCCTCTGCAAACTTGATATCAACACTTTTAGTAAATGAGAAAAAAGGTGATGATTTAATGCAATAACATTTCTCTTCACGAATAAAAATACAAATTCGGATATGCATTTTTTTAGATGTGTTTTTACTTTCTTTCAGCTTAATCGAACCAATCAATAAGTTTATGAATTAATCCGGAAAACCTTATATTTAGGAGTTTAACGCTCCTGAAATTCCGATTCTATTTACTTAATCTCACAGTAAAATATTAACTTAAGATCCATGCACCAGCGGCATACGATTATCAGTCGTTTGTAATTATAAGGAATTTGTTTCATATATATATATATATATATATAATGACAGAGCTGTATTATTACTCATAACACAATAATTTGTAATCCATTATTACAAGACAATATAGATTGGGATGACTCATAATCAGTACTGGTATGATAAAGAGTGATTAAGAGCCTTTTAATTAACTTATCGTTACATGAAATAGAGAGAAAAATACCTGCTATAAAACGATAACAACTAAAATGTAAACTAAATTAAATTTAGAGTGCTACCAATGGGTAGTTTCTCAACATGTGTTCCATGCCTTTATACCAATGTGCAAATTTACTAGATGTATTTTTTTGTATACAGTTGTAAATGTCATTTAAAATAAATAAAAAAAAAAAAAAAATTAAATTAACACGCACTCTAAAACTGATCTTCACGTAATAAATCTAAGCACAAGTATTTTTTTTTTAAACTGTATCTATTTTTTTTAAAACGATTTGCAATATAACAGCGATACAATTTTTTAATAAAAATATTTAAGTTTACTATTATTTCAAGGAGACTTCAGTTCCACAGTAAAATTATTTTTCATTTCATTTCATTTACAAATGAACCTAACAATGGAAAAGCCTTATATGAATTTTATAATTCTGATAGAAGATATCGAGCGTTAACATTACTGCTGATGTTATAACATAAGATAGATGTCGAAATGTAAATAAGAAACAGTGGCTACAACACGACTCAAAAAAGAACCTTCGAAATACTTATTCATATATGGTTCATCATAGTTAATCAGTTCGTAAAAACTGATTTAAAAAAATGTAATACAAATGTAATATATATATTCAAATAGGAAGGGAGTTAAAATATTCGTACTCACAACATAGTGAATCTCACAAGTACTTGAAGTAACACTTACCTGAAAAGAAAAAAAATACCATTAAAATACATACTAATTAGTCAAACAAATAAAAATATTTTATAAACAAACAAACAATAATACAAAAAAAAAAAACAAATAAAAAATAATATAGGAAAAAAAAAACAGCTTAAAATAAGAAAAATCTAGCCAATCAATTCTATCTGTAGGTCAATTGACAGCAGGCTTTATACAGATTGAAAACAAGTCTGTCGCATTGCAGTGTCCTTTTTAAGAAGTTTTAGGGAATTAATTATTATTTTTTTTGTTTTTCTACAAAACATACTGAAGTTTCAATTAAACTTTTTAAAAAATATTTTATTACTACATCAAGAAATTATTATTATTATTTTGTAAGACTTAGATAATTATATCTAGATGTGAAAGATCAGTGAGATTATTTTTAATGAAAAAATCAACTAGAGTTTTTAATTATTATAATTATTAGTAACAAAATAACTAAGAGACAGGACATAAATACTAGGTTATTATTGGAAAAATTCCAAACCACACAGCCTAATGTCTCCAAAATGCAGGCAAAAAAAATTGCCGTTTCGCCAATTCAATCGCATACCAAAAATAGGCATGGAATGGAGTGATGTTCGATTATTTTTTTTTATTCTGTTCTAATGATTCCTGTATTGGCGAAATGTTGACGGATTCTCTTTGCCTAAATATTGGACACAAGGCTACGTGGTTTAGAATTTTTCCAATAATTTTATCTAAAGTTCATGGAATAACTAAAAAAAATAAAATGAAATAAAATCTACCACAAATAAATATGATCCAGACGAAATAATACTGATGAAAATGTATACAATTTCTAGGATTAATATAAGCTTCAATCACTGGATTTCTCCACACCAAGAGAAACGCCAAGTCAGTTAAAAATCATTCTAAGCACACTCACGAAATATAATGCCAAGATTAAAACGTTGCATATATAATTGTAAAGAGCATAAACCTGGTAATAATCAACGATTATAAAGTTACTGAACTTTTTATTTTTATTATTTTTTTTTATCCTTCAATAAGAACCAGGATCCCTCAAAACCTGCAAAGCCATAATTTCACCGCAGGGACAAAGAACATAAACCATCACCGGAGTACAGCTATTCCCGACCGTTAAGCTCACTAATCCCTGAAGATATTTTCAGAGAGAAGATTACATTGTACCGATCCTTTTGACTCCATGGATCAACAGCAAAAAGATTATGCTTATTCTCCTTCTGCCTTTGCATTCACTGTGTTCTCTTTATATTTTTATTCAAAGCGGGGGAAGCCGTATACACCGTTTTAATTTGTATGAAATTCAAGACACGTACAAAAGTGACGTGATATTTTGAGTTACAAATCTAAAACATCATTCAGTGTTACATCCTTCCTTTAGATGGAATCCATAGATGCCACTATAACAATATCCTATAAAGTATCAATTAAAGAGAAATTATATTATTTGCATTACTTTTTTTAATACAGAAGAAAGATTCTGATCTATAATTTCTGCTTTGAGGAATAGTTTGATTTCTTAACAAATTCAAGGATAAAAAAGAATTAATTATTAATCAGTTGTTTTTAAGTAGTTCTAGATATTATTATTTTAAACATTGTAATTGCCATTTCAATTTTTTTGGAAAAACACATTTATTTAAGTTTTGCGAAAAATCGAGATATAGAGCAACCATAACGTTATGTCATTGTTGTTTTATTAGTAAATAAGAGTCTATTAATAGCTATTAAATATGTTTAATCACAAAAATTTAAAACGAAAGTTAAGAACTTTTTTTTAACTTGGTTATTGAGAAACATTACAATCTATCTTAATTAAGCACACTTATTATAGAATTCCAAGAGCACATTCATGACATATTTATACAAAACTTAAAATTGTTTTTTTTTAAGGAGTTAGTGGGGGTTGCTGTGAAAAAGTTAGTTATTAAATTATTTTTAGAAAAATCTAATTACTAAGCCTCATGCGAAACCTCAAGACATAAATATAAAATAACGAAATTGTTGACATATAAAGGAACCTTTGGAATGTTTTTAGAAATTTATCGTTAAAAAATTGTTTTCTTTGTTCAAACCTACTGCCCTTGTCCTATATTAGACAAATCCATATTGAATACAAATTATAAGGGTTGCCCAAGTGACTCTCCAGCTATTATAAGAGAACTTGGAAACTAAGACATACTCCCGTCTCCGGACTGAAGACATGAGAATAAAGGACGTCATGTCTTGAGGATACCCCGCCCACGAGACCACAATCACGGACGAATCATCTATCTTCGGTTTTGTCTCTCCTGTGGTGGGCGGTATCCATTTATTCATGGGCTCACTATTCAATAAGAGGGGCATCGTGATGTGTTCTGTTATCGGTTTGTGTTGTGACACTGCTCCACTCAATGTACACGTGACGAAGCGTTTCAGGAGTGGCGAGTGATCAAAATAGTGATGGACTGGTGTTATAGCTGGTAACTCTTTTTATCAATGGACTGTAATGATCGGAGGCATTGTATTTAAATTGGTCTAACTACGAACCTCGTACCGTCTTAAAAACTTTTCTTATTTGTTTATAGATCAGTTTATCAATTTAATGAACGAATAGGATCGATATAAGTCAGTATCAAATGGAGAACATGTTTACATTCCAATAATTCCAATAACGACCGAAACTTTAAAATGTCGATAACTGGTAGTTCCCCAAAGCTTTACAATTTTTGCTTACTTCACTTCTGCCGAAAACGTTTATAAATTACTATTTAAAACAAATAAAACCTTAAATATCATCGATTAATGAATAGAATTTTCGCAAATAAGAAACAAAATTTTTTTATTTAGAGTAATGCTGCCCTACTAATAGCTTAATACACAGCTTATTCATCAATCCTGTTATGGACATAACATTAACACATACACTTTTTCGTATCATTGATATAACCTCAGAAATTCAACACAAATAATCTAAAATTACAACCTTACAACGCACATATTGGAATCAATATAGATTTTAAAAAGCTATATAAGCTTGTATTGTCACCTTGCAAAATGTTCAAGGATATAAATAATTTCAACTATACGAACAGCAAAGATAAAAAAAAAAAAAAAAAAAAAAAAAAATCCACAAATACGAAGAGCAAAGATAAAAAAAAAAATAATAAAAAAAAAATCCACCAATACTCATAAGATTTTTAATAAATCTTAAAACTACATTTGTAGAGCATTAATCAATTACAACAAAACTTTGTAGAAAAAAAAAGAAAACATTAACTATAAAAAATAAAAACTGCATTGAGAGACAGAGAGGTTAAATACTTTTAAGTAACAACAATTGAAATAAAGACTAATTATAAAATATACAAATTAATTTAAGTCTTTGGAAGCTAAATAATACTATCAATCATTAGCCAAAGTCATGAAAGAATTTGATAGATTAATAAAAAAAATTGTATTCCTTATCAGTGACAGCATAAAAAGATACAAAATACTTAATGTTAATAAAGACAAAAATAGAATGGAAATAAATAATAGAGCAAACATTATGGAAATGAAGGAACACTTTATAGAAACAAATACTAAAAATAGAAGAGAATTTTAAAATAACATTGTGTACTACATAGGCCTACTATGATCAATACAGCCATTAAATTTGGCCTTGTATTAATCAATATTTTTACTCGTGGATGAATTCAATAATTTTAATTTAATTTATTACAAACACTAATACAATATTGAATGACCCTAAGAAAATATTACAAACAATAAACAAAATATGATAATAGTTTAAAAAACAATTACTTGAAAAGAACATTGTAGCTATACCTCATCTATAAATTGAAGGATGTCCATACTGCATTTCCCCTCCCCCACTCTCACTCATCCTAACCTTGGTTATTAGTTGTTTTTTAATGTATAAAATTGTAAGGCATGAAACAACACGTAAATCAACGAGAACGTCTGGAGTCGGCACTACAAGTAGACAACTCCGCACTGCATTTAAACATTGCGGGTCTAGCCTAACTTTGGGATTCTCAGGCAATATTACACATACAAGAGAACCCCCTGTATTAATATCTTTGATATAAGATAACTAGTCGATTATGAATCAAAATAAGAACATAAAATATGAAATTGCTTTATAATGAATTTTACTGCAGAAAATCAAAAAAGGTCAATAAAACAAAATTTATAATCATAAAAAGAAAATATGAATAATTTATACATTTCAATCGTTTAGGTTAGGACTTGATTAATTTCAAAGCGTGCTCAAGGCAATTAGGTCATCATCATTCAGAGATAATAGACAAAATTAATTTGTAAATAAATTGGTATACAAAGATAATGAGTTTTTGAACTGATTTAGATAAATTATATTTTTTTTGGATAAATTATGTTAATTTGTAAATATAAAATATTATTATTCAATTGTAAAATTCCATTTAAGAAATACAAATAAATATTATGGTTTTTAATAACAAAATCAATAAAAGTAGTTTGAATTATGATAGGGCCGTAAATACATTTTTATTGTTTATAATATTGTCTAACTGTGTGGTGTTGAAAAGCTTACTTAATAATATAATTTTTATTTTGAAAAGTTGAGTTTAAAGATCCAAATAAACCATACTTAATATTAAATTAATGTTTTAATATTAGACTGTTGAGTTATGTTGCCCATAGATATTCATCCCATAATATTTTGATTTCTTTTAAAATAGGTACGAAAACATAAAATACAAAATAATAATAATTAATCAGCAAGTGTAATTAGGCTGTGATGATTGTTTTGTTTTGACAAAGGTTTATTTCCTTGAAAACGGCCTATGGGCTGAAACGTTGCTAGAGAAAGACATAAAGTAGGACTTATGTGATCAAAATAAGTGTTTTCAATATAAAAAATGTGATATTAAGGGTGGTGTACATAGTAGGTGGAACGAAAAACACTTTTTTTAACTAATAAATTTTTAAATCATTCAAAAGTTGGATTTTTATGTCAACAAAAACATTTTAAAAAATGTAAATTTTCCTCTGCTTTAGTTTTAGTTTTTTAATCAAATGTTTTATATGAAGTTGGGTGCTCTAAATTTATACTTCAGGCTACTTACTCAAAAATCTAAATGACAATTCTGAGTTGAATTAATGTGTAATAATTATTTTTTTCACTTTCGAGTTGCTGTTAGAAAACAGTTTTAAAAATAATAATATCTGTAAATCTACCTAAAACAACAGGGTAAAAATTTCCTATTTTTTTCCAGTACGAAAAGCCTCGTTTTTAAGTCTAAAGTGGAAACTCAAAATATAATTATAGGACACAAAACTTCATATCGCTTTTGCTGACATGAAGGAAATTTCTTAATAATATTAGAAAGATGTCCACCAAAAAGTGTTTTTCGTTCCATCCAAACGCACAGTCGTTCCGTCAAAAAGGAATACTTTTACAAAACTCAATGAAAAAGTTTTGTGTGACTTTCAGCCGATTCTATTAAAAAGCCGCTTTCATAAAAAAAAAAAAAATTACAGGTAAGTGAAAGTAAAAATATATTATGAATTGAAAAAGTCCCGTTACCTTATTTCTTACTCGACGCTCAATCGATACTTGAACGCATTTTTCCGCCGATGGAACAGCGAATTGGCTCTGCAATCGAGTTACCTGAAAGGAGTCCTTTTTTTTTATTGGCTTTCATAAAAATATTGCTTTTTGACGGAATGGCTATATGCATACCATATTAAGATTTCAAGATCAAACGATTTCCAGAAACAACAGTTATTCCTTCTATGCTATAGTAAAAATATTCTTGCAGAATATTTTAGCGGCCATCAAAAGGAATCCTCAGCTGGTAAGTAGCAGTTAGGGTCAACAAACCCTAAAGGGGCGCTAAGATCGATGCATGCACTATTCTGAGATGCGTCACGCTATCAGTAACAACGGCCGACGGGTCTGTTTGACCTTTGGGCTAAGCAAACTGCTGCTATCTCGTGTGTAAAGCATATTAATAATCGTATACTTTAACAGAGTTGAGAGGAATATACCCATATTCCATAACCCAAGAAGGACGCCAGGGAAAAATAATAGGACAAGTAACGAAATAGCTATGTCTGTGCAAGTAAATCTCATCTACTCAGCAAGGAAATTGGGAATTGTAAGATATTTTAGTTATGAAGTCTTTAAATGATACTTAAATATGAAGAAGGAAGGATATTCTGTATTTGAAACATGTTAAAAAATAAAAAAAAATAATGTAGGCAAGGTTAAAAACTATAAATTAATAATATGAAGGTATGTTTCGTTGATTCAAACAAGAATGTTATATATTTCGTACTTTAAAACATAGAATACAAAAAATAATAAAAACCGAAAAAGATAAACTAAAATAAAATAAAAAAAATTATTTATACATGCAGATGCCATAATTGTTTATTCTTGGTGGAGAAAAAATATTGTAAAATACTATCTAATCCCTCAAGATATCGTTTTAAAAACAGTTACATCTATTTCTTCATAATTTTTTTATATGTAAAAAATCAAACCCATAGATAAGTAAATGTTAAAAATTTCATGAATGAATCCTTCAAAAAAACAATCAAAAACCTAAATTATAATATTGTAATGTATTTTATAATTTATTGTACTTTTATTATTTTATAATTACTCATAACAACTTATTTCATGGAAAAAAAATTACATGAGTAAAAAAAAGGACTGTTTTGGAATATTTTTTCACTCAAAATATATCATAAATCGGTCTATTAATAAAGTATCAACAAAGTTTGAATTGGTGATTTTTTTAGAAATTTTAGCTCACAACTCAGACCCAATTTTCAAAGTTAGAAAAATTTTCAGATCAGCCATTTGGGGATTACGCCGACATCTGATAAACCAGAAAATCGTACCACGAACACATTTCTGTAAAACATCATAATGCTATGAATGTAATAAAAATCAATTTCACAGAAAACGATTACCATCATTCTACAGCAACTTAACAAAAAAATATTAATAATTCCTTTTTTATTTTTTAAAATAAATTATTATCGACATTCACGTGGAAACTTTTACGTTTATATTTTGTTTTTGTTATTTAATTATTACCTACGATTAATGCACAATTAATTTTAATCTTCATAGTATATAAGTTTTCAATATTTATTGATTTAAAAAATGTTATCTCAGCATGTTGAAAATTAGATTATTTTTTTTCATTTGCGACTCCTGAAAAGTTTGGATTTGTCAGTGAACTGTTTCACATTGAGAACATCGATATAAAAAACGAAATGTCAGTGGAAAACCAATATGCGGATTTCTGAGATTGATAACCAACAACACAAGAGCCAATACTTAAATTTAAGAGGCCTCCTAACGATTCCACAAAACTATCAATAAAGGTACCTAGAAAATTTCCCTGACCATAAAAGTAATTAAAAAAAAACAAAAAAAAAGTTAAATAATTATCAAACCCCTTCACTCTATGTTAGGATAAACTCCATCTCTCCGGTAACAACTGTCAATTCACATAGAGCATAGGTACTTACAAGGTACAACATACCCGCGATGCTTCCAACTTTCATTTCAATTAACTCTCATAGAACGGGATAGGGCACGCCGTAGAGATAACTACGATCTGAGCTAACGGGAGGGGGAGGTATCATGACTCATTACGAAGAAAGCTCCAGCGACAGATCGGCCAACTTTTTCTTCCTTTCCAAGACGCTCACCCTCATTTGCGGCGGCTGCCGATAAAGGACTACCCGGAGGAATTTCACCTTCTAATAATTCGGAAACCTGAGGTCCTTGAAAGTCTTCCTGATGGAACGGCCGGGTCTTTCGAGAGGAAGAATCCAAATCGGATAGTGAAAGATTAGGCAGCAATTTCTATCGGTATTCGGGATGAGGCGAAAAAGAAAGTACCCCGACTAATTTTTATTGCTTAATTTCTGTGATGTCCTTATTGAAACTGGGGAAAGGTATAGGGTCTAACCAACCTGTAGACATAATTATAAGGAGGGAATCAATTGGGTTTATCATTAATAATTTTCTTTATTATATTTACTAGACACAAATATTTATAATTACAGTTATTTTCCATAAAAAATATATGGACGCTTCAAATTTTAAATGCAGTTAAAAAAAAAAAACGATAAACATACCAAGAGTCCCAACAACATCTAAAAAGTTCAGTATCATCATCCACGACAAACTATTAGTACAATATTAGTTTAACTCTAAGAATGAAAAGGAAGTTAAATAAGCCAATTTATGAGGGATGAGATGAGGTATTGACACTAGGAAGAGGTACTGACTGGACTCGAAATAATCAACAACACAGGAGAATAACTTTCCATGACAAAGGAAGCGTCAACAGAGTGTAGCAGTAATGTGACAATAAGCCATATTTTTTTAAGAAGGCCCAAATTTCATCCCACTCTCAAGTATTTTTAGATTAAAACCCGACTTAAGCAATAATCTTTAGAGATAACAATACATAAAACTAAGTCCTCAATTATTATTTTACGGATAAGAATTTAAGTTTGGTATACAAACAGTAAGGTTAAACTATTTTGGTTAGTATGTGAACTCAATTAAATTTTATTCTTATGGTACTTAAATCTCAGAAAAATAAAGATTTTTTTTTTATTTTCCAAATTCATATAAAATTTTAATATTTTTATTTCTGTTAGGAAGCATTTTCGGACATTTTCACTATAAGACTTTTTATTTCGACATCAGGCTCTTTTCACAACACAAGAGTCTAGGAAGCAAAATATTTTTGAGGAGCAATCGGATCCGGTCGGCTTACATCGCCAACGGTCGGTCTATCCTCTCTCCCTACACAATTTTCTCTAAGCTCTTTTGATTGACTTGAAATTGTTTTTGTTTTTTTATCAATTGCTGTGATTTCTAACTATTACGCCATTTTTCTTGTTATTACCTTGCAATATTCAAAATTGTACGCCAAAATTGCAATAAATCGTTAATAAAAAAATTAAACAAAATATAAATAAACTTAATCATATAGTGAACTTTATCTTCCATTTGTTTTTATTACTTCGTACATGATCAACGTTTCCAGATCCGTCGTCTGATTAATTATTCATGTTTCGAAGTCACGTATTAAACTAACAGAGATAATGGATATAAACAGAAGGTGCAAGTGGCATGTGCATCTTTGGGGTGAAAGCTGTTTCATCAAGACGCAAGACGCACGTGCGTCCTGCATTCAAGATGCACGCATCTTTCGTCTAGCATCTGAAGTGTGAAAGGAACTTAAGCAATACTTAAAGTGTGGAGAGCTTCAGTCATGTAACATACGCTGTATATTTATGGGATGCGTCAAAGACAGTATGGAATAGTTTATTGTAGACATATGAGATTATATGTGATGATCAGGAATGCGGACAAGAGGGAACAGAACATAGTATTCAAGTATTTATTGAGCCCATGCATGATCGCATAGATCAATTTTGTAAAAATTCTATCAGACAAAAAATAATGATCTCGGGTAGACAACAACCTTGAATTAATGTAATAAAAATTATTTAATTATTAATAGCACTGAATCTCCAACATAAAATGGCACCATGGAGAACATGACCTTCCCCATTGAGGACTCACTATGCCGCAGTGCCGTGGACTGACCCGCTTGGCAAAAGACCTATTCCAGACGTCACAGGCATTAAATTCTCCTTTATCGAGCCTTAACGGAATTAATTCGCTGGCGAAGGTTGCACGACTAACAATTTGGACCGGACTTCAATCAGCGGCACCAAGATTATCTTTAATCCTATTTTCTCTTATCGATCTGAGCCTGTCCTTACACAAGTCTACCCCGGCGGGGCTTCGTCTTAGAACACAAGAGCTCTCAATACAGAGGAGGCAAAAAAAACTCAGAAAGACTTTTGGTTAAGATAAAGCCGGGGTTGTTCTGAGGTTGGAAAAACTTTTTAAAATGCAGACAGGATGTGGCTGGCTTATCACAGCTGCGGTTCACAGATAGCACACAATCGGAAGCTTTCTTCGTTCTCACTTGGACACGTTTGCTTATCTCACTCAAAGGAACTTTGAGTACCTGAAAATAACAATACCAGGTTTCCGTTTTTTTTTTTTTTACTATTCACATTTTTGTATTGTAGTTTTAACATATCAACCTTAACAAAAACTATTTAAAAACATATTAGTGTTGTTAACTTGGATTAAAACTTGTTTACTTAGATTGTTAGTGGTAATGGAGTTCATGTAAGTAACAAATAGTTAATAAACAAACACTTTCATTGAGTTTTAATTAGGGGAAAAAAAAAAACTTTTTCTAGGTAGCTGAAAATTTGAATCTTACACAGAAATATTTATGTGATACATGTTCTAAATAAACAAATACGATCTGTTCGGCTCCATCACTTGTAGACAGAAAATTATATTATTAGAAGATTTTAATCGAAAAATAAAATTCCGGTAAAAAGTAAAAGTAGGGAAAGTATTCAACCTGAAAACGCTAGATAAAAGAAAATCTGTTGCATAAATAGGTGATTGCAGGCGTTTATTACGTTACCGTAGCTAAAGTGAAATAGGTTTTCACCATATCGCGTTAAAAGGCGCAAGCAGCAGGACCAAGCAACGCGAAGTACTAAGCAAATATTACAGAAACGTTTGGATGTTTGTAGCTTGGTTTGTTAAATAAATAAATAATAATTTTCCTTACAGTATTATTGTAAAACAATGTGTGATTTTAATTCATTTATCAAATTTTATAAATCGTAATTGAAAAAATACAGAAATGAGGAGGATGATTGGGGTGATCAGTCATAATAAAAATGGCAAAACTAATTAACAATATTTATTTTATTCATTTATTTTAATTTTTTTATAAAAAATACAGTAAATTATGCTTAAGATATAAACTTTAGGCTTGCTGTTGTAGGTCAATAAATACATGAATATGTATTCGTAGAGTAAAAATGAATGAAAGAATATAAATAAATTAAATAACATCTAACAAGAATACCATCAAATTAATTAATTAAATAAATTATAAAGAACTGCTGTCTATTTAAAAAAAAAATAAAAATGATAAACTTAAAATTTATACAAGGCGGAATCATTAGAAAAAAAAGAAAGAAGAACGAAAAGTGTCATTTGAAGTTGCGTTAAGGGTAAAAAAATTTTAACAAACCATTACGACGATATATATTATTCGAAATTAAAAGAAAAAGAAAAAAAAAAGATCTTGAAATTGACGGCAATTTATTTTTTTAAATTAATGATTACAAACTATTAACTAATAAATACAAATTATCTCAAAAACGGCATAAACTGTTTGCATTAACTCACTTAATTAAAATAACTTAGTATACAAACAACTCAAAATAAATAAACACTAATTTAGAAGCTATAAATCCTTAATTAGTTCAGAGAACTATTTATTTTGAAAATATCAGGTGTATTTCATAAATTCAATGTAATCGGATTAGTTTCAAACAGATGCTAAATATAATAAAAATTCCTAAAAACATTAAATTCTCAATGAATTTTTTTTATTATTAAATAGATGACAGATACACTGGATTTATAGATCGCCGTTTCTATATATAGTAAATAATAAAATATATCAAAAAAAATATATATACATACATATATGTATATGAAACATAAGCGGATAAATCGCAGTGAATCATTACATTAAGTGAATCCATCCATTATTTTGTTACGTTATTCAACCACAATCTTCACTTTCCTCGGCTGTTTCGCACCTCAACAACACGAATATTAAGATTAAAAAAAAATACACGACAAAATGGGGAAAATCCTTTTCGCGTGTCTATAGGGGAAGTTAGTTTAATTGTCATGTAACGCAACACGACGTCACGAGAATAGCTCATGACAACGGCAAACACTTCCGAGAGTTGTGCACGGAACTGTCAACACAACACGCCAGCAGATGCATCAGCTGTTCAATCGCTTGAGTATTTAAAAAATTAAATAAAATTTGTCGTCACACCTACTATTATCTTATGAGCGTTCTTGGAAGCTCAAAAAAAAAAAATGATTCAGGATAGCAACATAGAAATTTGGTAAAAAATTAAAAATATCACATCTAATTGATTTTAAAAGTATTAAAAACCTTATTTGAACTTGTCTTAATATGTTACCACGTAATTCAATTAATTAATCAATGAAGCTAAAACCTTAATATCATCATATAACCATTAACGTTTTTCTATTACGAATCTATTAGAAGCACTAAAATACTTTAAAAAAAAAAAGAAAAATTCTACTATTACAACGCAGGTCTCGGATTCAGCGCTTTGTAAGGAGGTGATAGGGACGAGATCACACTCAATAGTCAGGCGTTTTTTCCTTAATTAATTATTTAATTAAGAGCACCCGCTTCATAAGGTTTAGGATGGTCTCCCAATCCACGGCTGGCAGAACAGAATGAATAATAATTACCTGTCATCAGCCGGATTCGAACTTCGGGTCTTGAGCATAGGAAGTCAGTGCCAAACCCAATTTATTGTACAATTAAAAATCATGGCAGTTTACACAGCAAGAGCTTGAAGTCGTGAATCCCTTCATGAAATTCCTGATTGAGACATTAATGACATGTTTCCACACCTTCCTGGCAACTACAGAATCACTGAAGTAAGAATAAAACAAAAGACAAATAGACCGTAAAGTTATTAAAGGCTCCCAAATCGGACTAGACCCTCCCTCCATTTTCGTACGTGCTAAGGACGGTAAAGAAAATTGGCCAGTGGGTTCGGCCCATTGTAGTCGGATGCATGAATTGCGACACATGACCATGCATCTTCAGACAACAATGGCACCCATAACGCAACTTATTTAGAACGGATTTGACCAGTTATCTGACCGCCTACTCGGGCATCTCTATTCGTCATACGAGCGTCGTTACTCAAGTAACAGTTTTAAATTGAACTTATTACTTTTGAGTCCAATGAACTGAAACCACTCCATCGATGCCGAAAAGGCAATGGACGATGGAATTTTCATATAAACGATAATCTGAGGCCCATACTCATTTATTCTTTATTATATACGATCAGTGGTTTTTTTAGTAATCATGAAAAAAGTTTCTCTGATTTCATTAAGAAAAATCATAGGAATATAATTTAAAAAAAAAAAAATACTGTTATACTTATAGGAAAATCCGTGAAATCAATATAGCATCTGGGAATAGGGAGGGAAATAAAATTAGCAGAAATAAAAATACAATTATTAATGAGAACCGTTTTCTTTATAAAAGCTAGTAGGAAAAAATCTTCAGCCGAACGTTAACATAGTTTATAGCAAAAATAATTACCTACTTAATTAAAATATGTGTGTATATATATATATATATATATGCATTAAATTAAAAGAAGAAGCAACACATTATGAATGAAGGAAACAAAAGCAATGAAAAAAAACGAAACGTTGTTAGAAAAAATATCGGTTAGAGAGTAATAAATCTAGATAAACTAGATTGAAGTTTTTTTAGAGCTAATTGGACATGGATCAACTATTCTTTTAAAAGTAAGTTCTATGTAAGTTATAAGAACACCATATCAATTTAGTACCGCAAGGAGTCGCTTTGTTTCAATTCCCGTATCAATATACCAAGCTTCTTTACTTGCGGTAGTGAATAAGTCAAATACGTTGGATAAGATATTCGGGCTTCTTAACAAATGGACAAGAAAAGAATCCCGGTAAGCAATAATCTATTTACTGGTACACCAGGCGTGGCGTGGATCGAATCTTGAACACACCTAGTTCCAATAAAGTAAGACCTCACCTCTCGATAGCAATAATAATATATACGAAAAGAGCATTGCCAGTTTCAATAACGTCTGCATTTTCATTAAAATAATGCATAGAATTAATACACTGATAAAAAAAAACGAAAATTATCAGGTTAGAATTTTTTTTCTGTTAACAAACCTTTAAATTAGATATATTTTGTATACTAGAAGCATATAAGTTAGCTATGTGATAATATGTAATAATAAAGATTATTAAAGCTAAATAAGTTATTCAAACAAAAAAAACATTCAGTGCAAATAAGAAAGGTTTCCTAAAGGCGTTGAAATATGACGTCTATCGACCAGTAGCCCAAACACGTCAATTGGAATAACCAACAAACATAGAAGCGACAGATTTCTAACGTTTCTATTAACAGGAATGAAATAATATACTAAAATTTAACTAGTAAAATCAAATTAATTCGTAAGTTTTAAATATATATTTAAGACTACATATCATGAAGATTTTGAAGATAGGTACAATGAGTATAAATAATAATAATATATTTATATAATAATATATAGATATATTTTAATCTTTTAATTAGTTTCATGGACATTTCACATAAAACAAAATATAAAAGAACTTAATCAGCGATACGAACTTCCTTCTAGGCTACTTGACAGACGTTCTAAATTATCTGTGACTAATAAATTAACTATTTACAAAGTTCTCATTAAACCACTTTGGACATATGGGATTGAACTATGGAGAACGGCAAAGAAATCAAATATAAAAATCAACCAATTATTCCAATCAAACGTCCTCCGGAAAATTGTAGACGCACCCTTTTATGTTTCAAACCTCACGTTACATACTGACCTGAACACTCCTTTCATCACGGCAACTGCCACTGACCGCTTTAATAATTTTCTTGAGACTGACTCTTAATTCAAATCCACTTACTTAAGCTCTATCGACTGCTACAAATTCATATAATCCGCCCAGAAGTCTGCTGAGGCGCTGGCCAAGAGACTTATTAAGTAGGCATTGAGCTACTTGCTGTATTATCTTTTTTTTTGTGTGTTATTATGTGTTATTTTACTACTGTTTTTGTTCTGTTATTACTATTCTTTTTTTTTTTTTATGCTATCATTTATTCTCCTTGATATCATATTTGCTGAATACCGAGGTAGATGGCAAATATATTGTGAGCCAGGAATATGTGTGACCAATAAATAAATAAAAATAAATGCAATTAGTTTCAAGGTGTCTGCTAAGTGCCGGTAATAATCTTTTATAGTTTTTTGTACAATACTCTGTAACTAAATTACAATTGACAGAATATTAAATTTTAAATAGCAGTTAAAACGTGTAACCACTTATTACCTGAATGGGACAAAAACAATGGACGAATTGAGAAATGATTTGAGCGTCAATATAGAAGATAATTACGAAAATAATTTTTTATAAAAATTCCTTAACATCAATAGTAATAATTGGCTACTCTTTCGTTTTTATGCTGTTACATGTTTTTAATTAATTACCTCTATATATATTTTTTTTAATAGAAGCTTTAAGATTTTACCATTTTTTATTTGATATGTATTTAGTTAATAATTAATAAATAATAAAACTCTTTTTCTCTAAAAGTTCTCGAGACTGGGAAGCGCCATCGACCTAGAGACAGGCAGATCCACGTGGCATCGACCAAAGAAGTCTTGGTTGGCACCGCACGACCTAGACGAAGCCCCACCGTTCTGTCCTACCAAACGATCAATTCACCATAGCAACAATATTATAATAATAAATATTATAAATTAAGAAATGTGCAATTAATAATAAATTAGTCGATATAATAAAATTTTAAAAATATGGAACTAATCAGAGGGTGTGATGAAGGAAAGAATGAAGTTTTTAAAATTTATCATATCTAGAGTAATGTACGGCTTGGTTTTGGTTAGTTTGTTAAAGTGAGATGTACAAGATGAAAGAGGAAATATCGAAATACATCTTCAGTTTAATAATGATATAAATCGATTTAAAAGAAAAAAAAAATTCTTTAATCATCAAATGTATAATGCCGTACTGAAAATCCGTTTTCAAGCTCTCAAGATTAATGGATTTTGATGAGTGAAGGATCAAACGATACGGAATTTCATGTGGAAATGATGATTCCCAATTTTAAAAGTTAAAATTTCACTGCAACTACAATAAAATTCTATGGAAACATGTTTGTAATTTTAAAAAATCTGGTGAGTCCACTCACAAAACTTTCCTAAATATTTCAGAAAAGTTTTTATATGTTTTAATATGTCCATTAAGAAAAAAAAAAATTGAATTAGATTCATTTTCATGAAAATTTATCAAAGAAAAGATTTGAATAGGAATTCTTTTATATATTAAAGCATCATGATCGGCTTGTGGAAGATCAGTGTAAACAATCCAATAAATTACAAAATTAATAATAAAAAACTATTTAGGTATTAACTAACCCAATTTTGTCAAACAATAATTTCTTTTAAAAGTAGAGGAAATAGTGAAACTTGTGTGATGCGGGCACTAGATCTTTTAACTTTCGCTTACTATTCTTTTTTTCTGCTCTTTCTGGTACCGGAATTCGAAATCATAATTTTGCATAAGAAATTTAATAGCTGCATCTTCGTTAATAGTGGTCCCACATGAACGATTTTTATATTGTTTTGTAGAGAATACCATCCATCACCTTTCAAAAGTTTGTATATAAATTTTCCCATAGCATATGTATATATATATATATATATATATATATATATATATATATATATATATATATACTTAGCGAGTTAGGGCCCCAAAACATTTTTCTTTTCTTTATAACTTTTTTCCCTGAATTTTCTCGGGAATTTAGTGCATATACGAACATTCAAAGTAGATTAATTAGAAAATTTTAGGAAAGTTTCATCAAAATCTTTGGAGCCCTCTTTACACAACAGACAATAGAAAAATATGTTTTTCACTTATTAAACAGGCACTACTGCTCAGGGAGCATCCGATTTGTGTCACAGGCATCACTGAAAAGGAGAAGGATTGTTATAATGATTCCGAACAAAGCATAGCGTAGTATTTTACAAATATTTATGATAAGGAAAGATCATTGTGGGTTTTACTAAACCAGCAGCACTGTACTCATACGGTTTTAATTAAATGGAACTAATTGTATACATTTAAATTATAACATAAGATAAACACCCAAGACTCAGTCCTTAAACCACTCGACATTCATTAAATCTAGGACATTGTATAGAGCCTTCGCCACAAAATCGGCGCTCATCAATTTCTACATAGAATATTAATCACTTCAGAAACCGCGGACAGAATTCATAATGAACCATAAGTACCGTTGTGGAGGTATCCATTGAAACAACAATACTTTACCAAACGATATTATCTCGCTAATTAAGTACTTTAAGTTAACGGCGAAGGGAGGAATTACATGCATTCAACGATGCTTCGGCTAATTTTCAACTTTGTTGAGATTGCTTAATTATCAGGCATGGTTTAACACGGAACTCAATCTACATGTAATAGTATAAATTATCATAATACTTCCTCTATTACGAGTAATCGCTAACCGTAAAGCACGGCTGAAAGGAAGACTAGAATGCGAAATTTGCAGTGGGATATCTCATTTAACACCACAGAAGTGCACCATTCACCGTTCTAAAGCATAGCATGAATTTCGAATTTCGTATGTCTTCGATATTCGTCCATTATTTATCGAACATATACAAGATAAAAAAAAAAATCTTTGCTCCAACTAGAAACGAAGCTAATAACCCTTAGCACAAGAATAATTATGCATCATTAGAATATACTCCCCTTAATTGGACTTAAACGGTCAACCTTAACCTTCCTAATAAATATATTTCCCATTAATTAGAATTAACTTGTCCTGCAACTTTAAAAACATCGTTTAGATAGCCTGATCGGTCTCACACTGTTCGAGTTGAGGTAACGGGTACCGATTTTTTTTTTTTTTGTTTTGCTTGGGCAACAAGCTCGATTGTTTACTCAAGTTTACTTTTTGTTCCTGTGAAACATGAAAGAACTACCTGGAATAACAGGATGTACGCCTCCTTGACCAAACTGGGTTGAACGGTCGATTAACCCAGGAGTAATACAGAAAACTTGGAATAACAATGATACCTATATTGATTACAAACCAAGAGATTTAAATCATCTTCATTACAATACAAACTTAATTGTAAGGATTACTTAAACGGAATTCCAACTATTTTTTATAGCTTCCGATTCCAACTAGATTTATCGAATACAAGAGTCCAAGTATAATCCCTCAGAGTGGATGGATATCCTGTATATATATATATGTAAAGTTTTATCAGCATTTAGTTAAAAACCTTTTTGTTGAGTACTGTTTAAGTATATAATACCATCTGGAAAAGGATCAATAACGAGTACAAAAAACACAGGTCATATATAACAGGAAGGAGGCTTAAGAAACAAGAGGAAAAGGATAAGAAAAAAAGAACTCAAGTGTGGCTTCAGAGAAACAAAGAAGGCTTCTCAAGCTCGTATCTTACACACGGCAGGCATATACCATCCCATATGGGGATCTCAACAGCTATAACACGAGGATCATACTTCAGGGATATTCCTAGCACGTGCCTGGAGCTCATCTATCAAGCAGTTCCACAGTATTTGGATTCATGGGACAGTAAGATTTAGTAACTTATGTTTATTATGTTATGTTTGTAGAAATAGTTAATTAAACTTCAATTAACTTTCAAAGCAACAATCACACAGCAGTATAAGGTAGGTTAAAAAGGTTATAGAAAGAGGAGGATCAGTGTAAATTCCTCAATATGGTCTTAAGACGAACTGGAGGAGACGTATTTCAAATATAGGAAAATTCGTTTTTGAACGTCTCCAAATAATCCAAAATCAAACGAATCATTTTTGATGTGCATATGTAGGCGATATCAGAGAATGGAATTTGATAAAATTGATACGAAACCATGTAGGTACCAACATTACCCATTACTCCTCAAAATTTCACCAAAATCGACTTAATTAGATGTTATGTCCGTTCCATAGATTTGACTACAGAAATGTACAGAACCAAATTTATTCCTTCATACTTAAAAGGTAAAAGGCGATTGGGAATATTCAATTCTGAGAAGATGTGTATAGTCCGAGGTATAGAGACCTTTTTATCAAATGATTAACATCCGCCTGAAAATTCATAAATAGCTTTCTAATAGCAATTTGAGAAAATTTTCGAAATTGGCACATTTTCAATCTAGAGATCGACAAACTTTGTCTATTTAATTACGTACTAAAAACTCATAAATACCCAATTGCTTTCCACTTGAATCATGAGATAATATGTTCACAAAATCGAAAAAAAAAAGATGGTCTACAAAAATATTAAGCCGTTTGACGTGACCGCCACTTCCAAAATAAGAAAAAAAAACGAGGTTTTACTGGACAAACGGCTAAATATTTTTGTAGGCCATTTTTTTCGATTTTGTGATCATATTATCTTACGATTCAAGTGGAAAGCTGGGTTATTCATGAGTTTGTAGTACCTAATTAAATAGACAAATTTGCCGATCTCCAGATTAAAGATGCCCCGATTCCGAGAATTTTCGTAAATAAAATATTTGTAAATTACAATGAGATGAAGCTATTGATGAAATTTCAGGAGGATGTTAATAATTTGACAAAAAGGAGTCTGCACCACGGAGTAATATAATTCTTTTTTATCATCTGCTTGAGTACGAAAAGAGTGTAGAAACAAACAAAATAACTTTTCCTGAGTAAATTACGTATCTTGAAGAGGAATATTGATCTTAATAAATGAACGTGGTATGGTCAACATTACACTCTGGCCATTTTTCTCCTAACCCAATGAAGAGTCATGTTGGTACCTGCTATAACAAAATCACTCTTTTCCTGAAGTCATTCAAAGCCACTGGCAGAAAATAAATTATATTTATTACCGGGATTCGAAATCACAGTACACATGATTAAATACAAGCCATATTTCAAGCGCTATAAACAAGGATCATGCCGAAATAAAACTATCCGATACCGACATAAATTAGCATTAAACCCCTTTGAAAAAAATACTTTCGGACCACCATTAAAAATTTATCGCTCCGCTAGAGAGTGAATTCAAGGATTACTTTGCATATCCTACAAGGCAGATACCTGTTGGAAGAGAACTGGTCCTTACAGGTTGAAGAGAAATTTCTGGAGAGAGGATATTTTTTACTGCAAAATTTACAATTTCCAGTTGTTAATTTGGAGAGAGAAAAACACTTCTTCCCGTCTTTGACCTTTATCAACTAAGACCATTACTACTTTCCTTCAATGATCTTATACATTTATCTAAACTTATCGACGACCACCTTGCAAAAGCTTTTATGTGCAAAAACAACATACGTCTCATAGATAAATTTATTTTTAAAAAAATGAACTGCCAATTTTTATTTTATGAAAAAAGCAATCTATTTATTTATGTTGAACCAAATGTTTTGGTTAGTATTTTTGAAAATGAGTGGGGACAAAATTCATCAGAAAATCTCAATACAATTCAATAATCTGGCTTCTGCAGAGTGGATAAGGACTGAAAGTATTTCAGTACAATTGATATTTTCAATCAAATCATTAAAATAACATAATAACGTATATTATTTATTTTAAAAATAATAATGCTAATTTAACAATTTGTTATTTAAATAAAAGGAAGTGGGATGGTTTCGCTTTTGAATAGTATATTGCACTTTACCTGATAAGAAAATTTAAGGGCTAAGTAGGAATTCTGATTTACCATACTCGCGAAGAGATATCCCAAAAACAAAAAACAAAAATTTAAAAATCTGAAATTATAAATGTGTTAGTCATTAATGACTGCACTATCGTCCATTAAACTTTATGTCTGAGATTTAAGCACTACCAATACTTCTTACCTCCTTGAGATAATTGTGTGATTGATTTACTATCACGATTATCATTTAAATAATTATTAAATTGGTAGTTCAAAGTGATATGCACGTATGAACTAGAACGCACATTATCATTAGATAACCCTGTAATAAAAAAAAAATATGAATATTTTTCAAAACTTTTCGTAAACAAATGTATACTTTATAAAAAAATGACATGATTCCAGATTATTTTATAAAAAAATAACACTTATTTTGATTACGAACATTCCTTTCATAATTCCGAATGGTAAATTAGAAATCAGTAAATGGATGAATTATTTCTCAGCAAAAATCACAGTTTATCTGCACAAAATCCAGTTAAATTGAAAATTTTAGTTCTTACAATTCAAAAATCGACTTTATGTGTCCTTTTAAAAATTTGAAGTCAATCAAGTAACAGAATAAAAGCAGGAAAACACAGTACATAAGAGAAAAAAATAACAACTGTACCTTGAATAAACAAAAATATTCAAAGAAACTGAGGGATTATTGCCTGAGAACGACGAGTGGTCCCAAAACAAAAAATATAAAATATTCAATTACTTGTGTGGGATATGGTGCAGTCACGTACGACCACAGATAGGTCATCAACCTCTTCCGCCTCAAGATCCCCAGTTCTTTTCTTTCGGTTTCCTGTGCAATATGACTCCCAGGCCAATAATACCGCATCGTGGAGAAGAATAAACAATTCAATGAGGAGAAAAAATATGGTTTAAATAGCCCTTTTATGGATCTGCATAATCTCTAACTCATTAATGCAGATGTGCATAGTTATAAGGTTGGTAATAAAATCAACTATTAATAGGTGGCTAGGTCTGATAAATGGCACGGCTGTTTATTTTCATTCAGCTATTACAAGCTCGGATTGCAGTAAACTATGTGCTTTTTATTCACACTGTAATCATGGTTGTAAAAACATTCCAACACTTTTTGATACAAGTGTAACAACAGCAAAGGAACAGAATAATGAAATCTTAAGTTATGGAGGATATTTATTAACATTTAGTAATTGTACATAAAAAAGTAATTAATATATATATTGCAGTCCTTGGAAATCAATATCATCAAAATATTCTCCAGTATAGTACTTCTATACCCGATCTCTTTACAACAATAAATTCTTCCAGTTCTTCAACCCCTTAGGGAAGGCTTTCTCCACCTGTTGACTAGCGAGGAGCAGACGAATAAGAAAGGACGGTTAGAGACACCGTGGGAAGAGGAACCGCAAGCAGTAAACTGTTGCAGGGCTGATTGCCGCCGATGCTGCGTTAAAGTCCCTGATGAGCCTCGCCGTTCGTGATCTTCCTTTCTTCTCGGGCGTCGCTTTTTGCAAAGCCAACCCCCTGCAATTACCATCCGGCTCTTGGCAGCTCTTTGAAGGATTAATCAACTCCACCGAAGGCGCTGCGGCTATCAATCTACTCATTCAAGACCTTTCTGAGTGTTTATTATAGGTGAATGAAATTTTCGTACATAAAAAATGATAGACTCTTAACATGGCATGATGTGGCAACCATAACATCTAAGAGGCTTTCAGCAAGAATTACCATTTATCTTGAAAACAACATATTTTATTGAATCAAAATATTACTCCTGATCCTTTTTAATCCGCCGTAATTAGGCGCCTGATGACCATCAATATATGGTGAGTTTACAGTACAACATACCAGGTATTGATGTTCGCTACAAAATCTTTAAAACACGGTTTAACCATCTTGATTCTTCGCCTTTTGAAACTATTTTGAAGCTTCCATGGGTAACCATCCCCCAGCAACCCCAAGGTCGATGACGCATGAACGATCTCTGCTTCCTCTTCAGAAATATTGTTACTCTCCTCTTTTTAAAATAGAGCATGCGAATGTAAAATTGGAAAAATCGCAGATCATATTAAATTTCATTTGCTGTGATCTGTCCCGTATTTTCCCCTTGTTCTCTGTTAAATTTTCACTCCGAAAATTCAAAATGTGCTCCCCTCAAACGTTTTAATAAAACCCCTTTTGGGCATACCTGGAAGCTTCAAACTTTATTGAACAACTATTATTATAATTGTAATGAATTTTAAAAAAGACATAGGAATTGCCACCTTTCCATGATATTTTTTTCCTTTGAATCATTCACCAAAGTCCATCATCAATTGGAAGCCGGAAGATTTTTTTTTTCCTTTATCGCCCTAGTGATTTTATTATACGAAATACCCAAATATTTTAATATATATGGTTTCCTGGACTGGCCGAAGGTTGATCATTTAATAAATCAGGGATATGATTAACACATACAGCACTATATCATATAATAGAGTAAACAGTAGCAAATATTTAAATTTCCATATTATTGAATTGATCCGTCCTGAATTGGTACGGTATCTATGGACTGGATTATAAGTATAAAAGAGATAGTCAGATCGCGTGATAGAATCCAAAAGCTGGATCAAGATTAGACTAGCACTTGCCTGCAGTGGAGTCCGCCACGTTTATTTATGGAGGTCTCTCTGGCATATCTTCGTGTTGTTGGATCATTCCAGTACGCTAACCAATGATGTAATGAAAATTATGGAATCTAATATTGAAGTAATACCCTAACACTTTCAACGTTCCATTACTTAGCTTGAAAATAATGAGTGCTTCTATAAATGTATATAAATATTTTAAAAACATCTAGCGAGCGATAGATTAAAAACATTTTAATCCTAAAATAAAAATCCTAATTATGATGTTCATTCAGTACTAATATATACCATAAATATTGTTACCAATAGAATTTGATTAAATTGATATTTAAACTCAAAGATAAAATGTTTTATTTCTAAAAAATTAAAATATGTATCTATGATTTAAGATTATTTCTTTCTTGTCTGCTCAGAAATATTTACCAACCCGGTCCAACGTAGTTTTAAATATTCAAGAATGTTTAAAAGTTTATGGATGATACTTACCAAACTTTTGAGAACTATCCTACGTTAGACAGAACTGAACTAAGCAGATGGTATCGTTTGGCATCTTGCCATTGTCGAATACAATTAGTGGGTTATCTCGTTTATATTATTTATTTATACGATTATATACCAGTCTAAATCTCAGGTTATAATCCTTTCTAGTTTTTTGTTTGTTTTTTTTACTCATAGGATAGATATTAACGTACATTTTAATATTTATCAAATTTATTATTTAGGTATTATAGGTGAAGAAGAGTGTTGTGTAAAGGGTATGAAAGCAATTGTCAGCGAATTTTACTTTTCTATTCTAGAGGCAATTTTTTGGAAGTGCAAGGTTCCAAAATAATAAAATAAAATATAAGTGTTTTTTTTTTCCTCGGTACATTCCTCTGGTCAACCTTCACACTCTAATCGCAATAATGTAATAACCTGTTGGGAAAAGCGTCAGAATATCGAAATACAGGAGGACGCTAAAAAAATAAAAATAAAGAACTGTCCGTATTAATATCTATTTTCTAGCCTACATTAAAATCTGTAAACGTTCGAAAATAAATGGTACAAAATAATAATAATCTTATTCAACGCCGATCCCACTTAAAAAATGCCTCGTCTCGCACATCTGTCATAAACAAGATAAGACTCGAAAGAATGTGGCACTCTTGTATTTATTGAATTATTTTGGAGTGATATATGCTGTATTCATTTCATTGGTTTTATTTAGATTGTTTCGGTAAAGTATATCTCACTCGACATTAACTATTAAATTATTAAGGATAATTTTTCGGTTGTGCAGGTAAGATTTTTCTTCTTCAGTTTTATTGCTCCACTGACTTTAGCACCAGTGACGCGGTTAAGAGAGTAGCGCAGGGATCTCTTGTAGTCCTGCTTTTCCTTCAATAGTTGGAGGGAGAAGCCTGGCTTTGGATTCCCTACCTGATAGTATATGTTGTATATAGGTATGACTGTGTTTTTATGTTTTTAATTTACTTATTTTTAGGTTATTTAATTTTTTTATTGTACGTAACTTTCTTAATTATTATTTAACTTTTGTTAATTTTATATTTTCTGTATATATGGAGTGAATGTATTGTATATAGGTATTGTATTTATCACTACAATCATTGTCCACGAGACAGAATATTATATATCTAAATAAATAAATAAATTTAAAAAAATTTAGATTGTTAATATAATAAATTTGTTATCTCTGGTCTGCATTTATTTAACCTTTGATCTTTATTGATAATACATAACCATCAATAGGAAACGTTGACTGGTTTGTTAACTAATGGTATACGAAAGAAATTTGAAACTTACGTTTGGAACCTAATAATAAAATATCATCATTATAATTCTACTTTTGTTTACTTCAATAAATAAACACAAAATAACACATATAAAATCAAAAGAAGTAAATTATTTACCCTGCAAGATCTGCAGGCACAAGCGCAAGAAAATATCCTGACGAAGAGACAATCGCCTGCAGCATCAGGTAACTGGGTCAGGAGGGACCTGCAGGACTGGTTCCTCACCTAGAGTCCTGTCTTTCTTATGGCTCCTTCCAGCGGCGGATCTCCAGGGCCGGATCACACACGACTTCGAGATATACGGGCCTCGGAAGGGACTTCGCTATATAGGCAGGCCCTTATGAGGAAGGAGTTGATAAAGCCTTTGAAATTCTAATCCGATGCCGGGGTACCGTGAGAGTGGAGTACGCACAGCGCGCCACCTTTCTCCGGGCATTTCTGGTCCATATTAAGTGGTTCCTCCTGTTACCAGGTGCACTTAGTATTCCCCGCCGCCACCGGGGCAGGCTGTGCTATGCCTAAAACTGTCGACGCCGCACACAAATGGTCTCATTGATTTACGTAGAAAGACCTGAAAATTATTCAGCTCGACGCCTATTTTATGGTGCGAAGGGAACTTAAATTCCTCGAGTCGGACCTAATAACCTTCATTTTTAAAAACAACGATAACTAATCTATTCTAGCTTGGATTATAAAATAAGTATAATATTGAAAGCAATTTAAGATTAAACATAAATATAACGTATGCTGACGTTTCGAACTAAGTAATGAAACATAAGTCTGGTGGTAAGACGACTTTAATTATTTGGAAGCAGTTATATTTATTCAACTGGTCAAATAAAAGTCAACTGGTGAAATATTAAAGATTAAAAAAATAATATAATCTATTTTAAACTTACAGATCGCTGATATGTATTTCAAAATGCGTCACTTACCTGAAACAAAAATAAAATTCATTAATTATATACAATAAAAATAATAGTAATATAACTAATAAAGTGCAACAGAAGTAATCTTACTTATAAGTTATTTTACACAGAACTATTGAGAAAAACTACTCAACACTGTCACATAATATAGGAATTGTTTAAACAAAAGTGAAAAAATTGATGACAAAAAAGCTTTGGATAATAACGGTCACAGTTATATTACCAACTCATTTAAATCGTATGAAGTAAAATTATTATTTTATATTTTTATTCTTATTGTTTTATTAGTCTATTTCGAGGCAATATCCTCATTTTACAAATTTACATATATATCATTTTTCTACAAGAAAAATCTTTTTAGACTTTCCAGAAAACCTTGAAAAAAAAAATTAAATATATTTCATACGATCACAATGAAAACCGGGAATTTATATTGAAAACCATTATTATCTAATGCCACGACCATTTCACTCTTGCTTTTTTGTCTTTTTTTCCCCTAAATCTTTATAAAAATAAATAACATTCTTTAGTAGTTTTATCAGAATTTCATTGGTCTGTGTATAATGGTGTATCTATAATGTAGTTAATCATTTTTAATTATGAACATTTTTCAACAACTAAATCATCATATTTTTTCGTTCCAGAATTGATCACAATGAAACATTATACGAAAGATCTTATTTTGCTATCTACCATTTTTTTTTTAAATTGAACTGTTGTCGCAGACCATACAAATATTCTTGTGGGTTGGGTACCAGTTGAAAACTCCTGACTTAAGGCAGCAATATTTTTAATTCAATATATTTTGGAACATAGCGAGCTTTTTTAAATATAAATCCAGGATTCCACTTCTATCATCGACGAAACTTGAGCAGCCACGAAACCTCATGGAATGCCACCCATGGATTCCTGCCTGGCCATAAGCGGAAGCAGTCCTTGCACTTGAGCCAAGACACGGAGGCAGCCACGCCTGCCCCAGAAATGAAACGTCACTTCAGTTGAAAAACAGTATGCATTCCACCCTGCCCTGCATCGGCGTAACGAGCAGCTATCCCTTGTTATTCATGTGACATATGCCCGGGACGATGTCCCGCCTATCACCAACACGGGCACGTACTCCATTGACCGTTATCTGGGCTGATAATCTTTGCAAACGTTTCTATACACTCCGCAGTTCCAGCTCTTTGTGGGAACAGCATCCCACGAAGTGTTCCCGGCATAACTGTCCCAAAGTGAGCGGAAGTTTCTACCTTCTGGAACAGATCAATAGAGGGAGGCTTCCCTAATCCTGGTATCTTGCCAGAGCGGTCGGAAATGGAGAAAAACAACCGCGCCGCTATGTCTGATATTGCATCCTTAACCCGAGGACCTAAGTGGTATCTTTTAATAAATCTTGGACAAACAAATAAAAACCAGAAGTTAATGAATATGCACACTAAAGTTGAACTTTAATAACCACAAATAAATATTCATTTCACATGAAATCAAATTAAACAAAAACCATCGACCATTACTATCATAGGACGCTTGCGAGGTTTGTCAAGAATAGATAACGAAGAAAGACCAGACGTTTTATAACAAGAAATGATGTAGATTCTAGGAAAAAATTCGGACAAGAAAGAACGTACTCAAGAGAAATAGATGTCCAAATAGCTGCAAAATAATTATGTAAATTATTGATTAATGTTATTTTATATTATAAACTCGCCAAAAATTACACTAATTCCATAAAATGGCTTATAATTTATGTACTTATAAATTCAAATAGAAATAAAATCATACAATAATAATATATATCTCAGTCAGGTACCTAAATTAGAGGCCTATGCCAAAAATATTATTAAAATATGAATAGTTGTCTCCTAAAGTTAAGTAGTCTTCGAAGTCCCATTTCAGAGAAAAACATTTTTTAAAAAATTTCACGATCGCAATACTTTTCCTAACTATATATTACATATATAGGTAAATGAAAATAAAAATGCAATACAAATAAAAATTGGATAAAAGTTAACTGTAAAATTTTAATTGAAGACTCAGCATCATTAGCGGGCTAAGTGTCAAAACTATTGAATGATCGTGGCATTTAGACTGTTAGGAATGACATTCATCTTGTCTAATATTGTCTAACTCATTTATTAAAGAAGACACCCAACCCGTTATTGAAGACATTTGGTGTTCGTGGTTATCAAATACAGAACCGGAATTTTTAGTCTTATTTACCCAGAATTATACCAATGGCCTATGGCAAATTAACATTAAATTGATTAATTTTTGAGTATGCATACAAAGATAAAAAAAAGTTTTGGTAGAAACATAAAATCGCTAGCCACATTTTCAAGAGACAAACAGCTTGTTTTTTTCCCCCATAAACCATGTTGAAATTTGTTGTGATCATTCGACGAAATAATTTTAATATGGTCAGATTCAAAGCAGAAAATAATATCGACTCAAAATATGGCACCAAATTTCTCCATAAAACTACTATAACACTTAAAATTTTGTCGGAATTTAAAAAAAAAAAATGTTGCAACGACTGTACTTTCGGGATGAAAAAGGAGGACGCGGGTCTCAAATTTTGTAATATTTATTCATTTTATTGATAACTATATACAACATGCTACTCAGACCAATATGGACATATGCCTCTCAGGTGTGGGGTTCATGCAAAAAAACACACTTACAGACTATTCAAATTTTCCAATCAAAATTTCTCCGTTATATCACTCATTGTCCCTTCTACATAACCAATAAATCACTTCATAAAGACCTACAAACACCACAAGTGACTGATGTAATTAAAACATATTACAAAAATGTTCATGACTCCCTAGCTGGACATCCTAATCCACTTGTACAAACATTACTAACGGACACACTACCACAGAATCCACCAAGGAGACTCAAACGCCTCTGGAGCAGGGACCTGCTGCATTAAGAGTCACATTAGGAGTGCCTTCAGTGGGAGGCTTCTCCAATTACGCATACACGCTAATCCCGAAGAGGAGGTTCGCTAACGAACATCACATTTACAAAATATGGCAAAAGGCATTTGTAAAATTACTCAATAAATAAATTTATTATTATTATTATTTTATTGATAGTAAAAGTAGGGACATCACTTTATTAAAATAATTTCAAGTTAATCAAACACTCACAGGAAGCTGTTGAATGAGCACGACCGGCTCTAAAAAACATTCTCTGATATTCTGTATAATGACTATAAAAAACACAAATTAAAATCAGAAATGAAAAAAAAAGGAAAAACCCAAGCTTGAAAATTCGTTTTTTAAGATACAAATAAATATGTGTAAGTCAGTCTGACTCAAGATCGAATTCAGATGCTTCTGTGTCTACACTACATTCCAATGTGTGCAGGAAAAAACAAATTACGCTACTTCACAATATATCTCTTTTTCAAGATATCTGGAAAGCGAAGGAAATCCTAACAATGAAAATCATAAACGAACTTAAAAAAAAATCCAACAGAGAAGAAAAAAAAAAAACGAACAGTTCCCAACAAGAATGTACAATTTTTTACGAAGGTCGTGAAGAAGGGTAGTCGGGAACACCAATTACAACACAATGCCATTTTTTTTCCTCGCCAAAAATGCATTTTTCCTCTATTATATCAAGAGGCAGCCAAGAATGCAGGAAATTCCGGTCGCTAGTCTTTCAATGGTGTACAGGAAAATAGTATTTTTTTTTTTTTTAGTAACGTTATCACTTGGCAGCAATGTACAACGAAGATAAAATACTTTTAAAATCGGAAGATGATTCTCTCCCCATGGACATCGCAGTCAAACATCCCGGATGTTTATCTGTGATAAAAGTATCATATTGATAACAGAATTAAATGCCTTTAAAAGATTATTTTCTCCCTATAATTTATAGTTTGTTATCATCGTAAAAGGAAAAAAAAAAACATAAGTTATTGACTTCTACTATTGCAAAACAAATCCTATATATTATTTCTAAAAGGTGTTTTTTGACGGAACGCTATGACTTCGTCAATTCTTTACCAAATCCAATGATTGACCACTCATTTTGAAGACATTCTTCTCCTTCACATGCGAAAAATAGTCCTATTTCCCCAAATTTCAGGAGGAACAGTTATGAAGGAAAGGAAACTTTATTTGCGAATAACTCAAAAAGTATGCATTTTTTTCTTGATTGTACTCATGATAATTAGAAAGATTACTAAATTACCTGCAAAAAATAACAAAAAATCGGACGATTATTAACAAAGATACAGTCCATTCATTAGTTTTGGTATGCTTAATAATGTCTTCCTCTTTAAAGATATTGCATTTAGGAGTAGAATAGTATACTACAATTTTTTTCCTGGCTGATATATTAAATTTTTTATTTCTTAAAGACATTTATTTGTTCTTAGATTTTATTTTTTTTAATAATTAAGAAAATCCGATGATCGGGGCATTATTTTGTCTTTATTACTTGTATTATCTTTCTAATCAGCGTTTAAAAACAGGTCCTAGCAAAGCAATTTATACAAATATTTTGGTCTATTATGTCAAATGGAATATTGTAATCGAACAAGGAAAAAATATTAATTCCTTCCTTACATAATACATAGGATCTACTTATTTCCATATTTTTTTGTTATTTCTTCACTAAACAAAAATTTCTGCGAATTATTTATTCAATGTTTTGAGGAAAAAAAAACATCTACCGCTATGACCCATGAAGGGTCTTGGATTCAGCACTATGTAGGAAAGGTACTGTTACTTGGTCGACAGGTGTGCAAAGAAGTGATTTGACCTAGATCACGCTCAACCACCATGTTTTCCTCCTTAATCAATTATTTAATTAATGGTACCGACTTTATAGAGGCTGGGTGTGCCCCAGGATGGCATCCAGACCCCAGAGTCGATCCACGATCAATAAATAAAACTTAATAAATAATTTAATTACCATGAGCCGGGATTCGAATCATTAATTTAGTCGTTTGATGTACTTATAATATATGTATTTATAGTTACAACTGATAGCTATATTTATATTCTATTATAATATAAAAAGAACCAACTGTATTGACTACATATGAAACAGACTAGGGATATACTGAGTATGTAGAACAATTGTCTTAAGTTATTTGTTGGCTAATATTATTGTCGGTGCAATATATATATCGTATCTTATCGTTATTATTTCGATTATCTATCCATACAGTATCTATTCTAATGTATCTATTAATAATATCAATATTTCAGTTTCCTTTCAGAATGATGCGAAAACATGCATTGTTTTCTTCTTCTTAGGTCTATAATTTTGAGGGTAACCTTTAGAACACAGTCAGAGATCCGACTAAATTATTTATCAAGGACATACCATTTACAAGAATAATGATAAATAATTATCTTACTTACATACAAGACATGCATTAATCTGGCGCCGTCGATGCACATGAAGGAGACCGTAAGCATGCCGATTATCTTGTTTACTATTTATGAGAAAGGAAATTGTTTCACACATTGCTTTCTTAGATATTCATGTCCATAATAATCCACATCCATAATGGTGATAGCTTATATTGATTAAGTTTGAATAATTGATTTGTTTGTAACACAATCGTCAGACGTCTTCGTAATATTGTCTGCATTCAGACTTTTAGTTTTGCTTCCTCAATATCTAGTGTAGAAAGAGTTAAAACAAAACTGAAGTGTGTGCTTTAGACCACACGATAGAAGTGAAAATATCAACAAGGCCAGATTAATAATATGAAATATAAAGTATAAATAACAGCCCATTACAGAGAGAAGATGAAATGCTGAACAATTTCACTAGCTTACAGAATGCAGGTACGATTTTTAGGTTCTGAGGTTTTAATCTATATCTTCAATAAAACTCTCTATAATTAGGTTTTCGACACTATTTTTTCCCTTATCCCATTTTTAACATGGCCTAGCGTTAAAATACAATTTTGAATAATAGCTCATAACAAAGACGATGAACATTTTCCTGGCTAACAATAGACAAATCCGATTTTTTTTGTTTTTGAGATATTTTAATCCACTAATTATTCGACTTCAACCGATTTTCCCCGAGCGTTACACATCGGAGATCTGATGGCTCAATCTAATTCACTCTCCACAAAAAAAAGTGAAAAAGATGCATAAAGATGTTTTCACGTAGATAAAATTAAAAAAAAAATAACTAAATTTAAAAAAATGAGCTCAGATTAGAAAATTTCCAAACATCAATGAATAAATTTTGTCTGTTTCTTTCCAGTTTTCTTGATTCTGTCCGTAGCCAAATCTATGTAAGGAACATATCATCTAGTATCGTTCATCTGATTTTCATCAAATTTTCAGAGTCCCGAACGATTCGATATGTACAAGATTCAATGACAATTTCATCAAATTCCATCCAATACTTTCGCTTATGCAAGCGTAAATATATTTTCTTAAAGATGCCAATATTTCAGAAAATGTTAGTTGCATTTGGCATGGAGTTGGAGAAAATTGGAGATTGGTATACAAATTATGCCCAATTAATTTTATCCAATCTTTTGTCTTCTATATGCGCAAAGGTGTTTTTCTTGATACACCTACATCTCAATACCCGCACAATTGTGGTTTAAATTTATGATAAGATGTGTTAATAAACAAATGATCAAATAGCTAACACTCTAATCAAATTCCATAATTTGTCACATTTCATCAACTTCTTCGCTTAAGAGCGAGTTTTTAGTCGACTTGAATAGATTTTATTTTTAACGACAAATCATAGACCTTAAGATAATGTAATTATGATTTTAATTTTTAAGGAAGTAAGGTTATACTTCTTGTATAATCATACTTATATCATACTTGGCGAAGGTATATAACCACACTCGTTCATCCACAAAATAGAAATACTACTTAATAAATCTACAGTAGTATAAGGAGCAAAACTATGCAGAAAAAGCTCTATCATTCATTATTCTATTTAAAAAAATAAAATAAAATAAAACACTACTGAATAAGCGTAATATTTTCCTACAACACGAGAGCGCGGAAGTTAAAATGAACGAGCCTACGGGCTAGCGTTGCTAATTGCTAGGACTCCAGTTGAGTCAATAACCTCTCTAGACCTGCTGAGTCCTTTATTCTGCCTCTTCTACTCCTTCCTACCTCCTCGAAGGTAAGGATAACGGATGGACGGCAATACGGACACAGCAATCGTTGAAACAAAGCGAGAAAATCCTTTAAGGAAGTCACTATTACAACAAGTGCCTACCTCAACAACGAGGACAAAGGTATTTTCCCACCTCTGGCTTCCGAACAATGACAAGACAATGGAGTTTTCAGAGACTTGTATGACTCGGCACAATTGTGGGAATTTATTAGTTATTATAATTACCATTGTCATTAATAAATTTTACATCCGACAAATTTGTGATGTAAATTCCGCCCCAGTTGTTATTCAAATGAAAAATCAACGGATGAAATCGCGGCACAATCTTGTGAGATCGTTGACTAACGTGTCAGCAAAATTCTATATCTACTGCATCTCCTTGCATTAAATCAGCAAAGAACCAATCAATCATCAGACGTAAAACATGTTCTGACTAGAGATAAATTTTGTTTCATTTTAATTTTTAAAAATATAGTATCAGGAATAGAAAACAATGACAAAACTGATACACCTATTTTAAATAGTATTGAGTATTTTGTAGAAAAGTAAATAGTGGTACTCATGTAATTTTTGATAAATGCATTATGTGTTCTGGAGCTAAACAGTTATTATGGATCTTGCGTGAAATTTATCTCATAATATCCAGCAAAAGTGTTATTACCGACAATAAATTGAAACCAAACCTCTACTTATGATGATTTGGGCTCCACGTGTTGAATTTAATTTTTGAGGTTTTTTTTTTTTATTTAAACAATGTTTAATACATAAACTGTGACAACCATTCATTTATAAGAAAATATTATATATTCACTTTGAACTTCATCATGTTTTCGGTAACTTTGTAAACAGATTATTATACTCTTTTGTCCAAAGTTTTTTTCCGGATTCCTTTCGCATCTTTTCTTGCAATCCACTCCACTTGAAACAAAAAAAAGAACAGAACATAAAACGCAATTTGAAAACTCAGTCCCACTTTTGGTACGCTGCGCAGCAGACAAAAGTTTCACATTCTGAGAAATGGTCGTCCACTTAAAACACTTCCCTGCTGTTACCTACCAATTCGCACTAATTGCCTTTATTTAAACGTGCAACAAAAACTGTAGCGCTGCGTCTCCTCACCGAACCTGGCAAGTCTAATCATCTTAATTTGCGGCGTTAGTTATGCGGTATGGTATACCTTTAGCGCCCGACGGGCTAAAGGTAGTCTCTATTGAAGGCGAATAAGTATGCGATACAAGATTCAAGATACGAAGAACAGAACATATTAGTGTGTAGTTAAACAAAAAACATAACATTTTATTCGAACCTCGTCCTGCAGAAATAACGTAATCAAGATTCATCCCGAGTCACAAACCACTAGGTATGGTATTATTTAAAAAAAAAAAAAGAAGGCCAAAAACTGAAAGTAGGAAGGAATTAAAGAATACTTTGCTGGTAACTGAGAGATAGATCTAATTTATTCTTCATAAATTGAAGTTTTTTTTATTGTTTTTTTTAAAAGAAAATAGTAAACATTATAATGCGATTTCTCCAAGTCTTTACACTCCATGGTAATGTTAAAGCACATTCCTGGAATTAGATACACGCTATTAAAACCTGGCTACGAGCTACAACTATCGTCGATAGTCCTTGTAGCTATTAGCATAATACGAAGTGCATACAAACAGCTAGAACCTCATTCTTGTAACTGTCGGAAGAATTCCTTTCTAATGTCCCTATTCGACCAGCATTGACGTTAGTAACAACGGTGTTATACTTTCAGCAAAAATTAAAATATGACATAAAAAAGGAACAAATATTGAAACAAATACATTCTAGAATAATCCAACCCTGCGGATATAAGTATACAGTACAGTGCAGATACTTAAATATAAGTATTCTTATAAGCAGCCAAAGGCCAAATTAAATGTAGTATCCAAAAATAAAACAATAAAGGCTTGAGTTTAAGTTAATTCAGATAAGAGACAAAAAGGGCACGAATACATGAATACCTAAAGAGCCACTCTCTTTGGATATAATCACAAGATCAATCTAAGCCAGAGGAGATCGACAAAAGGCGGCCTCCACTGGCAGGCTTCAACATGAGATTCAATGATGAATAATAAACAGACGTTTTAGAAAACAAAATAGCAAGAGTTCGTATTTAAATAAACGAGACAACAGTTGGAAAGAATGTTATTAACTTATAACCAAAAACCATATAATATTTATATGACAGATTAATTAACAAAACACGTCTAGTTTGCAAAATTAATTTTCCATGGTGAATGTACTGCAAGTAGGAATAAAAGCGCAAAGTGAAAAAAAATCAAAATAGCGTTGAAACGCCTTACTAAAAAACTCAGAGTAAGAAGAGAAAATAGCAGAAAATCCAACAAAGGTTTATTATAAAATGTTCTGCCATTGTTATTGTCTCACTTTTCTTAGGATCTTAAAACTTGGTCTAAGCTACCGAGAAGTTATAGGTACAATTTTTGCTCGTGTTGTTTAGTTCTCATTGACAATATTATTTTTTAGAAAACAAAGTACAAGGAAAAATAAACTGTGTAACTGTAAGTTGGACTAAAATAATCTGTGTAAACTGTAAGTTGGACTAAAATTTTCACATTCCAAGTAAAGTAAAATCGACCTTAATTGCCTTGATAGTGTTTTTAAGATAAGTATTTTGTAGATACTTTTCATTTCGCTTCTTGCTGTGAAATCATAATAAAACAATTTAATTTGTCTATGATAAACTTCGAAAACAGAGACTTTCTAAATCAAGTAACGTTCAAAACTATATTTATAATCGAGTTAGTTACCTTCTAACCTTACGTGATTACATAGACCGTAAAAATAGTACATAAAATTAGTTTCAGTAACAAAAATTATTTTTATTT